>CM038232.1:78906532-79506532 GCA_021442155.1 Cymbidium sinense | reverse complement strand
AAACCATCTGAATAGCATCGTCCGTGTCTTGAGATATTGCAATGAATTGATACTATAAATCAAATTTACTTTATGATAGAGCATATAGTGTCATAGCTTCTAGTCTGTGAAGGTTAAAGCTAGGTAATGCTTCTCAATTGATGGATAATTTTCCACAATGAGTATCAAATGATGGCCGAGATAGTAGAGCGCATTCTCCTTCCCCTCTTCATTGGCTTGACAACAAAGCGCCAAGGGAGTCCTCTAATGCAATAGTGTAGAGCATTAGAGGTTTTCCTAGGATAGAGGCAACTAAGACTCGCGGCGTCATGAGATATTGCTTGATGCTCTCAAACGCATGTTGGCACTTATCATCCAATTTGAACTTGGAGTCCTTCTTAACTAGCCCTGAGAATGGTTACCATATTCTTGATAAGTTGAAAATAAAGTATATTAGATACACCAACCTCCCTTAGAATGATCTAAGTTGGGTTAGACTTTTGGGGGGTGGCATTTCCAATATAACTTTAATGTTCTCCGAATTGATTTCAATTCTGTGGTGTCAAACAACAAACCCAATAAACTTTCCTGAAGATACTTCAAATGCACAATTTAGAGGGTTCATTTTGAGGTTGTATTATCTTAACCGCTTAAAAACTGCTCCCAAGTAAAAGATGTGGTCATCATTTTCAATACTTTTGACCACGAGATCATCAACGTAGCATTTGACTTGGTGATGAATAAGTTCATTGAAGATTCAAGTCATGGCTCACCGGTATGTGACGCCAATAATTTTAAGGCCGAAAGGCATGACCTTATAGCAATATATTTTGATTGGGGTTCTAAAAATAATGTTCCTTTCATCTTCAGGTGTCATCCTTATTTGGTTATATCCAGATGAGCCATCCATGAAAGAGAAAATTGTATGATATGAGGCAATGTCCACCACCAGTTCTAGTATTAGTAGTGGAAATTTATCTTCTAGAAATGCCTTATTAAGATTCTAAAATCGACGTATATGCAAATTTGGTCATTCTTCTTCTCAATTGGAACGATGGTAGCCAACCATGTAGGATAATTTTTCTCCCAGATGAAACCAGCATTAATCAGTTTTTTGACTTCAAATGATCAATGATCAATGTTTGAGCTTGATGAGAAGCGTTAGGCTTGCTAGCTTATGAATAGCTATTTCAGGAGCTAATCTGACTATTTCTTCATAACTCCATGCAAAATAGTTCTTAAATTTAGTGAGTAGCCTAACTAAGTCATTGGCTTCAGGTTCATTCAACAAGGAAATGATATACGTCGGATGTGGATTGTCTTCGGTCCCCAAGTTGATTTCTTTGAGCTCGTCGATGGTTGACATGATTTTTTTTTTGAATTTTGGAGGTGCATCTTTGACTTGGAGATCATATAGATCATCTGAAGTTTTTAAGCACACCATCTCATATGAGTTAATGTGATTTGAGAAGAACCTATTAGATTTCAAATGATTGGTGATGACTAGGCAATAATCATCATCGTCCACCAAACCTATTATACCAAAGCTTAGTTTGAGTCTTGATTAAGAGCTCTTGCACTTGTTGTCCCATAATCGTTCAAAGTACTCTAATCTATGCTTAGACCATGTATGTGGAATTAGATCTTTGTTTGTTAAGTTAAGAACATAAGGCGAGTACCATTCAAAAGTTAGTTTATTGATTCTTTAAATGATTCATCCTCAAGCTCTACATCAACTTCTTAGCTTGAGGATGATGTTCCTAAATAAAACCTTTAGGACTTAGTGTTTGCACATGCTTTGAGGGTTTCCTTAACTACCAAACTCTCAAATTTTTGTGAGAAAAGTGGGGTTAGAGCTAAGGTATCCTTCTGCTATGTGACAGTTTCACATAAGAGAGATTTGCATACTTTCATTCTTTGCTTGGGGACCCAGTTTTCAACACTGTCGGGCTCTAGTGTCACCTCCAATGAGATCTGCTAATGAGAAGAACTGGCCGGCGTGCTAACTACATTGGGCTCATCCTCTGAGCTAGATTCTAAGTCTATGTAGATAGCAGGTGTACTCCTAGATGTTGGGACAAATCTCCTCGTAGGTGGTAGATATGGAGGTCTTCCACCTCTGGGACTCTCTCAAGACTTGCCTCTTCCTCATCCTGGTGGATGTCGGATCATTCTCCCCACTTGTTCGAATGGAGTAATGAACTGTGGGTGGAATCTAATTCCAGGTTGTATATCCTCCATAAGATCTTCTACTCGTTCCCTTTTCTTCTCTTTTTCACTTTCATTTTCTTTTTCATTTCTTTCTTTTTCTTTCTTTTCTTTTTGTTTTTATTTGTCTTTATCATTTTGGTGAAGTTCATGAGAGAAGATATTTTATTTTTTAGGGAGGTAATAGGCTGCATTCTCATAAATCCTAACCTTGTGTATTATGAATAGTTTGAAATATCCTTTAACACAATACTCGATTCCACCCCTTATGAACTTGATGCACTCATATAGGGGAGATGAAACCATGTTGTTCTCATGTATCCAAGGTTGCCCTAGCAAAGCATTGAAAGATGTATCAGAATATATTATGTGAAACTTGGCTTCTATCTTCCAATAATCTATCTCTAAAGGTAACACTATGGAGCCTAAGGCCCTCTCGTCCTGTTCATTTAATCCTTCCAACATCATCTTCTCTGCTTTGAGTTTAGAGATGTAAATTCTTAAGTAGGCAAGGGTTCTTAGACTCATAATTTTTATTGATGCACCTAGATCGACCAAAGCTCTAGAAAGCCTGAACTTGCAACCATCCACAATGATGTAGAGGGGATGGTTATGTGGTATTGTTCTTATAAGCATGTCTTCATCTAAGAATGTGACTCCTAGGACTTCCTTTGAGAAATATGCCTCCTCTCCAGCTAGATTAGTAGTGACCAACTGATCTAAGCATATTTCAGAGTCAAGCAATGCTTTAACTAGTGATTACCTCATTTCTTTGGATAAGATAAGGGCATCATATATGCTTAACTTAGCTGACAACTTTCTAAGATATGCTAGGACATTGTACTCAACTTTGGGTTGATCCTCCAAATGCATATCCAAGGGTGGAGCAACTTGTGGAGGGATTATCTGCTCATTGGAACTAATGATCTATTTACCCTTATCTTGAGGTGCTACCTTAGGATATAGAGCTTTACCATTAAGGAGGTTGACTTCAATGACTTCTTGTGATGAAAAGCTTGTGAAAAGTTCTACCGGCTCATCGAGTATGCCTATAACTTATCTTAAAGAATCATCAGAATCAATCTCAAGTGGTGAACCTTAATGATTCAGAAAAGGGAAATCTATTTCTAAATTAGAGTGGGATTGATCAAAATTATTTAGATTGTTATTGTTATGACTTGGAGAGCTATCGATAGGAATAAAATTGCTAAGATTATCAAAGGTAGATAGGATGTAAGCTGACTCATTCTTCTTCATTGATTTCTTTAATTTTAGAGGTGATATATAGTAGAAATCAAGTAAAGTGAGCGTGAGTGTACTCTATCCGGTGGTGGAGTAGTGAAGTATGTTATAAGGGAAGAATCTGACTATATATGAAACTATCTTGGGCATGTGATTCTCCTGAGATGATAACTGGGCTTTCCTTAGTGTTGAAGGTTTGGTGAAGTAGAACCTCTGAAAACATTTCTTAATTTTAGAAATGATTTTCTTAGAGGTACAAAAATAAAGATATCTCCCAATCTTATTTTATCTTAAGAGGATCAGGTGTATCTCCAAAAACTACTTTAATAAAATCAGAAAGTTGTTCTACTAAGTATTCTTTAGGGATAACTATACTCGACCAGCTATGCTCAAGCCAATCTGAAGGTATAACAATCCTCTAAGACATGCATATGCGATAGGGGCTAGATCATTTATCCTACCCACTTCCTCCTACTTTTTAGGCTCGGGTAGCTAGAAATTAGGCTTATTGAGAAGGTTCTTGGAGATCTTTTTGACTACTTCCCTCTTGAATGAATATGGCTTGTTGAGTTTATCAGTAAGGGGAGGTGGAAAATAGCTACCTGGCGGTGGATATTGAGAGCGTTACTGTGGTGGCCATTATGGCGACCGAGGTAGAGGAAGAGGAGGTGGGAGTGGAGGCTGCTAAGCTTTAGGCCTCTCAAACTATGCTCTCACTAGCTGCTTCCCCTATTCTACTACCACTGCTATCCCTAACTTCTTCTCAAATACATTCTAAGGCTTGGGCTTAGATGACTGGTTTGAGAAGGATAACTGTTTGGCTTCCTCTTATAAGTTAGCTGCCTTACTAATTAATTTCTCAAATATCTTTATTATAAAGCCCTTGAGCATGAAGGCGATTGGGCCATGAATATTCTTGAGAATAATCTTAATGGCATGCTACTCTTAGAGCTATGGCTAATATTTCATGCTTAGGTTTTGCCATCTATGAATGTAATCAACAAGGGACTCAATGGGTTTTTGCTTTTCTACAACGAGGTCCCCTACAGTTACCCTTTACTGAGCTCCTCCAAATCTCTTGATGAATAGCTACTTTAACTCTGCAAAGGACTTCACATAACCATTGCGCAGTTCGACATATCAGTCAAATGTAACTCCAGAAAGGTTAACGACATACTATCAAAAAAGTAAGGCATCGGTACCACCAACATTGCAACAACTGGCTTTGAAGTGTGCTATATGATTCCTAGGGTTCCCACTTCCATCAAATACCTTGAAGGATGGTGGCACAAAACCCTTGGGGTATTGAACTACATTGAATTCCTTTGGATAAGGTCTATCCTTTGGAACCGATGAGCTCCCTTGAGCTTGCGCCAACGCTTCCATCAGTTGTTGCTCCACCATCTGCTTAATATCTTTTTCATGCATGGGGGTTCTGTCGGTTACCTTCCTATGCAAGCTATCAACATCATCATCCATAGGGGTAGTGCTCTTGGGATGATTTAGGACGTGCACTAGCTCAGGTCTATCGGCCTCCATAGGAATAGGTTTGTAAGATAGGTGAATTAATTTATTCATTTAATTGCTTAATTAAGTCAATTTGAGGTTTATTAAGCTTAACTAAATTCCCTTAATGTTTCAATGTTCATTAAGGTTAATTAGGTTAATTTAAAGTTTTCTGATTCATTTTTATTAATTATTTCATTTTAAATTAATGTACTTAATTAAATTTGAGGTTTAGGGTTTAAATTCTAATTTCCCATAAAATGCAGTAAAATAAATTATGGAAAATTTACACAAGGTGTGTTTTAACTCCAATTTCATTTTTCCAAAATTTCAAATCAATTTGATTTGTGGTCTAAGAGTAATTAAGGTTTAATAGTTTTTAATTAAACCTAAATTAAGGCTAAAATAACCAAAGTTATTTGGGGATTTTAATTTCTATGGATTCCTCTCATCAAGACCTATCCATAGAGCCCTCATTTATATATTTTTTTATTTTTATTTATTTTTCTATAATTTTTAGAAGTTCTGAGTAATTGTAATCAATTTATAATTGATTTTAAAAGGGGTTTAATGATTTTTAAGTGAGGAGGGCTGACGTGGCACCTCCGTGGTGCCGCCGTCACATGGCACGGTGCAATTGGGCCACGCGGGATCCCGCATGGCATCCACGTCAAAAGCGGCATCGCGCAGGATGATCCGAGGTCATCCGATCAAAGATCGGACGGTCCGGATCAATCTTGCAGTTCCTTAAGGGTTTAAATCAAGCAGTCCTCATAGATCAGAGCCATCCATTCCATTTAAAAGGATCAGACAGCGGAGATCACATCTCCTTCCCGGACAACGAGAACCGAGAGCCTTCTGTCAATTTCACCTAATCGTCAGTGATTGCTGGTGAATTAAGCATTGATTTCAATCCCAAATCCATCAACGGTCAATTTAGGATAGATCTATTAGGTTGGATCCACTTGGGGATCCAATTTCCTTTGAAAAACCCCAAAACTAAAAATCTTGAAGAAAAAGGGAGGGGCGTTAATGGTGTACCTCCATTCCGGCAATCTACGGCAGAGAAATCAATCCCAATAGCTTCAAATTGACATGAGAGCTTCTCTGCCAAAGGAATCAAGTTGTCTTCCTCTGAATTACTTCCTAGACCAACATAGGTTCGGTTTGAGGTGGTGTTGGTCATTTTTCGGTTTCCCGACAGCAAGGGGATGGGTAGAGTTTCATTTGAGCTTGCTTTAACCCCTAGAATGTGTTGGTAGCTTCAGTTTGGTGTGAAATCCATTCCCTTGGATTTCTCCATTGGAGGGCATTCGACCTTCATCCTTTCACCAGTGTGTCGGCTGTGAGAAGGTTGGGGAATGGTTGGGAACTTCATCTCTTGCCTTGGAGAAGCTTTTGGAATAAAAATTGGGAGGCAATAGGCTTCCTCTCCCCACTTTCAATAGGTGGCTGAAAATCAGATATGGAAGGATTTTGGTGGCAACCGCCATCAACATCATATTTGACAAGGGTGGGACCAACACCCCTTGGCCTTGTGAACATGTTGGGATGTTCACATGAGAGGGAGGATGGCTCATTGCTTGATTTTCCATGTTGCTCGATCCTCACATCTCTCTCTCTTTTTTCTTCTTCTTCTTTTCTTTTTTTCTTCCCATAGAGAAGCAAAATCCTCTTTAGCTTTTGCTTTCTTGGCTTCACTTGAAGGCAACCATCTTTCTTGGATAAGAGGTGGGATGGCTTTGCATGGGAAGAGGGGAATTTGCATTTCCCTTCTTCCCATTTTACATTTGTGTTTTAAAATTTCATTTTTTTTTATTGTTTTGTGATTTATGGCATTATCATCCTAGTTTGAATTGATGTATGACATGCCTAAATTAATCTCAAATGTATTTGAGATTGGGCTTGAATCCATTTGACTTGGATTGGGAAATTGAAATCCAAACCAAGTAGTTGAATTCAAAGTGTTGGATTTTAATTTAAACCTTTTTAATTTTGAATTCAATCATCTTGAATTGATGATTGATTGAGTTTTGATTCCAATAATTAATTTAATTTTGATTTGATTTTGAATTTCATTTCATTTTAACCCATTTGGCCTAAATGGGTTAAGTTTGGTTCCAATTGAATTCAAGTGACCAATTTGATTCAATTGGAATGGGTTTGGATTCTTTCATTCATTTTAATTTGATTTCAATTTCATTTATTTGGATTTATTTGAGTTAATCCAAATTGGAAGTTTGGTTTGATTCTACCTAAGCCAAGTAGGTTCCCAATGAAGATTCCTTAAGACATTAGGTGTAGTGTCCTAAGCACTAAATTAGGAGGTTACTATTTGAAATTAGGACATCCTAATTACTAATTTCATATTGATGTAAACCTCATCCAAAAATGAGGTCAATAAATGGACCCCCAAAATGTGTAGTGGATCGGTTAGAGTATACTGCACATATTGGCGTCGATCGGATTGATCGACATACAAGCATAAGCTTGGGATTCGAATCCAAGATTTTGATTTTGGTTTGGATTTGATTGTGAAAGACAGGCATGTGTGTGCCTATTCTTATCTTGGAATGATTCATTCTTAGGAACTTAACTTCATTAAGTTCTAAGGTCAATGGGAATGTCATTAGGAATGGACCCAAATCATGGTCTAATTCTAATGCAATCACTATGGTCAAAGAAGATGTTGTCAGAGGACTTACTCTTTATTGAGAATGGTACTTGGAAAGGATGACAATGTGGACACTTACTCCTAATCCATACCACTTGATGTTTTAATTAGGGAAGATACCACCAGGAGATTTATTCTTATCTGGTTAGCTACTAGGAAGTTCTCTAGAGACTTGTTCCAAACCGAAGTAGCCTGGGTGGAGGAAAAGGGTCTTTGATGACTTGATCCTAAACCGAATTACAATGATGCCCGGGTCAAAGTGATCGTTATCCAATCCTCAAAATTTTGACTTAAGGATAGAGGTCTTAATGACATTATCCAAACCTTAGTCATTTCAATAGGATGCTGATTAGGGTCTTATTCTTATGTGATTAGCTAATAAGATGAGCCCTTCGATGGTGTGATCCATCCCGATTAGCTAAATAGGGGTCAAGAGTGATGTTACCCAATCCTCAAAATTTTGAGGGGTCTTAATGATGTTATCCTAACCTTAATCATTTCAATAGGATGGAAACTAGGGCTTATTCCTATGTGATTAGATAATAAGATGGGTCCTTCGATGGTGTAATCTATCCTAATTAACTTTAGAGAGGAGAGGGGTCAAAGTGACGTTATCCAGTCCTCAAAATTTTGACTTAAGGATAAGTCTCTTAATGATGTTATCCTAACCTTAGTCATTTTAATAGGATGACGACTGAGGGACTTATTCCTATCTTTTAAAAAGAAAGGGTTATGCCATAAAAGGCATACTCTATGTTTAGAAGAATGGTGCATAGAAGCTTACTCCAAACTTATGAAAGTTCCAACTTCAAGTGATTTCACAGCATTTAAGAAAACTGATACAAAGTTGCAAAAATAATAAAAAGAATTGGACTTTTATTTTATTGATCATCATTTAAGAACAGATTACAAATTACACATAGTATTTCTTTAGGTAACATCCATTGATCGGAGGTATTGGACGTTCACCATTACAGGTAATAAGCTGGTAAGAACCTCCTTCATAGACTTTTTCCACTACAAATGGTCCTTCCCATGTTGGTTCAAATTTGGTGTTGATCCTTCGATGAGCTAAAATTAGCCGTTTAAGAACCAACACCAAGTCTCCTACTTGGAAAGTTCTAGGACAAACCAATTTATCATGTGCTTGAACCATTCGTGACTGGTACAGTTCAAGGTCTTGCTATGCTTTTAAGCATTTTCCTTCAAGATTTTCAAGTTCTTCCAAACGAATCTTGTGTTTTTGATCTATTGTAATATTGTTGTTGATAGCTATTCTTAATGAATGCAACTCTACTTCTGATGGAAGAACCACTTCAATTCCATAAACTAAAGAATATGTCATAGACTGAGTTGGTGTCCTGTATATATTCCGATAGGCACATAAGGCTTCAACCAACTTTTCATGCCATTAGAGTTTATTTTCATCAAGTACCTTCTTTAGAATCCTTACCAATGTTTTGTTGAATGCTTCGGCCAATCCATTTTCCCTAGCGTAATAGATGATCGAATATCTCCAATCAATCTTATGTTTAGCTACAAAATTATTTAATTTCGTAGACTTAAATTACGGACCATTGTCAGATATGATTCAACGAGGAACACCAAATTGATATACAAAATTTTCTTGAAAGAATTTTAACACATGATATGCTTTTACTTCCTTCAGTGGTACTGCTTCAGTCAATTTAGAAAAATAATCTATTATAGCTAATATAAAATGGTGTCCTTTTTATGAAGGAGGATCAATAGGCCCTATGTTGTTGGTACCCCAACTCTCAAAAGGCCAGGATGCAATTGTAGGGTGTAATACATTAGGGGATTGATGTAAAACTACACCATGTATTTGGCATTGATGGCAATGATGTGCAATTTTCATGCAGTCATTTAGCATCGATGGCCAATAATATCCGAGTCTTTTGATTTTCAATTTTATTTTAGGTCCATATTGATGAGCTCCACACAACCCAGAGTGTATCTCAGTCACAATCTTATGAGCTTCTGATTTATCTAAACAACAGAGCCATATTTGATGAAATGACCTACGACATAAAATATTATTGATCAATGCATAAGACAGGGCACATTTTTTTATTTGATTTGCTAATGATTTGTTTTCAGGAAGCCTCCCCTTACACAAGTTATCTATAAATGGTTGCCTCTAATCACATTCACTTTCAGTAAGAGTGATTATCTTTTGCAGTTCTTCTTGTCTATTTATGTAATCTAAATGTATAGGAGATAATATTTGTTGATTTTAAAATTTTATATAAATAGATTCCTTTTCTAGGCATGTGATTGCTTTGGCAAGTTTAGCCAAAGTATATGCTATAGAATTATCTATGTGAGATATTCTATACAGAGTCACATATGGGATTTTCTCAAGTAATTTCATGGTATACTGATAATAATTAAAGAGCTTTGGATGCAAAATCTTGTAGATTCTACTCATCACTCGGTTTATAACCAGTTGAGAATCTCAAAAACAATTTATGTTTTTGATATCCGTAAGGATTGCTAATTCTAAACTAGTGATAAGAGCCTCATATCCAGCTTCATTATTTATACAAGGCTCAGCTAGATGATAAGAATATCTCATCATCCCTTTTTCTGGGGTTATAAAAAATAACCTAATCCTTGCCTTCCCTGAGAAAGATGAATTTAATCCTTTATTTTTCCTTAATGATGAAGCACCATCAAAATATAACTCCCAAGTGGCATTAGGTTCATCTTTTAATGTTATGATCTGTTCATCTGGAAGATCATCATTTAAAGGGGACCCTTCAAGCATGGGATGTCTAAGAAGTCACTACTTGTCCTTCACAAAGAGAGGAATGTAAGTGATCTCAAATTGCAATAGAATCATTGACCATCGTGCTAAATGTCTAGACAACATTGGACGAGTCATAAGATATTACAAGGGATTCACTATTGAAATTAAATTAACCTTATGAGAAAGCATATAATTTCTTAGTTTTTGAGCGGTGAAAACTAAGGCCAAATAATGTTTCTAAATAGGTGGATAGTTCTTTTCTGTTGAAATAAGCCTACGATTCAAATAATAAAAAGCATTTTCTTTCCCTTCTTCATTTATTTGAGCTAATAAAGCTCCAAGAGATTCATCTAGAACCATGGAATTTAAAATTAGTGGCTTTCCTAGAATTGGAACAGCCAAAATAGGAGGATTCATTAAGTATTGTTTCTAATTTTCAAAGGCATTTTGTCATTTCTCAACCCAAATGAATTTGGAATCTTTCTTTAGTAATGTCACAAAGGGTTGACACCTTCTTGATAAATTTGATATGAATCTCCTTAAATAGGCAAGCCTTCCGTGGAATGATCTTAGCTATGTAAGATTTCTATGTGGCAGCATTTCTATAATAACTTTTATTTTTTTTTGGATCGATTTCTATTCCATGATGCCGCACTACAAACCCTAAGAATTTTCCTAAAGTTACCCCAAAAGCACACTTCAAAGGATTTATTTTTAAGTTATAGTGGCACAATCATGCAAAAATGGCCTGTAAATCATAAAAATGATCTTCTTTTATTTTACTTTTAATGACTAGATCATCAACATAACATTCAACTTAATTATAAATCAAGTCATCGAATATTCTAATCATAGCTCTCAGATATGTAGCTCCAACATTTTTGAGCCCAAATGGCATAATGCAAATGTAAAATTTATAGGAGTTCAATATATGCTTTTCAACTTTTGGGGACATCTTAATTTGATTATATCAAGATGATCCATCCATAAATGAAAAGATCTCATGTGAAGAGGCTATATCAACCATAAGTTTAGGTATTGATAATGGAAATTCATCTTTAGGAAAAGCCTTATTTAAGTCTCTAAAATGAATGCAGATGCATATTTGACCATTTTTTTCTTCACTGGAACTATGTTGACTAGCCAATTAGGATACTGTTCTTCTCGCACAAAGCCAGCTTCAATTAATTTCTTTACTTCAATAATTACTTGTTCAATTTCTAGGTGCATCTACCTAGGAGCTTGCTTTACTAGGGTGACATCAGGTTTAACTCCTAGTTTGTGCATAGCCACATTCGAGGATAAACCTAGCATTTCATCATGACTCCAAGACAAGCAGTCTTTATATTCAAGGAGTAAAGTGGTTAACTCTTCAAAATCTTTTGGACTCAAAAGTGTACTAATAAAAGTTAACTTTAGGTTCTCAGGAGTTCTTAAGTTAACCTCCTTTAATTCATCTACAGTAGATTTTATTTCCTCCTCATACTCAGGAGGTGCATGTTGAAGCAAATCATCATCAGATTCATCTATTGTTTTTATGGATGATTCCTCTAAAGGAATATAAGAGATTTCAGATAGTTGATCCGCTTGATGATTACTAATCATTAAGTAATGTTCTATGTCATCAAATGATTCGATGACATGAAACCCAATGCCAGCTTTGGAATGTAATTTTTTATATTTTGTGTTCCACAAGCTTTCTATGCATTGGGCTTTATCTTTAGGCCAAACATTTGGAATAAGACCAAGTTTCACAGAATTATTTACCCAAGCAGGATACCAGTCAAAAGGAAGTTCTATTATTTCATTAAAAGGTGGTTCTTCAAACTTTACATCTACTTCCAAGCTTGAAGAATTAGATACAGGATAAAACTTTGCTAACAGCCCCACTTTTATTGATAAATTAGGGGCTACTTTGACTGCTAATTGAGATATTTTATTTTGATTAAGAGGAGTCAAAGTTAGAGTATCCACATATTTTTTTATTTTCTCATATGTGGAAAGTTTAGATTCATCTTTTAATGCTTTGGTTTCTTCTTCATCAGTATTTGATTCTAAGGAAATCTCAAACTTTTTTGAAGCACTTTTATAATTGGAATCTTCATCTAAACTAGATTCCAAATCAACATGAATCACTGGAGGTTCTTTTTCTTTTCTAAATCAACATGAATCACTGGAAGTACTTTAGGTTAACCTAAACTAAACTAAATGAAATCAACATGAATTAATCCAAAAGATTAATGTAAATCAAATGAACAAATTCAAATAAAACCAAATGAAATAAATTAAATGAAAAGAACCAAATCAAAACACCTAATCATTGAAATAAACTAAATCAAATTAAATGAATCAAATTAAATCTAAATTTTAAAGAACAAAATAAACAAAATCAATCTAAATATAAATTAAATGAAATCAAAAAGATTAATTAAGATACTGAAGGATCATAGTTAGATCTTCAGGATGAATCATCATCTTAGGATGAGGATTTCATTCTACTAGAAGCTAGGATTTTGAATATAGTGAGTTCTATCCAAAAATGAAATCCATTCTATTCTTCATTCTTGAAAACCTAAATATCATTTTAACCAAATAAAATGGAGATAAAAATGAAAATAAATCACTAAATCATTTGAATTGAAACCACCCAAAGGTAAAATTCAAACAAACTCAAACCCTAAATTGAAACTTGAACTAAAATAGGCTTTGTAAAGGCCTACCACACAAGCCTATGATCTATATACACTAGATCATTTAGGTCATGAACTCTAGATTTAGGTTAGATCATTCTGTGATTCTTTTATAGTTCTCTCTAATGTGTTGTGATATGATGTATTTTATATGTCTGTTGGTGTATTGGTTTAGACTAAATGTCTAGCCTTGTTTGCCCTTTAGACTAGATGGTAAGGCATTCTTTCTAGAATTAACTCTATTTTTATTTTTTGCAAAGGACTGTGTTAAAGGGATTGTTGTTATAAATAAAAATTATAAAATTATTGTTTGCTTGCAGGTGCTGAAAAATCTCTTAACATAGTCCATAAGACAGGTGGGTTTGGAAAGTAACTAATGTTAGGCCCGTATGTTTGTAAAATATAACTATTGTGCGTTGTTTGTATTTCGTAACATCTATATTGTAGGACTAAGGGTTTCTTTTTAAATTTTAAAATATAAATTTGAGCTTAGAATTAGGTTGGGATCTCTAGGATCTAGGATTAGCACGAGTTGACCCTACCATGAGATGGTGCAGTGATCTCCTGTGGAGCCTGATGGATGTTCTTGAAGAAGGAGATTGTCCTAGAAAGAGGACACATAGATCTAGACTTGTAGTTTTAGGCCTTGTTGTATAAGGGTAGAGCTCAGCTGCCCATTTTTCTTTCTTCTGGGGTGTACAATGATACCCGGTGGGATTGGCCTATTTTATAAATTTAATTGGCTGGATTTATTTTGGGTGCACAATAGGATCAACTTGCTTTTTTCAGGTTTCTTTCTGTGTTGTGCTTTCCTGTGGATGAATACCTGGACGAAGGCTCATAGGATAAAATAAAATTTTCTACCTAATTAAACTTAACCAATTGAAACATAAAATAAATACAACTTAAAACTCCATAAATTAAAGCATTAGGCATAACATAAAATCAATTAGAAATAATTAGGTTTGCAATCATGAAATCATATTATTTCTATTCCTTGAATTGGGCAACTTCACCCATTGCACATAAGGGACATCTAACCTATGAGGATGACCACCTTCTTGGGGAAGCCTATCTTCTATATTGACTTAGACCATAACCATTCTCTAATTACATGACATTATGCATAAAATGCACACCCATGGCCTAAAATAAATCTTGAGTAAAAATTTATAAAATCTAAAAAAATATGCATTAGTTAGATGCACCTTCATACCCTACATGATTCTAGGGATTAGAGAGTGTGCCTAAGTTCATAGATTCCTTTATTAAAAATGTAACAACCCAACAATCTTGCATTCATAAGACCTGACTTCATAAATTTAGAATATGCTTAGGTGGTGTTAGCTGGTAGCCCTCTCTAGGCAGGTTGTAAGTCCAGAAGAGTCAGGGATAGGTTAATTCTCTCAAGTGAGAGGAATAGCTAATAATTTCTAAAGATAGAACTAGGTCAAGAATCTAACATATGTCATAAGCACTGTAGACTGGGTTTTGAAGCATCCTTTTCAGGAATAAGTCTTTAACCCTATGTATTTTTGCAGTCATGTGCTACTAGAATCTAAGTCTTAGACTTCTAAGAAAATTTCAACTTGATCGGTTGCGCTAATGAAAAGAGAACTCATAAATTTAAAATATGGATTGTTGGCCTTCATCCGTTCACTGGCATGCTGGCGGCGAGAAGGTCAAGGAATGGTTGGTAACTTCATCTCTTGCCTTGACGAAGCTTTTGGAATGAAAATGGGGAGGGAATAGGCTTCCCCTCCCCACTTTCCATATGTGATTGAAAATACTATATTGAAGGATTTTGGTGGCCGAACTCCAGCCACCGGTGATGTCAAGGTCGGACAAGGGGTGGGATCAACTCTCCTTGGCCTTGTGAACATGTTGGGATGTTCACAAGAGAGGGAGGAAGGCTCCTTGCTTGATTTTCCATGTTGGCCGATCTTCTCTTCTTCTTTTTTCCTTCTTCTTTTGTTTTTTTTTCTTTCCTTGGAGAAGCAAAATCCTCTTTGGCTTCTACTGGCTTGCCTTCACTTGAAGGCAGCCATCTTTCTTGGATAAGAGGTGGGATGGCTTTGCATGGGAAGAGGGGAATTTGCATTTCCCTTCTTTCAATTTTTCTTTTGGAATTTGAAATTCCATTTTTTTATTGTTTTTTATTTATGGCATTATCATCCTAGTTTGAATTGATGTATGACATGCCCAAATTAATCTCAAATAGATTTGAGATTGGGTTTGAATCCATTAAACTTGGATTGAGAAATTGAAATCCATATTGAGTAGTTGTATTCAAAGTGTTGGATTTTAATTTTAACCTTTTTAATTTTGAATTCAATCATCTTGAATAGATAATTGATTGAGTTTTGATTTCATAAATTTATTTAATTTTGATTTGATTTTGAATTTCATTTTATTTTAACCCATTTGGCTTAAATGGATTAAGTTTGGTTCCAATTGAAATCAAGTGACCAATTTGATTCAATTGGAATGGGTTTAGACTCTTTCATTCATTTTAATTTGATTTTAGTTTGATTTATTTGGATTTATTTGAGTTAATCTAAATTGAAAGTTTGGATTGATTCTACCTAAGCCAAGTAGGTTAGAATAAATCCAATGAAGATTCCCTTGGACACTAGGTGTAGTGTCCTAAGCACTGAATTAGGAGGTTCCTATTTGAAATTAGGACATCCTAATTACTAATTTCATATTGATGTAAACCTCATCCAAAAATGAGGTCAACAATAGGTGCTTGGTTTTGTAATGCTAAAACCACTGCCATCAACTCTTATACCCTTATCTTCATCCTATCAATTTGATCATCTTTGAGTTTGATTTTCTAGAGTAGGCGTTCAGTTGAGTCTGGTGCCTCACCTTCCTCAACTACAACACCTTGGGCTTCATGGTTAGGCTGCTCCCTATGTAAGGATCCTTGAGTATCTACCATATGGACTTCAATGTCGTCCAAGGTCATCTTCATCAGAATTGAAATCTACCATACCCTCCTCTTGATTGGACTAATCATCTCCAACTATCTGCCTCACCACGACACGATAATCCTCCAAAATTTCCTCCAATGATCTATCATCCTCTCTCCCCAGCACTACTGGGATGTATACTAAGTGGTGACTCACAAATGGACTATGCTTTGATGAGGTGATGCACTGGATGTTCCGGACAGGGGGAGTGCTATCTCTATCTGGCTCAATAATCATAGGGGTCAACTCAATATATCCTCCTTCCTTCTCTGGCTACAATGGTGGGGTGACTACAATGCTCTTAGGCCACCACTCCTTTTCCACTGTTGGGATGGAAGGTCGAACAGGAGCGCTCATCCTTACCTCAACAGGTGGAGTAGATGAAGTGTGGTCCTTGGGGTGTAAACGTATCACCAAGAGGGATTCTTTCTCTATATATGCTGACTTGTGGTACTTGGTAGGCACTTCTGATAAAGGGACATGAACATAGGTGATGGTGGTCAGTGAGCGGTGCAGTGTGATAGTGGTGTCACCGGCTGTCTCTCCGTCGAAGTTCTCCTCCTATGGCTAGAACCGATAAGTACTATCCTATCCGAGTGATCGACTCTATCGACTTGCCCATCAGAATGGTTAATCAAAGTTGAGGCAACCAACTGTCTGACAAACTTCCTTCTATCCCTCTTGCCCACTTGAGTAGCAACTTTGGCCTCTGTGGCCCTCTCTCTATGGATCTAATCCCTAACACTCCTAGGGATCACTCTCCTCAGATAATGTAAGGTGGAAGACTCTAAGCATTTATGGACTCTACTAACTCTCATGAGCACAGACCTTATACCAGCATAGGGTTTCCTCCACTTTCTATCTGGTGTCTCAAACTCCATGGATCGCAGGGGTGATGCTGCAATCTTTCTAATGTCCTCCCCTCCCTCTGTAGCTAAAAGGGAGTGAAACCTACTGCCACCGAGAAGGGGAGAGGTCTCACAGATAGATCCCTCCTTAGCTATATGGGATGCTTAGTCGACCTCCTTAACAATGCGCTCGTAAAGCCTCTTAATCTTTTTATTTTTGTTATAGCATTGGGTCTTGGTCAACGGTGCAGGACGGGAGCTAGAACTGGCCTCAAAGGTGGGGGAGACTATCTTAGAAGCAAGAATGGACTTCCCCTTAAAACTAGAGTTGTTGTTGATGCGATACTAGTCCTGACTGAAATTATGGTAGGTAAAGATGGTACTCGTGGCAAGAGAACCTCTAAGGCCTTTCTCTTTAGAGGTGTGAACTCAGTATTATAATGAAGGTCAAACTCTGTGGCTTCTCTACCACCTCTTCCCTATCGCAGTTTGAAAGGCCGAGGCGGGACCCTCAGTGACTTGAAGTGCTCAAAGCCTAATTCGAACTTGATGATGGGGGCTGAGGTGAGTATGGCCTAATCCATGGCCAAATCCATACCAGAGGCAAAAGAAAATATGAGCTTTCTAGAAGACATGATACTTGGTTGCGTAAAGGAAGAGAGGACTAGTGTTTATGCTTTCTATTGAGAGAGAGAATGACATAGGATTAGATTATTTTTCTTTGATTGTTATTGTTTGATTTTTGACTTTGAATTGGAACTATCATCTAACAAATTTGATTATGTTAAATGGGGTTCATGTGTATGTTGGAAAGATTTAGAATCTTGGTAAGAAACTTTCTATTTTTCTTTTGAACTTCATTTGGATTTTAAAAATATTGGATGAATTTTACTTCACCAAGCTAGTGGTAAGAGGTTCTTGATTTTATTTGATTTAATTTTGGATGATTTCTTTAGTTGATTTTCTTTTGCCTATTGGAGGCCCAATAGGGGTTTTAAGACTTACTCAGAGTGAGGTCAAAAAACCTAAAGTATGTTGGCCACCCTTGCTTATGGATGAAATAAGCAAGGTGTCCAATAGAAAGAATGATAGTCTTAGACTTATATAAAATATAAGTCCACTATCGATGCTTGGAGATAATGATTGACTATTAAAGATGGAGAGAGGAATAATATCCAGTGGAGTCATTAGAAAAATCTAGTTTTAATTTGAGTTGTTAGACACTATCTTACTTATTGAAGAAAATGCATGATATTGAAGTATGATGTACATCTTCGAGATGAAACACATGGACCTAATCACTTAATAAGGACTCCTAAGGTAGATGAGTCTTCATATATACTAGAGATCTTTCCCCTACTTTATATGGAAAAGTAAAGCATGGTTTATTTTATGTCGGGTTCTTTAGTTCACTATGAAAGCAAGCTTTTATAGTTAATTACATCCTAGGAAATGAGAATTTCCTAGAAAAACTCTCGATTAAAGTATTCAATAAATATATCTAAAGATTTCAAGGTTAAATAATCAAAGAATTAAGTATTTTTGAAAATCAAGTGGTAAAGTTCAATTCGGAAGACTTATTTTTAGATTCCAAAGAAAGATAAGTAGGGAGTACTCATGGTACTATGAAGCCTAATGAGCACTCCAATCTACCATTTAGTGAGGCTTTATATATTTGAAAGAGAGTTTATTACTATTTGAGTTGAAACTTTATTAGAATACTAGGGCTTATAATCCATCAACATAAGATTATGGAAATGCCTAATAGGTGAGGACTTATACTCATATCACGAAGGAAATAAGTATCCTTGGATCCTAAGTCTAGGATGCTTTAGCACAAGCTAAGAGCATGACTTAAGTCTAATTGAGAAATAGGACATAATGGTTTAGCACCATAAGAGAGAATAAATCCATCTTGACTCTGCTGGACTTACAACTGCCTGGAGTGGCTACAAGGTAACACCTCCTACGCTTCAAAATCATGTAGAACGGTCTTATGTAAGTGCAAGATAGCTAAGCTGTTATTTAATTAGAAAGAAAATTAAAGCCCTGGACTCACTCCTTAGGATACTAGATCATGATAGGAATGAAGACATGACTTAGAGTAATGCAAAATTTATAAATTTTTATATCATTTTTGACACATTCATTTGGACAAAGGCTTAAGTCAATTATGCTTATAAGCATGATGAAATTAGATCATGGGCTAAATCAGTGAGAGGAGGTGTTCTCCACTACAAGGGATGCCCTCAAAGGTCAAGCATTCCCCCTTCATGCAAGAGTGGAGACCCGCCTTATTCAAGAGTGAAATAAGATGTTATGCATGATGTTAGAATAATCAACATTCAACTAAAGGGATGCTAAATCATTTAATTATCTTGATTGTAACCTAAGCTTTAAAGTGAGGTTATGAGTTATATTTAAAATTTAATTAAGAGTTATTAGTGAGGGTAGAAAAATTAATTTTATCCTAAAGTGCCTACTACATTCAGGCCATACATTCAATCATCAAACTTAAGAAACCTATGGAAAACATGTCATTTTTATTGAACAAGCAAAACATGATAATCAAACATTCATATATTTTTGTAAAAGAATAAAAGGCTAGTGTGGCTGCATACCTCATACAAAAAAGAAAGAAATTTGGTAGTCGAGCTCTACCCTTATACGACCCAAATTACAAAAGAATATTACAATTATAATGAAATAAATGCTATGGGGTCTTCATTATTCATCTTCCTTTCCGTCATCTTCCTTTGGCTTGATTTACTCAAGGATTCACAGGGCCTCCTAGGTCTTAGCCTTTTAGGTACTGCTCATCCTAAACCCCATAGCACTAAGCCTAATTCCTATTACAAAATTTTATATTTAAGGAAAATAAAATATTACTACACCTACAAAATAAATGTTAGGTAAACAACCATTCAACCAAGTAGTTTATATTTTATAAATTTGGACTTAGCACCCCACATATGGGTAATTAAGTTCACATGTCATAATGTGGATTATGCAAAGGGGCATCAATAACTTACAGCCAAAAGCATTTATATTTATTTATTATTCTAGTAACCTTAGCATAATCCCCTATAGAAAATATCATTAGGCTAATAGCGGCCTAACATTCAATCTATGCATAAATAATCCTAACATCCAGTCTAAAATATTACATCATAAAATAAAATACAACATCACAACATACTCTGACCTAACTTAGAGTTAGAAGTGGTGACTTAGTATTCTAATGTGTGTGCTAAAGTGGGTCTTAACTAGGCTTTAGAATTATGATCATCTAAGTTTGGAATTGTTTAAGTTATACATTAAGAGAGATTTCATTTTAAGTGATTAGAAGAATTGGTTTAGTTGTTATTTTTCTTTGTTTCACTTAATATTTACTTAGCATCTAATTATTATAAAGAGAGGAATGTGTTTTGCCACATTTCATCCATATCCTAAGTTATTTTCTAAAGGCATATTGTTATGATTTTAATTTTTTATAGTGATTGATTTATTAAACATTTTATTAATCCAAAGTTTGGGTAATCCTAAAGGATCACATTCAAACATAAAAGATATCTTAAGGTTAATGAGATTGAATTACTATCACATGGATAATATTACATCATTCTTTTTCATCACCAATTACAAGCATATGATATTGTACTTAACATATCTATACAAGCAATATACATATATTTATATTTTGGCACACTTGAATGATTGTTAATGTATGTATTTTTGGTAAAAAAGAGAGGTCTCATTCCTAAGCTAAGTATACATACACATGTATTAAAGATTTAAGCAAGTGCGTTATTGTTAAACGGAGTGATCTAAGATCTCCTTGGGGCTACTTAAAGCCACGTATTCTCAAGATATCCAGACTATATACTTACTATCTTAAGTACCTATAAATGTATACATAAACATAAGAATGAAAATAAGGCCAAAAAATTTTATATTAGCAAATTTATTTACTCATGTAAAGTAAAGCTCTATCCAAATTCTAGCATATATACACAAATGAATGAAATTAAGTACGTGATGTTGTTAAACTAGGGAAGTGAGATAATCTAGACCTCTTGAGGCTACTTAAAAGCCTATTCCAGGTATATACTTACTAACATTCAAACACATGTAAACATATACATGAATCATTAAAATAGAATAATCCTTTAACATGTTTAAGCTATAAGCAAATATAAATCACATAGAATATTCATAGCCAACATCAATTTAAATCTTCATCATTAATTTATAATTCTGAAAATAATTTGAGATTTATTAGTGATAATAGCCATGTCATATGACAGGATTAATTCAACACATGTAATTTACACATATATAACTATATTCATTTGATTCTTTTATTTAAAAGCATGAATGCATGATATCAAATGATATATAAATTTATAATGATTGAAAAGGAATAATTAAATATTACCATATAATATATTCAATCATGTTAATTTCTAAGGACAATCAAGTCAAATAAAATTCTTTAAGCTTAACAAAAGTTATTTATGAAATATAATTTTGGATTTGAATTATTAAAACTTAAAGAGGAGAAATGATTTTTTGTTGTTTTACCCCATTCCACATTAGTGTCTTAATGTGTTTAAGGAAAAATAATTAAGAAAATGTTATAGGTTGATTAATTTCAAGTCATTAAGCCATTAATTGAATTTCTCTTTCCTAAGTCTCCTTAATTTAATTAACTACTTAATGATGAGCCTTCAATGATATGCCAATGAGAAATTAAAATTTACAATGCTCTTAGAGGGACCTAATGTAATTTGGCATATGCTTAAGGGTCAATTAGATTAATGAAGAACTAAATTAAGTACTTATATGGTTTTCCAACACCCATGGGTTAACCATAAGTTTCTTAGGACTCTTTATGTCATTAAACACATGAAGGGAACCCATGAATTTAATTTGAATCATTTAAAATAATTATAATTTTAGTTTAGATTAATTTTACCATTAATTTACTTAATTAGCTTTAATTAATCAAATGCATTAATTAAACCCTTGTATTGAAATATATTTAGGAAAATAACTAAGAAGGAGGCCCTAATTATTTTCCCTCATCATTCTCACTGTTTATAGTGATTAATCATCATTAATTACTTAAATTTTACTTTTTATTATTTTTAATAATTATAAAATTGATTGAGGAGGGTAATTAGGATTGAAATATCAATTTTTCCAAATTACATGGCTAATAAATCCCAATAAAATTATCGGAGGCAGAGGACATCTTATAGGATAAAATATCAAATTTGAATCAATTGATCAAGTAATTAAGCCTTAATTAAAGTAATTAACCTAAACCTCAAACCCTAATTAAGCATTATTCATCAAACAAATATTAATGGCTTTATTTTTATTAAATTCTCCTCTTTTTACACTTTCCAAAATGGGTTTACTAATATTTTTTTTGTAATTTTCTACAATTAGTTATGAATTTTCAAAGTTTTGATAATTGACTTGCTTTTAATCACCTAATTAATCCCCTAAACCATCAACGCATGCGGGAACTGACGTGGCAACGCTTTCTATGTGGCAGGATAGGTTATTTAAAATATTTGAGCAGTTAAGTTGCGTGATTTCATCCCTACCGTTTGATCTCGGTTCAGACGATGAAGATTAAGCATGTGGTTCCTATTGGATTAAAATGTATTATCTAATAGATTAAATCACGCGTTATTCATTTCATTTGAACGGGTATGATGATCCATCGTCCCAGTGTGAGGACACCGTCCACCTTCCGCCGCTTGATTCGAGCTCACAGAAGCTCATAGGATGTCGGGATCAACTCCAAAACATGTGGGGAGTAGATCTAAGAAGATCCTATGGTGAAAATCACGTGCAATCATAATTTTCTTCATAAAAGGCCAACACCTATGAGAAAATTTATGGTTTGCCACAGTTTTACCTCACTGGAGCTAGAGACCAGTAGTCCATTGGTGAGGGCCTTCTTATTGAAGAAGCCTCCCATCGATGCCTCTATGGACCAAGCATCATTGCGAAACTCATTGTAGGTGGTCTTGGAGTGCCTTCTGATGATCAAATCGATTGGGGATAAATTTGTTTTGACTCACTGGAGTGATGGGAAAGTGTGAGAAGAGTTAAATCGAGTTTGGAGGAGTTTAGGTGATGTTGAATGGATGGGGCTCTCAGTTTCAAATGGTGGTTGGTCTCGCTGGAGATGGAGAGCACGAGAGAACTGGGAAAAGCTCTAAAACTACTCAAAATGCTGTGAGGAAGCTTTGTGTGAAGTTTGAATGGATGGGGAGGAGTATATTCTCCATCCCAAGTGAACGAAGGGCTGAGATTGGCTCAACGTTTGGCAGTCGTCTGACTGGGGTAGGTGGCTGGAGATGGTTGTGAATTGGTGAGGTGGAGGTAGGGCTGAGAAATTAGCTCGAAGATCGTGGCTCGCTCGAAAGTCGACTCGAATTTGGGCTCGAAATGAGATGAGACGCAACGAGCGATTTTCGAGCGAAATGTGGCTCAATTTATTTGAAACAACGAGCACTGTTACTCGGCTCGGCATGGCGGATGAGCGAAGCGGCGGCTCAGCGGCCGCGACGGCGGCGAGCACATGGTCGCCGTCCGATTAATTCGACAGGCGAGATTAATTCCCTAACGAGCCGAGCGGGCATTTCGTTTGCATTTTCGAGCCGAACGAGCCGGCTCATTGCATTTCGAGCGGTTCGTTTGGATTCGAACCGGCTCAGATGGATTCAGCCTCGTTTCACGGTCGGCTGGATCGATCTCGTCGATCCGACTCGGCTCAAACTTCGAAACTTTTGAAGCCACGAGCGATTTGAGCAATTCGATTTTCAAGCGATTGAGCGACTATGGCTCGGCTCAAAATCGGCTCGAACACACCCCTAGGTGGAGGAGCTTGAGAGGCTAAGGTAGTGTCATGGGGTGTACCTGCTCCTCCAAGTGAACTAATAGAAGGCTAAGGGTGAATTCACCCTCTCATGACCTAAGGCTGAACCCACCACTTGGGTCTTGGGTCAGTGGTTTTAGTGTCTAAGAATGGCCAAAGGCAATTGCCAAGGCTTGGGTAGTAGGTGAGCCCCTCCAAATGGGGATTTTGTCCCATTTGGGTGGGTTGGTTCAAGGGTTTTCACCTAACTCAAGTTCACCATGGGTTGGGTCTACTTGGGTTGACCCATGGTATCCCAAGGATGAGTCATGTCAAGTTTGGTTGGGTTTGGACTTGGTTTGATAAGGTTTGGCTTAATTTAACTCATATTGGTCAAATGAGATTAAATTAGGTTAGATTGACCAATTAGTCAAATTGGCTCAAACCAAGTGTTTGGATGTGTTTGAATGATGATTCAATGTATTAATCCAAGTGAATTTGATTTTGGCTCATATGGGTTCATTTGGGTCAAATAGGCTAAGTTGACTAATTTTGTCCAATTAGCCAAATTGGCTTATGTGGAGATTGGTTTAGGTTCAATTGATCATTTAAGAATGATTGTAGGTGTTTATTTGAATCAATTTGGATTTGAGGAAGATTTAGTTCAATTTGACCCTTTATGTCAATTTGGGCTAAAGGAATCAATTGGGTTGGTTTGACCAAATTAGGTTCAATTGAGGGTTTGATCATGTTTAATAATCAATTTATGATTCATTAGAGGCATTGGTTTCAATCAATTGGCTTTAGGATTTGATTTGGCCCTTTAAGTCAAATTGGGTCAAGAGACCAAATTGGTATGGTTTGGATCAATTGGTGGTTGAGCCATATTTAACAATCAATTTATGATTGATGGGAGCCATTGATTTCAATCAATTAAGGATGGAATGATATTTGGTTCATTTTAGTCCATATGGTTAATTGGGTCAATTTGAATTAAGTGATCAAATTGGTTTGGTTTGACCAATTGATTGCAATTGGACTATCAAGGATGGTCAACAATCATGATAGAGAAGATTGAATGGATTGATTCAATCTAATTTGGGTTGGATTGAAGTTTGAATCAATTTGATCATTTAGGCCACTTTGGGTCAAGTGAACCAAATGGGTTGATTGGGTTGAATTGGTGGAATTGAGTGTTGAGAAGAGTTCAATGATGGGTTTAGGGTTGACTGATGGCTTTGATTACAATTAATTTGGGCTTGATTGGACTTTGGCTCATTTGGACCTTTTGGGTCAAATGAGCTAACTTGGGTTAATTAGATTCATTTGATTTAATTAGTTTGATTGTAAGAGTTGGAGAGGTTTGTAATAGAGTACTAAATAGTTGGAGTGCTTTCATGAAAATTAATTGGATTTGGTTTACTTGAATGGGCTTTGGGTTGGATCCAAGGATCATGATGGAATTAACTTAGGTTAGGGGTTATGTTAATTTGGCTTGAAACTTAGATATAAAACAAAATCCATTTGGAGGTTGGTTGTGTGGGGTTAAGGTTGGTTTTGGGTGAGTGGACAAGCATGGGTTTTGGTTTAGGCCATAAGATAGGTGATACCTATTTTTCTTAAAGTATAACCTAAGCTTAGGGTATGTCTTCCTAAGTTTCTAGGCTTGGATTTAGTTTTCCCTTAATCACTAAAAGTGTCCTATGACTATTGAAATCTAAAGGTTCTTAAGTCTAAGATGGGAAAGATGAGTCCTAACTCCAAAAGTGAGGTTAATAACCGCGCAACCAATAAAGAGGTATAACCAACTTTCCACTCTAATGCGACTATCTAGGGAAGGATATCTTAATTCATTAGTGAGTTCAAATATTTTAAGTTATGAGCAGAGTTATTCGTATATCAATAAGCAGTATCAATCCAAGGAGTATATGCAAATTTGTCATACTAATGCAACTACCAGGAGAGGTTCTCCCAAATAATCGATGACTCAAAATATTCTTAATCATGGGCGAAGTTATTCATGCACTGACAAGAAAGTACCAGTTAAATGAGTAATCACTCATTCAATAATACTTAATAAAAAAATTAATTTGATCACAATTCAAATAAGTACACTTGATTGCAAACACAGTTGTATTCAATCATGATTTTCATTTCTTGAAGTAAATTTTTTTACAATAAAGGGAGTGAGACACGTGCATTTTACTCAGAATCTGTGAGTGTGAGCACATTAGATAAATCCAAAAGATTAGCATCCAACTGGCCATGCTTCACTAGTTTGGAAATAATGAAATTTGTTCCATCTTTGAATTTCTGCAGTAGCTCATGGTACTCATCAAAATCAAGAAACCCAATAAACTCTGACTTTTTCTTCAAAGAAACCTCTATACGATGAGAGAGTTTTTCCCCCAACTCTCTATTCGCCTCAACAAAGCGAGTAAGCTCCAAAGTCTCCTTCTCTTTTTCCTCCTCTTGGTGAGCCATCTTAGCTTGAAGGTTCTTATACTTAGCTTCAAGGGATGTCAGTTTTTTCTTCATATTCACCAGCTTTGACTTATTGATGTAGGCCTCCTTTGCTTCTCAAAAAACTTTTGGCAAACTCCCAAAGTTGACTACCATGTTTTTGCCTAAGCGATCATAATAGCATATGATAAGGAAGCATTGGGAACATCATCCAAAAGTTCATCAAGCTCTTTAAAGAAAATGGATGGGCCAAGTGCATAGGCTTCATAGGTTGGCTCATGCAAGTTTGGAGTGAAGTTGCTATAACCTTTACTTTACTCTTCCTCCTCCTAAAACTCATTGCTTTACTAGCGACTGTGAGGAGTTGAGCTCACATATATTTTTTATAGTTCTTTGAGCTGTACTTGATCATGATTCAATGATGACCTTAGTGGGAGATGTGCTAGGCTCCCCCTCCTCTTCCTCCTCTTCGACAACATTAAGAGAGGTTGGATCCTCATTGATGGCTCTATGCTCACCTATCTTGTACTCACCTTCCTCAAAGTATTTGAGCACATCAAAATTAAGCTCGGGGGGTGCCGAGGTCCCCCTCATGCGAGTAAATAAAAAAATAGAAAAATTAGAGAGAGCGAGTCTTAAAAATACATAGTGAATAGCGAGTAAATAAAGAAGTACTCACTAAGAATAGTGGTGACCTTGCCAAAGTGATGATAGAAAGAAATATTTAGGGTGCGACCTTGCAGTCTCACTATAGCCTCTTGTTCCTCATCACTTGGCTCACCAAGCTTGGTCATCTTACTTGCCATGTAGGGTAGATGAATGGTCAATAATGGCCATGGCTACAAGCTCTTTACAAAAAAAAGAGTTACGAGCGCAACTTCACACTTTATTCTGTAAACCAAAATTTTCAACAAAATCATTGAAAATTGCATGGTTCCATCATAGTGAACCTTCACCATGAATGCTCACCATAAGAGGTTTAAACTCCATTGGATGCCCTCTTCTCGCAATAACAAGATGAAGGTGGTGATCCTCGCCATCAAATAGGGGAGAATCTGAGTAGGCACTACTCAGAAGAACTTTAAAATGTCCACCCACTCATGGGAAAGAGAAAGCTCAAACATGTTCTTAGAGTGGGAGAGTAAGATGCACAACTCATTCATTCAAATCGAATTGAGATGCTTGCCTCTCTTGGCCACCTACATAGTAAAATTGGAGTTGTCACCATAATAGTCACATAATACTAAGGTTGTAGAGAAAGGGCCCAATTTTAGGATCTCCTTGATTGTGGCTTGGTAGAAAATCAAAGAAGCCTTTCTCAACAAGCCATGGTCACTTGCGACAAGAGTGATATCGAGATCTACTCGCTAAGGAGTTATATTGGCTCATTGCAAAGAAGCAATAAAGTCTTAACTACTCTTAGTAAGAAGAAATTTATAGATGCAATAAGGCGTGGTAATATAGACATCACATGAAGTATTAAGTGAAAAAATGATTACCTGAATCCCGTGAATATCCCAAATGACAGAAGCTATTGAAATAATAATTAATGTAGAATAGTGCTACAAAATCAAAATAGTGTTGGCAAGTAGAGAAAATACATAATATTTTTTTATTTTCATAAAATTGATAAAAATACAACACATTCGCTACAACCCTTATACATCTTTTTTTCCATAATTTATTTACAAGGTTCAAGTGCAAGTCTTCGACGAGTTCACCTTTCTCACACATATAATCAAATAAGAAATTCACATCAGAGAGGAGAAGGGAAGTACTCTACGACCTCACCGAGTTCTTAAGTAATGTTATGTCAACCCTTATGGTCACAAAGTTGTATTGAAACTCCACCTTCAAAAGCTACTGTCAGTGTGACTCCAGCTCTAACCATAAATCTAGCTTTAATGTTCCTAACATGGTCATGTGCAAGATGACCCTTAAACCCCATGTCATGTTCTTGATCAACCCCAAGAACATGAAAGTCAACTAAACCCAATTTAAGTCACTTCAAAATTCAAATTGTAGCTAAGCCATATGAATATCAAATTGATCATCCAAATTGATCAATAAATAAGTTCATATGCTAAAATAATATTTAATCCATAAATTGGGCCCATTATATCCAAATTGACCTAGTTAATGCAATTGAGCTAATTACACTAAATTGCATGAAACAATGAATTGGTTGCATCAAATTGAACATAAGGACTTTCTTAGATGTCTTAAGCATGGTCCAAGACATATGGAAGCAATTTGCCCACAGTCAAAGCCCAATTGATTAAATGAGGGATTTACATTGTTTAGGGCATTACCTTTATTTGGTAGTTGATTGAACTAAATTAGTTATTATAACCAATAAAAATCCTTGAAAGTGACTGTATCCAAGGATATCAATGAAAAATATTTAGTTTAATTCACATTGATTTGACTCCTCCAAGGTGGCAATTTAACAAAATAATTAGATAAACCTCTTCATAAATTAAATGGGATATTTATTTTTTAAGAGAATAAACCTAACCAAATATCCAAATCATTTCAAATACTTGAGAGTGATTATAACTATAATTATTAAAAAATATTCTTAGCTCAACATATATCAATTTAACACGCTTTATGGTGGTCAGTTTAATTAATTGGATCAACCTAGCCTCTTTTAGGTCCAAATGAGAATATTCATTTTCATAAATGAATTAAGCCTACCAAATCGCTAAATCATGGGAAATACTTAAAAATGATCTTAGCTAGGAATGTTAGGAGCAAATCTTTCATTAAACCAAAACACATTTAACGCTTTAAATGCATCCACTTGAACAAATGGGTTAACATAACTCATTTGGGTTACAATGGGTTAAATGGAAATCAAACCAATTTCAAAATTACATTGAAAAATCATTTCCAAAAGACGTTTATCTTAAGGGATAATTGGTTATTAGCTCATAGCTTAGGTTCTTAGGGTATTTTTAATGAAGGGGGAAGGATAAAGAGACATTTGAATGCATGTACTTAGAAGACAATGAAACAATACCATTCCTCCCTATATTTAACTTCCTATGGCTCTTGTTGCTACCCAACTACCTACAACTATCAGCTATGCATTCTAGGTGGCTAATGAGCTAACCATGGTTTAACCAAGGTGGTTCTTGGCTATATATAGCAATGAGTTCTCATAGATAGATAGACATAGGACTCACATTTTGGAGATATGGCATCTCTATTATACCTTCCCCATTATCTTAAACCCCTTATAATAGCTAAACTACCATTGGCATTCAAAAGGAGGTTTGGTCGATCAATTGTTCCAGTGCAATTCAAACAAATCCAAAAGATATTTTTAAAGCACTCACATAACTTAAAGGGAGAGGGCCAAATTATTTAAGCATTATAGCTCTCTAGCCTTTCCTCATCTATTTTGGTTTTCTAGCATTAATTAGGATCTACAATAATGGCACCCACATGTATGTAGCACTTGGTCTCCTAAGGGGAAAAAATGCTCTAGTTTATGTGACATTTTAAAGGTTCTTGAGGTAGAAGATGAAATCAAAATTATTGATTTTGAATCAACAATTTGAACATGTCAAACCACAATCTAATCCAACCCCTCTTGGCCCCTCATATTTGAGGTTTTTGTAGTTTTTTATTTTAATGTAATCATTAATCCAACCACATGAAAATTTAGATTAAAACATTTTGAGAATAAAGGAAACCAAAATAAAAATAATTCTTAAATTTCTTTATTTCTAATTTTTTTTTATAAAATTATTTAATGTTTAATTAGTTTGAAGAAAAGTTTCAAATTTGTCAAGGAGAATAATAAAACCCTTTTTAAGCCTCCATAAAAATTTCAAACCCATTTTGAATCTTGTTATGCTTATTATGAGTTTTCAAGATTAATTTCATATATCAAAATTCCACTAATTAAAATTTGATCTAAAAGATTTTAAAAATTAGGAAATGTTTCTTGCATATTGGTGCACCTTGCTAAATTTTTTTGGTAAATTTTATAACTTATTTGACGTGTTTGATCATTTAAAAATAGTGATGTTCACTATTTTTCATTTTTGGAATCATTTAAATAATTTCAAAAAATTTCAATAAATTTAGAGGTATTCCTTAAGTTAAGAAATATATATATATATATATATATATATATATATATATATATATATATATATATATATATATATATATATATATATATATATATATATTTCTAACTTTTTTTAGAGACTATTTACATGATATTTGCAAATTTCAAGTAAATATAACTTTATTTTCAAAAATATGTGCCCTTCATGGGCTTACTGCCATAGAATGTATCCCGGAGGTGCATCCTATTTCATCATAACTTACTCTAATTTATTGGGATTTACTAAGATCTTTTTTTTACTTTTAATAATTAAAACACTGAATATTTTAGTTCTTTAATCAAGAAATATTTGAAAGCCCTTAAAAATTTTATAGTTACTCAAGCATGTCATTTCATGAACTTATATGCTTCCATATGATTTTCTATAATCATTAGTGCCAATATTAAATTTTAATTTTGAAAATTAGCATATCTAGGAGAATAATCAAATTACTTATATTTGTTGGCTTTGAATTTAATATCTAATCATAAATTGGGGAATAAGTTATAATTTCAAGTAATTCAGATTAAGTTTATTCACAATAAAAGTCTTATTAGAACACTACACTACACCAATATACTTACACTCCTTGGCTGCATTCATCTAAGCATCAAACTATGTGCATATGATCCACAATAGGGGTGTAAGTGAGTAAATATGACTTATAAGCCCATTTGAGCTCAGCTCAATGAATGGCTCGTGAGTCGAGCTCCATAAGTTAACAAGCTGTTGACCTCACTTTTGAAGTGAGAATTAAACTCATCTTCTTAGATTTAGGAGTCTTCTAAATACTAAGATATCCTTAGTCATAGGACACTTCTAGCAATTAGGTAAACACTTAACCTAAGCCTAGAAACTTAAAATGGTTAATCACAGAATTAGGCTATGCCTTAGGACTTAGGGAGACTCACCTACCTATAGCCTAAACCCAATCTATGCCTACCTCTTTGGCTTAAACCAAACCACAAATTCAATTCATCCAATTTCACATACCAAATTCAAATTCAAATTCCAAACCAAATGATTGAAACCTATAACCAAAAATCAAACCAAACCAAACCTATTCTAAGTCACATATGATTTGATCCTATGGACTTAGCCAAAATCCCCTTCAATTCAAATCAATTTCAATTGATTTTCTCATGAATCACTAACCTTCTCAAATATAAATGAAAGCTACATTCACATGTCCTAAACCAAAATCCAAACCAAATTCAAACCTATCTTAAGCCATATGATTTGATCCCATGGACTTAACCAAAATTGCCTCCAATCCAAGTCAAACTTAATTGATTTTCTCATGAATCAATTATTTCCCCAATCATCATCCCAAATGTAAATGAAATCTACAATGAAATCATCAAGCCAAAATCAATTCAACCAAACCTAGCTTAACCCATTTGACTTGAAATATTCAAATGAACCAAAATCCATTGTAATCAAAGCTAAAAATCAATCCTAAATCCATATATAAATCCAACTAAACTCAATTCAAGCCAAAATCGATTCAACTAAACCTAATTGGTCCACTTGATCCAAAGTGACCAATTTGGCCTACTTGAGCCAAATTACAATTCTACCTAAATTGAATTAAACCAAACCTACCAAAGCCTCCTATGATGATCATAAATCATCCTTGATTGATAAATTGTCATCAATTGGGTCAAACCAAGCCAACTTGGTCATTTGACCAAGTCAACCCACCTAACCTACATAAATCAAACTGGCCAAATTTCATCCTAAGCCAAATTAATTGAAACCAATGATTCATAACAACCTATGATCAATGATTGAACATGACTTGACCATCAATTGAGACAAACTGAACCCAATTGGCCCTTTGACCTAAGTTGACCCAATTTGGCCTAAAAGATCAAATTGGGTCAAATCAAAATATAACACAAATTGATTATAACCAATAGCTCAAGTTCATTCCAAATTGATTGTTGAACTTGACCAAAGCTATAATTGAACCCAATTTGGCTAATTGAACACAATTGACTCATTTAGCCTAAATTGACCTAAAGGGTCAAATTGGCCTAAATCAAATTCAAATCCAAATTATTTTAAACCAAAGCCTACAATCATCTTCAATTAACCAATTAAACATGAATCAACCCATAACCCAAGCCAATTTGGTCATTTTGGTCAAATTGATCAACTTGACCCATTTGACCTATATAAAGTCAAATGAGCCAAAATCAAATCCAAGAAAAATTGACTCAAACCAATTGAACCAAAACACTTCAAATACTCATTTGTACATGACCCAACCCTTAGTTTGACCCAATTTGACCAATTGGTCAACCTAACCCAACCTAGCCCAATTTGACCTATATGAGTCAAATTGAGCCAAACCCACTTTAATCAAGCTTAAACCCATTGAGACCTGACCCAACTCATCATAAATTCACCTTGGGTCAACCCCAAACTAGCCTAACCCGATTTGAATGCAATCCAAGGCCTTACCCATAGGTTTAAGCTCTCACATGAGATCAAACCCAAAATTGGCAAGTCAACTCCCCCTCTTTCCACTTGGCAGCCACCTCACACCCAAAATAGAACCAAAACCTAGGTGGCTAACCCAGCCCAAGTGGGCTAGGTCGGCTATGGACCAAGGGGAGGTGAGTTAACTAACCTCCCCACACTTGACCAAACATATTGGATCCAAGGAAGGAGGCAACTATCTTGAGGCATCAACCGCCAGCCAACTACTATGCCACATGGACGATCTGACTATTTTGACTGATGAACACCAAAAATTGAGGAGACAATCGACGCTTGAGTTATAACCCCTCATCTCAATTTGAGCTTGAACCCTTAGAGAGCATTTTTTGAAATCCACAGAGCGTTCTCCAAGCTCCTTGAGCCTCCCCATTGCCAGAATCCTTCAACCCAAAATAGGGAAAGTAATCCTTCGATCAAGCTCCCTCAACTCTCGGCCAAACTCAAATTAACTTCACACACACTTTCCTCTACCTTCGTTGAGTGAGAATGAAACTCTTCCCGAGCTTCACGACCACCGGAGGTGCTACTTCGATCAGCATCCCTCTGTAAATTGACGGTTAGTGATCCATAGAGCCAACCACAAGGAATTAGCATGCGTGCTGCTCAGTAGGGCCTCACCTCATCTAGGCGAGCTTCCTCAAGCACTGCACTGCTGGTCTTGAGCTTCGGCAATGTAAACTCAATTAAACTGAGTTTTGGTGAAAATTTTCTAGGCTTTTTCAAAGGAAATTTGTATGTCATGCAATTTTGACCGTCAGATTTTCCTTGTGAAGGTGTGGGATCATTTTTGTGGTTATCCGAGCTTAGGTGAGCTCCAATTGAGCAAGAAAAGGTGGATGGCTTCCATCTCACGCCGACGGGACATAGATCATCTGCCACGATCAAACGGCACATGATTAATCAAGATTTAATCAAATTTATCCTATAGAAACTATGGGTTTAATCTCTCCATCTGATCTTAGAATGGATGGCGGGGATGAAATTGTGTCCGCGCCAGCCACGTAAGCACTAACTCGGATGCGTTTAAGTAGCCAATCCCATAGCTAATGGCAATCTTGAAAAATTCATAACAAATTGTAGAAAAATCCAAAAAATATAAATAAATGCTCATTTTAAAGGTAAAATAAAGGAGATTTAATAAAAATTAATTTCAATTAATTTTGAATAATAATTAAGACTTAATTAAGGTTTGAATGAAAATTTAATTAGTTTAATTAAGCCCTAATTACTTAAATAATTAATTATAAACTTTGTGTGTTAGTTTAATGGGATGACCTCTACCTCCTATAATTTTCTGGGATTTATTGCTTAGTTAATTAGCAGAATTGATCATTTAAGCCATAATTACTCTCTTAATCCACTTAAAGGCTAATTAACACCATAAATGTTAACAAATTAATTAATTAAGCTCACTAATCATTGTCTACTAGTGAATGCACAAGGGGAATGGGGTTAGGACCTCTTTCCTAGCTTCTTTTCCTAGCTCCACCTCATTTTGAAAGAAAGTTAATTAATATAAAGGTTAATTAAGGATTAATTAATTAATTAAGTGGCTTAATTAATCAAATTCAAATCATAATTACATAAGATAATTAGTAATGAAATTAAGGGTTTCTCTTTATGTGTTTAATAATATAAAGGCCTTAAGAAAATTATGATTAACCCATAAATGTGAAAAAATTATGAAAGTATTGAATTAGGTTATTTAACTTAATTAACCCTTAATTATGATTCATATATAAATTTACATAAGTGTGAATAACAATGAGTATATAGTCTAGACATCCCGGGAATATGAGGCTTTAAATAGCCCCGAGAAAGTCATTTGATTACCTCACTTCCTTAGTTTAATAACGGCATGTACTCATTTAGTTTTATTCCTATGTATTTTGATATTAAAATTTAGATAGAGCATTAATTCATATGCTTAAATAATATTCAATCAAATAAAAATACAACTTTGCATATTCTTTTTCCTTTAGTTATTTATACATCTATATGTATCTAAGAAAGCTAGTATATAGTTTAAACATCCCGGGAATATGAGGCTTTAGCTAGCCCCAAGAATATCATTTGATTACCTCACTTCTCGGGGTTAACAATGACACACTTATGTGATTCCATCCTTATGTATTTTGGTATTAGAATTTGAATAGATCTTTAATTTATATGTTCATATAATTCAACCAAAATGAATAATATAAATTCTAAACATACACATTCATCATCATTTAAGTGTACTAAATTATATTGCATATATAGATATACTAAGTATTAAATCATATGCATGTTACATGTGATGCAAAGGAATGACTCAGTATAATTCATGCGATAATAATTCAATTAGATTAATCTAAAGAAGCCTTTCATATTGGATAAGGTCATTTAAAGCCAACCTAAACTTATGATTAATTAAAAAATATTTAATAAGTCTTTCATTAAAGAAAACTAAATTAAATTAATATGCTTTAAAAGTGGCTTAAGATAAGGATGAAAGAGGGTAATTCTCTTCCTTCTCTTTATAACACTTAATTACTAAGTTTAAATCACATGAAACCAAATAAAATATAAATTAAAATTCACAAATCAAATAAATAACTTCAAATGAAACCCAACATCATGTTAACTTTAATAATTTCCAAACTTAGAAAAATACAACTCTAATGCTTAGTTAAGACATACCACACAAGATCTTAATACACACATTAGAATTAAGTCACCACTTCTAGCTTTATGATAAGATGGTGTATGATATTATATTATTTTAGATGATATTAGAGTGTATGCTTCATGGAGGATCTCTTAGCCTAATCATATTTTTTAGAGGGGATTGTGCTTAAGAGGATGCTTAAAAATAAATATAAATGCTCTCTTTGCAAGTTGCTTAGTCCCCTAAGCATAATCCAAGTTACGACAGGTAGGCTTGGTTACCCATGTGTAGGATGTTAAGTCCAAATTATACATATAACTGCTTATGATTATATGCAAGTCTAGCTAACCTCTGTTTTATAGGTGTAGTTAAATTTTTCTTTTCATATATAAATGTAATTTTGCAATAAGGATTAGGATTAATGCTATGGGAGATTAGGATGAGCAGCAGCTATAAGGCTTTGTCCTGGGAGGCCTTGTAATGCTTTGAAGCAAAATCAAATCAAGAAAATGAAGATGAGGAGATATGAAGAATGAAGACCCCCCATAGCATGTATTCATTCAAATTATAATTATTCTTTCATATTCCGGTTTATATAAGGGTAGAGCTTGGCTATCAATCTTTTCTCTTCTCGAGTTGTACAGCGGTATCCGATCGCACTGGCTTGTTATTCTTTTGCGGTAGTTATAAAATTGATTAATATTTTGTTTAAACTACGCATTAGGATGGCATCTTTTTTATAGTTTCTTCATATTTGATGTTTTAATGTATGGCCTGGATACAATAGGCTCTAATGATAAAAATTAATTTTTCTATCCACTAATAACTCGTAACTAAATTTTAAACAACTCATAACTAAATTTTAAACAACTCATAACCTCACCATAAAGCCTAGGCTATAATCAAGATAATTAAAAGATTTAACAATCTCTTAGCAAAATGTTATATGTCTCACATCATGCATATCATGTTGAGTCACTCTTGCAAAAATGAGGGCCTCCATCCTTACATAATAGGGACCACTTGACCTATGAGAACAACCTCTAACAATAGAGCTTCACCCTCTCTTTTAATTTGGCCAATAAAGTATTTCATCATGCATTTAAGCATATAAAAATACTAAAGCCCTTTGTCCAAATGATGTGTCAAAAATGAAGAAAAATTTAAAATTTTTTTGCATTTGTAGATTAAGTCATATGCTTATACCACTCATGCTCTAGACTTTTAGAGAGTGGGTTTAGGACTTTAGTCTCTTTTAAATTAAATAACTACCCTAACTATCTTGCAATTCATAAGACTGGATTACATGATTTTAAAATCGCATGAGTTAGTTACACCTGTAAGTCCACAAGTTGGACGGTTTATCCTCTCTTGTGGAAGTAAACCCTGACGTCCACATGTCGCTTAGATTTAGGTGGTTCTTTAGCTCGTACTAAAGCTCCCTAGATTTAGGATTTGAGATAACTATTTCCTTTGAGCTACAAGCATAAATCATTACCTCTTAGGCATTTTCACAACCTTGTGTTGGCAGATTATAAGCCCTAGCAATCTAATAAGATTTTGAACTCAAATGAATAAAATATATTCACTTTCAAATACATAAAGCTCAATCATAAGATATACTAGAATGCTCACTAGGCCTCCTAATATTATGAGCATTCCCATACTTGCTTCCTTTGGATTCTAAAAATAAGTCTTCTCCTTAAACTTTCCTAATTGACTTTCCAAATATAACTAATCCTTTGATAGTCTAACCTTGAAATCTTTGGAGATAATAATTATCTAGTTTAATCGAGATTATTCCTAAGGAATTTCATTCCCTAAGATGTAATTAACTATGGAGGCTTGCCTCCATAGAGAACTTATAACTCAGTTTAATATAAACACCGTTTAATTCATTCATGTAAAGTAGGAGAAAAATCTCTAGTACATTCGAAGACCCATTATGCCTAAGGAGTCCTTAAGTGATTAGGTCCATTAAGGGTGATGTTCTATCTTTGAGATATTACATCTCAATATCATACCCAACACTTTAATAAGTACCCCTACGACCGCTGGTGTCTCCTACTTTCAAAAAATAAACACCATGATTTTTCTCATGACTCGGGATAGTTCCTCTCTCCACTCTAGTAGATAATTATCATCTCAAGCAACGATAGTGGACTTATATTTTGTTTAAGCCCGAGACTATCTTTCTTTTCTTTGGCCTTTTTGCTCATTTCATTCTTAAGCAAAGGTAGCTAACATCCTTTAGGTGTTAGGACCTCACTCCCGTTCAGGTCCTCAGACTCCTATTAGGTCCCCATTAGGTAATAATAAATTAATTAAATGAAGGAAATGACAAAATATAAGTCAAATAGAATTTGGAACCTCTTACCACTAGCTTGGTGAAGCAAGGTTCATTTCATGTTTGATAAAACTCTAAAAAAAAATCTAAAGTAAAACAAGTGAAAATCTTTTTGGCCAAATAAACGTCCTCTTTTAAAATTAAAGTCAAGTAAAACAAAATCAAAATATTTCAAATCCCTTTTTCAAACAAAATCAATTGAACCTCATTTAGCACATCTAAAATTATTAAGTGAGTGTTCCTCTTTCAAAATTAAACAACAAACCTCTATTTCAAAATAAACATATTCAAACCCTCTTTCAAAAATCAAACTAACCCCATTTAACATACTTATATTTGTTAAATGAGGCTCTTTTCAAAATTAAAATCAAACATACCTGAAATATTTTTGAACTAAACCAACTCTATTTAACATATCCATATTTATTAAATGAGAGTTTTATTCTTAAAACTAAACTAAAATATAGATAAACAATATATAATTGAACTCCTTTAACATACACATATTTGTTAAATGAGAGTTTCATTTTCCAAACTATAATAAAAACAAACCACTATACATATTAGACTTCACTTAACATACCCAAATTTATTAAGTGAAAGTTCCCTTTTTCCAAAATCAAAATAAAACTAAGATAAATAACATATAATTGAACTCCATTTAACATACTCATATTTATTAAATAAGAGTTCCACTTTTAAAATAAATCAAAATATCTAACACACATTTTGAACTCCATTGAGCATACCCATATTTGATAAATGAGAGTTCAATCCTCAAAATCAAAACAAAATCACATATCAACATACAAACAATCAAATATATAAGTGAGCTCCATTTAATATACCTAAATTTGCTAAGTGTGAGTCACATTTCTAAATACCAAACTCCAACAACAAACATCAAACATATATTTGAACTCTATTGGCATACCTAAATTTTTCAAATAAGAGTTCCCCTATTTCAAAAATCAAACCAACAAATATCAAACACATAATTGAACCCCATTTAATATACTTTAATTTGTTAAATGAGTGTTTTTCTTTTTCAAATCAAATCAACACATCAAACAAACAACCATCAAACCATTAAGATAGAAAGCTTTCAAAATTTTCAAACATATAATTGAACCTCATTTAATATACCTAAATTTGCTAAGTAATGGTTTCCAAAATCAAAATCCCAATAAGAGAATATAACAAATACATCTCTAAAAGTCTCTTCAAAATAAATGAACCCCATTCAACATAGTTAACTTTTTTGGATGTGGGTCCTAAAATCAAAATCAAGTTTATACTCAATAATCATGGCAAAGTCTCTCCTCCAAAATCGATAAATCTCTCTAATATAATGAACCCCACTTAGCATACCTAAATTTGTTGAGTATGGTTCAATTTCCAAAAATCAAATCAAAGTTAATAATTCAAATAAATAGTTCAAAGCAAGGGTCTAATCCAATTTTTTTTGTCAAACAATGTAGAGATATCACTAGTTGTTCCGCTTTCAATCAGCTTCCACCATGTCTTCAAGAAAGTTGATCTTTTCTTTCGCTTATGGTGTGGATTTGGCCTTGGATCAGGCCATACTCACCATCGCTCATGTTATCCAATTTGGACTTGGCTTTAAGAACCTCAAAGTCACATGTGAGGGACCAACCCTCATGACTGTCAGCAAGGAGGAGGTGGCAGGCAAGAAGCGACTTCTTTGTTTTGATGTGCAACCTAGTTCTGAGTTTCCCTCATTGAAGAGGAAGGTCGATGTGGTTCCTACACCCCTGCTAGTGTCAATGCTAGTACAGTTTGGTTTCCCCTACTGCAATTCCAGTGAGGCCCATCTCCACCTCTGATGTTCGCCCTGCTCTGAAGGCGAAGGCTATCTTAGCTTCTGAGATAGTCTCTTCTACCTTCGAGGTTGGTACCTCCGCCCCCCGCCACTGCAACCATAAAAAAGAACAACAAGGTCAAGTGGCAATACGAGCGCGAGGTGAGGCAGATTCATGATGCCTCTCATGTTGCTAAGGAGGGTTCCCCCAGTGAGACCTCTCCACTCCTGAGTGATAGTAGGTTCCACCCCCTCTTGGCTTCAGAAGGAGAGGAGGACTACTACAGGATTGCTGCATCACCCTCACCGCCTGCGTAGTTTAAGATGTCCAGGGAGAGAATTTGGCCGGTATATGGTCCGCTCTTCACGAGTCTAGAGCCCACAGAGTCCCAGATGCTTCATGATTCTGAGGAGTCTCGATCCCTGGGAGCGCAAGGGTCGACATGAGAGAGAGCCACCAGGCTAGAGTCGCTACCTGGCAAGAGAGAGGGAGGTATGCTGCGCCTATGACCTCCACTTTGATGGACTTTCCCAATCAGTGAGCTACTAGAGCTAATCATTCTCGATCATAGTTCACTGCACTGTAGGAGATCTCATGAGAGGCGCCGGTTCCATCACACCGCCCACTGCCATCCACCTTCACCAGCCCAACGCATCCATAGTCCCTGCAAGCTGCAAGCCCTGCGGAGAGGGAGACCCTCTCCTTTGGTGATCTGGCTATGGCCTAAGGATCCCTCTTCATCTATTCCACCCATTGATGTGAGGTCAAACTCCCCTACTCGACCTTCCACTTTCAGCTATGGTAAGGAGGGAGTAGTGACCCAAAAGTGTCGTGGTTGCTCCACCTTTGCAGTAGATAGAGGAGAGAGGATAGAAGATATCAATGTATTCCCCATGATAGTTGAACCAGCTAGGAGGCACCCTGCTAGCTATGAGCATTCAGTGCATACAGTTAGTGGAGTTCAATTTAGCAGTCAATCATTCACCAGCCTATGTTCCAGTAGAGCAGGACAGAGTGGATGATCATTCTTTGGATGATATTATAGAAAACTATCGTGTAGCGATTAAGCGATAATCGGGAGTGACCACTCTGATCAGGAGGAGGGTGGAGTTGACTTTGACCACGATGAGGATGACATGTTGGATGACATAGGCAGTCTACATGGTCGACACCCGAGGATCCCTTCAGAGGGAACAACATAGCCAGGAAGGTTTTGTAGTTGAGAAAGGCGACACCTCTCACTCAACTCAGCACCTCTTCCACCAGCTCAAGCAGAAGGATGACCAAATAGACATGATAGAGAAGAGGGTGGAGGAGTTGATGGAAGTAGTTCTAGCCTTAGAGAACCCAGCCCCTATGGTGGCCAACCGACCAGAGTTGGTACATATCTTAGATCGTCCCAGTGCACCCCCATGGATGACGATGCTGGTAGTTTGCATATGAAGGTCACAAATAGCACCTCTATGCATGAGAAGGATATTAAGAAGATGGTGGAATAGCAAATGAATGAGGGACTGGCGCAAGCCAGGGGGAGCTCATCCATTCCAAAGGGTAGACCCTACTTAGAGGAATTAGAAGTAGTTCAATACCCCAAGGGTTTTGTGCCACTATCCTTAAGATTTTTGATGGTAGTAGGAACCCACGATAGCACATTGCACATTTTAGAGCTGGTTGTTACAACACCGATGGTAGTGACACACTCTTGTTTAGACTTTTTGTTAGCAACTTAGAAAGGGTTGCATTTGATTGGTATGCCAAACTGTCCAACAGTTCAGTGAAGACCTTCACTAAGTTAGAGCATCTCTTCATCAAGAGATTCATAGGAGCTCAGCAGAGGGTAACTGTAGGTGACCTCGTTGTAGAAATAAAACAAGTCCCTTATTGATTAAATTCTTAGATGACACAACAAATGTGAGCCTCGTATCAATGACATGCCATTAAGATTACCTCAAGAATATTCATAGCCCAGTCTCCTTCATGCTTAAGGGCTTCACCATCAAAATATTTGAGAAATTAATCAATAAGGTTGCTAGCTTGCAAGAGGAAGCCAAATAGTTGCCATTCTCGGATCAATCATCTAGGCCCAAGCCGTAGAAGGTGTTTGAGAAGAAGCAGGACAATTGTGTTAGTGACGGAGGCGACTAGCTAGAGTGAGTGTATGAGACCATGAGCTCGGGGTCTCCACCTCTTCTTCCACACCACCATTTTATACCGCCAATGGTACCGTCATTGACTACCAAGCGGTATTCATATCCGTCGGTAGCTTTCCACTACTCTTGTTGAAAGACTAGTAAACCCATCATTCAAGAGGGAGTAGAAAAATCTTCAAGAATTTCTTGAAGAAACTAATTACATGCAACTAAGAGGGTTTGGAGGAAGTGGGCAAGGCGATGATCTGCTATTGCTACCGTTAGGCCATGTCTTAGAGGATTGTGTCACTTTTAAGGACTAGCTGTACAAGTTGAGAGCCATAGTTATCCCTAAGGAATACATATTAGAACAACCATCTAGTTCTGTTAGAGTAATCTTAGGGATACTTCTGATCCTCTTAAGATCAAATAAGGTTGGGATATTTTCTTATCTTATGTACCTCTAAGAAAATCATTTCTAAGATCAAGAAACTTTTCTTGCTGGTGCTTGAAGCAGCTCAAATCTCCAATATCAAGGAAGGTTTGTTAGTTGCAAAGGACAACTAAGGGAGGGCGATAGCCCAACAGCAGCAGCAGCCTCCCATACTTACCCGGGATAGATCTATAACATAACCACCATTTGAATCCAACACTCCTTCCAGCATTCTTCCTATAGGAAAATTTATGACACCACATAGAGTTTAAGAATGTATTATTAAGATGATCAAATGCATCATTAAGGAATAAACATATTATCTCGAAAGATAAACATATTTTTCTAAAATAGATTCAATCATTTTAATAAAACTACGAGGCCAATGTCTATGTACGAGATTTTTCCCACTACATCAAAAGTAGGGGTTTAATTTTTAAGCCATGGTTCCCTATAGAGGCAAGCCTCTTAATAACATCTTATCTGAGCTAAGCCTTCTAGCGCCAATCTTTAAGAATGCCAATGTTCTAGAGTTCATAATGTTAATAGAAGCACTAGGATCCACCAGAACTCTTGGCAATCTTGTGTTTTCTACCTTTACAGAAATATAAAGGGGATGGTTATGATCACTAGTCCCCAAAAGCAGATCTTCATCAGATAAAGTAACTCATGGGATCTCTTTGAAGTAATAAGCCTCATCTGACGAAGTGGATGCTAGTTGGGTCAAGCATATTTATGGATCAAGTAGTGCTTGTACTAGTGACTCTCTCATTTCTTTTGAAAGAATTAGACCATCATAAATACTCAACCTAGTAGGGAGCTTCCTAAGATGAGCTAAAATGTTGTAATCAACTTTAGAAATTTTTGATTCTTCCAACATTTCCTTGGGTAAAGATTCTAAACTTAAGTTTTGATCCATAATTTATTTTCCTTTATCTTGAAGAGGAGGAGGCAAATGAGGTTGTAAGACTCTTCCATTATATAGATTTACTTTAGTAATGTCTCCAAGATTTGGGTCAACATGATCCTCATTTTGAGCATCCTTTTCTAATGATTGGTAGAGTCCGATGTTTCTAAATATATGTTAAGTGGGTCGCCTTGTAAGTCCTCCATATGGATTTCAATTTTTGACCTTGATTCATACAAAACATCATGAGACTCTTCTTTTTTATCATTTTATTTTTCAACAATTTCAATGTTATGTTCATCAGAAATAACATAAATGTAAGAAATGCCTTTAGAGGGAGATTTTTTATTCATCTTTCCAAAATAGGAACAAAAAGATAAAGGCTCATAAGATACTGCCTTTCCATCTTTATTATACAAATCCTATTAGAAGATACAGATGTCCTTCCCTCAGCAGACTCTTTGGTCTTACGTGCGGTTGAAGATGCTTGAGTTGGTTGAGGTGGAACTTCGTTGCTCTGAATAATGAATAGTGATCTCCTCCCGTGCAGATGCGATCCTACATAGAAATTTTGAAAATTTTCATCATATATTTTTTGAAGAACGGGATAAAACTATATCTCATTCATTTGTATATGAAGAACCAGAAGAGGAGTTACCTGTAATAACTTTAACGGAGCCTTGGCCAGGGTCCACACGGTATTCCTTTGGAATAGTCACTAACCCCTTCTTGAAGTTTCATTAAAGCCAATCTTTGAATGTAAAGCAATCTTCAATTGTATGTCCTAACATATGATGGTAAGGGCAGTAGTTAAGATTATTTATCTTTCCTACTTCCTCAGGCCTCCTTGGGTCAAAAGTTCAAAGTTTAGCTTTTTCATTAAATTCTTAAAGATTTTCATCATCGCCTCTTTTTTAAAGAAATAAGTCTACAACTCAGATAATAAAGGAAACTTTCTTTCTCTTCTTTGTTTATTTGAGCTAATAAAGCTTTAACAGATTCATCCAGAGCCGCAATATATAAAATTAGTGGCTTTCCTGGAATTGGAGTAAGCAAAACATGAGGATTAATCAAATATTATTTCAGGTTTTTGACAGCACTTTGGAATTTTTCATCCCAAATGAATTTGGAATCTTTCTTTAATAATGCCACAAAGGGTTGACACCTTCCTGATAAATTTGATATGAATCTCCTTAAATATGCAAGCCATCCTTGGAATTATCTTAGTTGTGTAAGACTTCTAGGTGGCGGCATTATTAAAGAAAGATTCCAAATTCATTTGGGAAAAATGCCAAAGTGCCTTCGAAAACTTGAAACAATATTTGATGAATCCTCCTATTTTAGCTTCTCCAATTCCAGGAAAGCCAATAATTTTATATATTGTGGCTATAGATGAATCTCTTGGAGATTTATTAGCTCAAATAAATGAAGAAAGGAAAGAAAGTGCCCTTTATTAGCTGAGTGTTGACTTATTCCTTTAAAAAAGAGGCGGTGAGAAAAATCTTTAAGAATTTAAAGAAAAAACCAAACTTTAAACTTCTTGTTGAAAGTGGGAAAGATAAATAATCTTGCCTTAACATCGATGTTAAGACATACAATTGAAAATTGCTTTACATTCAAAGAAACGAAAACTCCGAGAAGAAGGGGTTGTATTCCAAGGAATACCTGGACACGACCAAGGGTTCATTAAGGTCATAACTCCTCTTCTAGTTCTTCATCTGAATAAATGGGATATGGTTTTTCCCATTCTTCAAAAAACATATGATGAAAATTTTCAAAAGTATCAGAGACAGTCCGGACCAGCCTTGATCCATTTGGAACGCAGTTCCACCTCAAATCAAGACAGAAAGATGAGGTGTAAAGGGAGGATAAATGATGGGTTTATCTTTATCTAAAGATGAGCATCTACTTTTGCCTATTTTGGATAAAGATGAATTAAAAAATCTTTGAAAATTTCAAAGTTAATTTTATTTAACATCTTTGAAAGTTCTATTGAAGAAAATTCACTTTTTAAATAAGAGAATTCTTTTTTTTTAAACGGAATCCAAAGTAAGGCTTTCATTTTAAGGAAACTACTTTCTCAGTGAGGAAGACTTGAAATCAGCATACTTTCACTTCAAGATCAGAGAGCTAAGATCGTCCCTGGTCTTGTGCTCCATGACTCTTCTTGTTTCTTGAAAGAAATAGATTTCATGAAGTTATTAAAGAGGCCTCGAAACAGCATTTAAAAAATTAAACTCATTCTGCTTTAAGTTGGAAAAAATGAAGGGCGTTGCTAGTCTTTTATTAAAATGATTTAGTCTATATGGAAAATATGTTTATCTCGTAATATGTTTATTCCTTAATGATAATTGATCATAATCATTCTATGTGTGTGTAAATTCAAATGATATTTTCTGGCGACTTGAGAATGGTTCCTCTCTCTCCTTTAGAAATAAGTGGTTATTTCAATATATGGTAGTGTATTGGTGCCTCATTAGACTTTCCATTGGATACCTCTCTATTCCATTCTTGGTTGAGTTTATCCAACATCCTATACTAAGGTTCTAGAACTCTTTGTTTTCCATAGTTAAACGATTGGGTCATAGAACTAAATCCCAAAAGAAAAAAATGGGAGAGAAATAAATGATAACCAAATCATTTCTGTTAAGACCTAAATCTGGTCGAGATGAATTTGAAACCATTCCAATATGGAAAAGAAATGTTAAATTCAAAACTCAAACATTGAAAAAGAAACTTAGGAATTCAGGAACATCTTTAAATTCTCTTGGATGGTCCTATCCAACCCAAATAAAAGAAATTAAAAAAATAAATTAAAATGAAAGAAAAAGAAGAAAAATAATGATTATGGAAGGATGTTCATATTCATCCTAAATTGAAAGTGTTGAGTCTTTAGGAATATCATTCAGCTACTTCTAAATGACCTCACTAAATATTTGATTCTAGCAAAAAAATTTGATTTTAGAAGGAAAAGTTTTCAAGAAAGTCGTTATGTCAATCTTAAATGACTCCAGTAAATAATTTTGAATTTAGAAGTGTAATGTCTTTGGAAAGTCATTTTACTAATCTTAAATGGCTTTACTAGATTTTTTGTTCCAAGAAATGATGAAAAAGAAATTGAAATATTGTATCATATTATATGATCAACCAATCAAAACAAAGACTTAAATTATATCGAAAAGTCAATCAATCAAATATTGTATTTAGACAAAAAGTCAAATACATCTAATTTCCTAGTAAATCATTTAGTGGAGTCATTCCATAAAGAATGAAATGTTATGGAAATATGTCAAATACATCCAATCTTCTTGTAAGATTTGTACCTAGAAAAATGTTTAATGTAACAGTTCACAAAAAATGAAATGTTATAAGAATGTTGAAAGAAAGAAAGAAAAGTAAAGGGATAGAAGGACTATATCCAAGAGCAAAAGGATGGAGTCTAAAATTTCTAAGTGGACATTTTGAATTTAAACTCCTCCGCATCAAAATAAAGTGGTAGGGTTAGAAGTCAAAAAGTTGTCCCTAACTAAACAAAAATAATCATATGCTTGATACTTTGTCATCATAGCCTTTGCCAGGATTGGGTGAGCTCGCTTGGCAGGTTAAAAGGATAATCAATCTTCTTTTTCAGAGGTCCATTTTCTTTGTATGTCAAAGATTCAATTGAATATACTATGATTCATTACAAGTGGCCTATAACCATAAATGTGAAAAATTATGGAACCACAGAGCCATTGCAAGTTGAAAATTGTTAAGTAATCAGGGTCCTGACTTTCTCTTCAAAAGGCACTCTAACATTTTGAATAAATGTTGTTTAGATGTGTTTGGAGATCTATATAGTCTTCAAGTTCAGGATGCACCCTAAGAATTTGAAGAAGAATCTAAATCCACAATTAACTGAAAGAAATAAATAAATAATAATAATAATAGAAAGTGATCTACACCTGATATCAATGATCTAACTCTTCAATGAGTCAACTATTGATGACTTGATCAAGATATCCTTTGAGTTTAAAGACTACTTTGTCGAAATAAATTGAATTTTTTTTCAGATGTAATGGTCTATAAACTTAAGCTTGATGCCATTTCAATAAACTTAGTCCATTGACATCTGTGGTCAAACTCCAAAAGAAAAGTAAGCTTTTGCAAAATTAAAAGTTAGAAAATGATGGTTTTATGAGAAGAAAATATTCTTCTTGGTTAGCTAGCATCATTAACAAAAAAATAAATAAATGAATGAAAATGAATGATAAAAAGAAAAAGGAAAAGATCAAATCCATGTAACCCATGTCATGGGACTAGGATAAAATCTTTACCTTGAAAATGGGTTCATATTATCCATATTCCACTTCAAAATTAAAAAGACTTTCATGCATAAGATTATCCTTCTTAAGGATAACTTATCTGAAAATTATCAAATTAAAAAAATTCTAGAAAAAGAAGAATTGAAAGCATATGATATGACATTCAAAATCATTATAAGAATGTTCTGTTACATAATCATAACATTCAATCTCAAAAAGATCAAGACAATTTATGATCAAGATTTCTTATAACCTCACTTTCAATTAAGTGGAGAGTTATATTAAAATTTTTTTCAAAAAATGAATAAATAAAAGTAAAAGAAACTTCAATGTGATTTGAAAAACAACCAAAATTACTACATATAGAGTCTTGAAATTACTTTTGAAGTAATTTCAAGGACCTTGTAGTAAAATGTAGAAAAAATACAAAAATAAGAAATTAATCAAAGATATTTATGAAATATCATTTCATAAAAGAATAATAAATTAATTCAAGAAATTCAATTTCAAACTTATCAGGAGAATCTTAATTTCTCTAATAAGTTAATCCTTTCAATTCCTTTATTGATTAGGGACAAAAGAATAAAATACAAAAATATCTTCATGAGAATCCAAGAGTTTGCTTATATTGATTCTCATTCATTTTAGGAACCTTTAAAGGAATCTCTTGATCTTTATTGAATCTAAGAGAATGTCTTATAAGCTGTTGATTCATATTAACAAAACAAAAATGAAATACATGTCCAAACAAAAAGAAAAAGAAATTTCATTTGATAAGCATTAGTTGACTTTGGTTCTTACTGCCTAAAGAACTACATAGTCACATGCAAGCTCAAAAAGATAGAATTCTTAGGTTAGTACCCTATGATGTCTTTCCTAGAGTGAATTAGACATCTAGCATGATTATATGTAATTTTGAGATTACAAAAGAAAAATGATGAACTTCTATGTTTATGACATAGTAAAGCATTGGGTCCTAAATATACCCAAATTCTCCTTCAAAAAATAAATTTCAACTCTATAAAACCTTCTTCACTAAACTTCTTCATGTGTAAGGAGTATTAGCGAAATCAAGAAATGAAAAGAAACCTTTCATTGGCTTTCATCAAGGTAGACTAATCAAGCAAAGATCAAGTTCATCTGAATTTTGCTTATTAGTCAAAACTTTAGGATTATGGATTAAGTCACTTTTACCCCCTTTTTCTCATCCATATGACCTGTAGGTTAGGAGCAAGCCCTTTATGGCACCTTTGCTATACATAGCTTGAGTTGGGAGCAAGCCTTTCATGAAACCCTTCTCATGTCTTTCTTTATGAGTTGGGAGTAAACCATTGTGCACCAATCTCATAAACTTAGAGTAAGCCTTTAATGGCTTAACTCTTTCTTTCTATAGGATAGGAGCAAGCCTTTCGTGGCACCTTCCTATACATTCCTTGAGTTGGGAGCAAGCCTTTCATTACACCCTTCTCATGTTTTTCCTTATGAGTTTGGAGTAAGCCTTTGTGCACCAATCTCATAAACTTAGAGTAAGCCTTTAATGGCTTAACTCTTTCTTTCTATAGGATAGGAGCAAGCCCTTTGTGACACCTTTCCTATACATACCTTGAGTTAGGAGCAAGCCTTTCATGGAACCCTTCTCATGTCTTTCTTTATGAGTTTGGAGTAAGCCTTTGTGCACCAATCTCATAAACTTAGAGTAAGCCTTTAATGGCTTAACTCTTTCTTTCTATAGGATAGGAGAAAGCCCTTCTGTGGCACCTTTCCATACCTTGAGTTGGGAGCAAGCCTTTCATGGCACCCTTCTCATATTTTTCCTTGTGAGTTTGGAGTAAGCCTTTGTGTACCAATCTCATAAACTTAGAGTAAGCCTTTAATAGCTTAACTCTTTCTTTCTATAGGATAGGAGCAAGCCCTTTGTGGGACCTTTCTTATACATATCTTGAGTTGGGAGCAACCCTTTGTGGCACCTTTCTAATGTATTTTCTTTTCAAGTTTTGAGTAAGCCTTTGTGCACCAATCTCATAAACTTAGAGTAAGCCTTTTATGGCATAACTCTTTCTTCCCATAGGTATGGAGCAAGCCTTTAATGGCACCATTCCTATTGTGTGAGGTTTACAATAGGAGGTTTATGATCAAGTCATCAAAGACCCCTTTTCCTTCACACAAGCTATTTTGGTTGGATCAAGTCATCAAAAGACCCCTTCCTAATAGCTAGATGGAACTAAGTCTCATTGTCAGCATTCTTTCTTAGAGTTGTTTGCCTAAATGGGTTGATTTCTGGCGATCCAAGCAACGAAATCACATAATTTCAATTGCAAAATGATCTTGGCATGAAATCCTATGGATCTATATGTCTTGATCTCACTTGAGATCAAGTTTTCTTTAAAAATGACCAAGGCCAAAAGCTTGAAGGAAAATTGGGAGTGCGTTAATGGCATACCTCCGTTCCTTGGGTCTTCGGCGGTGGGATTGGTTCGAGAAGATTTGGAACTTCGAGGGAAGCTTGTACGCCAAAAGAATTGAGCTATCTCCTTGTGAATTGCTCCATAGACCTATCTCCCTAGCCTATATTTCAAGTTTGGTGGTTCTCTTACTTGTCAACAACTTGGGAAGTGGGAAAGGATTCATTTCTCCTTCATTTTGTCTCGTGAAAGTGATGAGAAGTTCATTTTGGCTTGTGGAAAGCTCTAAGTGCAAAATCCTCTCTTGGTCATGAGCTTCCCTCCCTTTTCGCACTTTTCTTGGTCGGCAAGAGTGATGGCAGGCTCTTGGAAGCTTGCTTCCTTGCCTTCTCACCTTCTTACACCTTTTAAGGTGAAGAGGTGGAGATGGAATGAGAAGGCAAAAGGAATTTTGCTATTTGGTGTCTTTTGCTTGCCTTAATGTCATTGTCATTTGGATCTTTGTGTAAGATGATTAGGATGTTTGATTAGTGCTGAAATCCCTCATTAGAAAGGTTTAAGAAGATTTCATTGTTATTCCATAGGAATTGGTTGAAGATGGTTTTCAATTTTTTTAAAAAAAAATTGATGCATTTGATTGGTTCTTATATTGATTGGATTTATCACATTCCAATTTCTTGATTAATCTTGATTTGGTGCTTAATGTGTTTGTATTTCATGACTTAGTCAGGTTGCTCATTGAGTTTAAGGACTGCTTTGCATGGAGTTATGAAGAGATGCCCGAATTGGCTCCTGACATAGCAGTCCATAAACTAGCAATATAGGCTGATGTTAACCCTATCAAACAAGCTCCTAGACCCATGCGATTAGACATTGAACAATAGGTCATTTCTAAAGTCAAAAAATTAATCGATATTGGTTTCATCCGGGAGAAAAAAATACCTCACCTGGTTAGCTAGTGTCATCACAATTAAGAAGAAGAATGACCAAATTTACATATCGTTGACTTTAGGGATCTAAATAAGGCATGTCCAAAAGATAAATTTTCACTACCAATATAAGAACTGATGGTGGACATTACCTCATCTCATGTAGTCTTCTCTTTCATGGATGGCTCATCTAGATATAATCAAATAAAGATGGCCCTCGAAGATGAACGAAACACTACCTTTAGAACCCTGATCGAAATCTTTTGCTGTAAGGTCATACCTTTTGACCTTAAAATATTGATGCTTCATACTAGCGAGCCATGACTCAAATCTTTGACGAACTCATTCATCACCAAGTCGAATGTTACGTTTATGATCTTGTGGTCAAAAGTAAAGAAAAGGAAGACTATCTCTTTGACTTGAAAGTAGTTTTTGAATAGTTAAGATAATTTTACCTTAAAATGAACCCCTGAAGTGTGCATTTGGAGTACATTCAGGGAAATTCCTTAGGTTTATTGTCCGACACCGTAAAATCAAAATCGATCTAGAGAAGATCAAAGAGATATTAGAAATGTCTCCCCCTAAAAGTTTGACTCAACTCAGATCATTCCAAGGGAGGTTGGTGTATTTAAGACATTTTATATCTAACATATCAGGAAGATGCTAGCCATTCTCAGCACTTGTCAAAAATGATATCAAATTTAAGTGGGATGACAATTGCCAGCGTGCCTTTAAAGATGTCAAGCAGTACTAGATGACGCCGCCAGTTCTAGCAACCCCTATCCCGAGCAAGCTGCTTATATTATACACTGCTGCATTAGATGACACACTTGCTTTATTGGCCCAAGCCAACGATAAAGGGAAGGAGAATGCGCTTTACTACCTCAGCCATCATCTAATCCATACTGAAGCAAATTATCCACCAATTGAGAAGCATTTCCTAGCTTTAATCTTTACATCCCAAAAGCCACGATATTACATGATTTCTCATAAAATGAACTTGATCTCTAAAATTAATCCACTATAATATCGCATGACAAAGTCAACGCTATCTCAGACAGTTGGCACATTGGTCCATGATTCTATCGCAGTTTGATATCACTTTCGTACCCCTCCGTGCGGTGAATGGACAAGCACTTGTGGATTTCTTAGCAGCACACTCACTTCCTGCTAACACTCCATTTAGCGATGACCTCCTCGATGAACAAATCATGAACTTAGGGGATACTACCATTCGTTGCTGGGAGATGTACTTTGATTGTGCTTCCTCAAAGAGGAGAAGAACCATAATTTACTATTCCAGAAAAGACAGGGGTAGGAATAGTTCTCCTAACTCCAAACCGATATAATGAGATTCTCATATCATCTATCTGATCCTTGCACCAACAATGAAGTCGAATATGAGGCTTTGATTTCCGATCTTAAGTTAGTCATCTCGCTAAGCATCCATAACATAACATCTTTGGGGATTCCCAATTAGTGGTCAACCAAATCGCTAGGTCCTAGAAGGTCCTAAAGCCTAGGCTCCATCACTACCATAAGTATATAATGGGGTTGTTGGCCCAAATCCTAGAGGTTACTATCTATAAGATCCCTCGAGAAAATGTCATAGCAGATGCTTTAGGCAAGCTTGCTAAGAAGTTGGCATGTCCGGAAGATGAATCTATATAATAGAGTCCAAAATAGGCAAGTCCTACCTCTTATTAATATTAAACTCATCGAAATATACTCTCTTAAAGGGGAGGTTGTCGTTGCCAAAAAGGACGGAGAGCTGGATTGGAGGCAACCATTTATGGATTACCTAAACAATAGCAAACTACCTTAAGAGAAGTCACAAGCACATCAGATAAATTAAAGGGCACTTTTCTATGCCCTCGTGGATGGTGTCTTATACCGGCAGTCCTTCGATCATATGTGGTTACATTGTTCAAACAAACCGAAGCTCATAAGATCATGACCGAGGTCCACTCAAGATTATACGGAGCTCACCAATCCGATCCCAAGATAAAAACCAAAATCAAGAGACTCGGATACTATTAGCTGTCGATGATCATAGATTGCATGGATGTGGCTAGGCAATGCCATCAGTGTCAAGTACACGGATCTTACATCAATCACCCAATATTTTACATCGAACATTGGCCTCTTGGCCATTCGAGTGTTGGGATATTGACATTGTAGGTCTGATCGATCTTCCTTCTTCCAAGGGTCATCGGTTTATCCTAGCCACTACCGACTACTTTTCCAAATGGGTGGAGGCGATTTCATCAGGGAGGTTACAGCTCGGCATGTGCTCCAGTTTTTCAAGAACCATATCTTATATAGATTTTGGGTGCCTTGCCGAATTATATTTGATAATGGTACTACATTCAAGAGCACCAAAATCAACAATTTTGCCCAGAGACATATCATAGAGTGGAGATACCCTACCATCTAATTATCCGAGAGCAAATAGTTTAGCAAAAGCCTTCAACAAAACTCTTATCCAAATTATAAAGAAGAAACTCGATGACATTAAATGATTATGGCATGAGCAATTGAAGCTTTGTGGGCATACCACACCACCTATTGAACTCCAACTCAGTATACCCCTTTCTCGTTAGTGTATGGTCCGAAGCCGTTCTACCATTAAAAGTCCAACTCCCATCACTTAGGTAGTTGTAGAAAATCACAATAAGCTAAGTTACATTAGAAGAGCTTGAAGGTTTGGAGGAGAGACATCGATGGGCGTTCCAAAATCTCAAGTTGTACAAAGCCAAAATGATAAAAGCTCACAACTAGTTGGTCCGTCCTAGAGCTTTTCAAGTAGGAGAGCTTGTTTTAGTTCTAAGAAGACCAATTGTTGCCCTTCGCAAGATGGGTGGCAAGTTTAAACCCACTTGGGAAGGCCTTGTCAGAGAAGACCTACCAAGGAGGATCATATCAACTTATCAATCATAATGGAGAGTGTCTGATGCTTCCAATCAACGAGCTCTACTTAAAAAATATTATCCATAAAATTATGTTTGAAAATAATTACTACAATAAAAATTCCATTTCAAATTCAACTCTTCAAATTGAAAGCATTCCTATCTATGAATCCGCCAAGAGGTATTTAGGGTAGGTGTAAGAGAACCCAAGCAGCATCCTATGCTTTATCAACACAACACAAATATAAATTACACACAAAACACAAAACAAACACATATCCTTTGCCTCTTGCTACTTGTGATAACACCACCAAGATAACACCAATATGTGTCGTCTTTAGTTAGCTAGTGTCACCGTGAGGAATATAAATCTTCTATGCTTTTCCCGACTTAACCGCTGCACACCGACGAGCAACTTGTTAGTATAGTAGACCTTACTGCGCGACCGATAAGCTACCTCATGATGGCTTCATTTAAGATGTGTCTATGCTTTCTTATTGCCGCGCACCACTGATCAAGTATATTTGAGGTTTAGGGTAAGTCCTCCAATAGCTTGAGACCTAACCCAACCCATCATAAACTCACCTTAGGTCATCCCCAAATAGCCCAACCCAATTTGAATCAAATCCAAGGCCTTATACATTAGTTTAAGCTCTCCACATGGGATAAAACTCAAAATTGGCAAGTCAACTCTCCCTTTTTCCACTTGACAGCCACCTCACACCCAAAATAGAACCTAACCTAGGTGGAAAACCTAGCCTAAGTGGGCTAGGTCGGCTATGGACCAATGGGAGGTGAGCTCACCTCCCACACTTGATCGAACCCATTGGATCCAAGAAAGAAAGCAGCTGCCTTGAGCCACCAACCAAGCATCTGGCCTTCCAAACCGTGCCACATGGACTTGATCTTGACTGTTCCGGTGCCTGGACGGTGGCTAACTGGCCCAAATTGATGAGACTATCTTAGCCATTTGATCCAAGGGAGGGTGGATATACCCCCATCATTTCAAATCAATTCGAACACTTGAACACTTAGAGAGCGTCAGAGAGCATTTTTGAAATCCCCATAGCATTCTCCAAGCTCCCCGAGCTTCCCCATTGCCGGAATCCTTCAACCCGAAATAAGGCAAGCCATCCTTCGATCCAACTCCCTCAACTCTCAACCAAACTCAAATTAACTTCACATGCACCTTCCCCTACCTTCGTCGAGTGAGAACAAAACTCCTACAAGTTTCATGACCACCGAGGTGCTACTTCGATCAGCGTCCCTCTGCAAATTGACAGGTCGTGATCCACAGAGGCAATCACAAGGAATTACCGCATGTACTGCGCGATAGGGCCTCGCCTCATCCAGGTGAAGCTTCCTCAAGCGTTGCATCGCTGGTCTTGAGCTATGGCAAGGTAAACTCCATTAAATTGAGTTTTGGTGAAAATTTTCTAAGCCTTTTCAAAGGAAATTTGTATGTCATACAATTTTGATCGTTGGATCCCTTTAGATCTTCCTTATGAAGTGTGGGATCATTTTGTGGTCATCATTCTGATGAGCTTAGATCGAAGGAAAGGTGGACCGCCCATCCATCTCTCATCACTCGGGGGATGATAGATCACGCGTTGTCCATTTTGATTCCAATTTATCCTATAGAAATCGGGTTTAACGTCTCCGATCTTGGTGATGTGGGAAAACCATCACCGCCACCAATGTAAGTGTCTAACGTGTTTAAGTAGCCAATCCCGCTACGCCACATGGAAAGCACACCATGTCAGCGCTCCGTGTGGTGCCGATGGGATTAGGCTTAATTAAAGCCTAATTAATGGATTTAATGACTGAATCTTGGAAAATTCATAATAAATTATAGAAAAATCTAAAAATTACAAATAAATACTCATTTTAAAGATAAAATAGAGGAGATTTAATTAAAATTAATTCTAATTAATTTTAAATAGTTATTAAGCCTTAATTAAGGTTTGCATGAAAATTGAATTAGTTTAATTAAGCTTTAATTACTTAAGTAATTAATCTCAAACTTTGTGTATTAGTTTAATGGGATGACCTCTGCCTCTCATAATTTTCTTGAGATTTATTGCTTAGTTAATTAAGAGAATTGATCATTGAAGCCCTAATTACTCTCTCAATCACTTAATGGTAAATTAACACCCTACACATTAACAAATTAATTAATTAAGCTCACTAATCACTGTTTAACATTGAATGGACAAAGGGAATGGGGTTAGGACCTCTTTCTTAGCTTCTTTTCTAAGTCCATCTCATTTTGAAAGAAAGTTAATTAATATGAGGGTTAATTAAAGATTAATTAATTAATTAAGTGGCTTAATTAATCAAATTCAAATCATGATTACATCAAATAATTAGTAATGAAATTAAGGGTTCATCTTTATGTGTTTAACAACATAAAGACCCTTTAAGAAAATTATGATTAGCCCATAACTATGAAAAAATTATAGAAGTACTTAATTAGATTCTTTAACTTAATTAACCCTTAATTATGAGTCACTTACATTATGTCCTTGTAGGAGCATTGCAATTTTATTTCCTCACATGTTCATGTTATTTGTGGCTCATAATTAAGTGAATAATCAAATTAAAGAAACATAGATAATGAAAATTAATTAATTTAATTAAGAATCCAACTTAATTAATTCATAAAATTCACTTAATTACCTTTTCTTAAATAAATTAAGTGTTCTAATATGGGCATGAGATTAAAATAGCAAATAATTCTCCTCCTCTTTAAACTTGATCACAATCTTAAATTATAACTAATAAAGAAATTTTGGTTTTCTTTAAATGACTTTATTTGATGTGATTGTCCTCATGAATTAATTCACTTGAATGAACCATGTGTTTGTACTTAGTTATTCCTTTTCGATCACTTTAGATGTTGTATGTTAATTGATTTTATGCATTCATCCTTTTAAATCTACATGAATCAAATGAATTTTCTTTATGTAAGTTTGCATGTGTTAGCTTAATTTAATATATGTGTGGTTATTAGCACAAATAAATTCAAACTTAATTTTCAAAAATCATAAATTGATAAGAATATGTGGAATGAAAATAGTTATGAATACATATAGGATTTGCATGTGTTTCTAGCTTAAGCATATCAAATAAAACTCTATTTCTTATGATTCATATATAGATTTACATAAGTGTGAACAACAATGGAAATATAATCTAGATATCCCGGGAATACGAGGCTTTAAGCATCCCCAAGAAGGTCATTTGATTACCTCACTTTCCTGATTTAACAAAGGCACGTACTCATTTAGTTTCATTCCTATGTATTTTGGTATTAGAATTTGGATAGAGTTTTAATTCATATGTTAAAATAATTCAATCAAATAAAAATACAACTTCACATGATTCTCTTTCATTTAGTTATTTATACATATATATGTATCTAAGAAAGTAAGTATATAGTTTGGACATCTCGAGAATATGAGGCTTTAGCTAGCCCCAAGGAGGTTGTTTGATTACCTCACTTCTCTGGTTAACAATGATACGTACTTATGTGATTCCATCTTTATGTATTTTAGTATTAGAATTTGGATAGAACTTTAATTTATATGTTTATATAATTCAACCAAAAATGAAAATATATATTCCAAACATACACATTCATCATCATTTAAGTGTGCTAAAACATATTGCATGTAGAGATATGTTAAGTATTAAATCATATGCATGTTATATGTGTGAAAATGAATGACTCAGTATACTTCATATGATAGTAATTTGATTAGATTAATCTTAAGAAGTCTTTCATATTGAATAAGGTCATTTAAAGCCAACCTAAACATAGGATTAATTAAAACTTATTTAATAAGTCATTCATTAAAGAGAACTAAATCAAATTAATAAGCTTTAGAAAGTGGCTTAAAGTAGGGATGAATGAGGGCAACCCTCTTCATTCTCTTTATAATACATAGTTGCTAAGTGTAAATCACAAGTAAAATATAAATTAAAATTCACAAATCAATTAAAAAACTTCAAATGAAATGCACAAATCAAATAAAAGGCCTATAGAGATTCAAAGAAAGCAGTATATGATGCAAAAAATTTAACTTTTAGTGATTTATATAATAGATTAGATACCAAAGAAGGTGAAAGATGTATGTATAAGTTAGCCAAAAGAGATATGAAGTAAAGACATAGTTCAAGTAAGGTGTATTAAGGATGAAAATAATAAAAAACTTTTTTTTAGAAAAGGATATTGAAAATAGGTGGATGAGATATTTTGATAAACTTTCAATGAAGGATCCTGAAAGTACGATTGATTTTAGCTTAATACCCTAAACAAAAAATAGAATTTCATTTTATCTATTAGTAAATCAGAAGTTAGTGAAGCTTTAAACAAAATGAAATGTAAGCGAAGGGGGATAATATTCCAAAGAAGTGTATGTTTAGGAGATCAAGAAATTTCTTGGCTTACAAATCCTTTTAATGTCATTTTAAAGACTAAAAAGATACCAGATGAGTGGAGAAAGAGTTTGTTGGTTCCTATATTTAAGAATAAAGGTGATGCACAAAAGTGTGCAAATTTAGAGGAATTAAGTTAATGTGCCATACATTAAAATTATGGGAGAGAGTAATTGAGCATAGGTTACGATGTGATACAGAAGTTTCTCACAATCAGTTTGGTTTCATGCTAGGTAGATCTACTATGGATGCTATACATTTGTTAAGGGGTTTGATGGAGAAGCATAGAGAAAGTAAGGAGGATCTACATATGATATTTATTGATTTAGAGAAAGCTTATGATAAAGTTTCAAGAGATGTTCTTTGAGAGTTCTAGAAACGAAAAGTTAATATTGGTTATATTCAAGTCATTAAGGATATGCATACTAGAGTCATTACTTGTGTCCAAACACAAGGAGGATTGACAAAATATTTTCTATTTCAGTTTGATTACAGGATCACTTTAAGCCCTCTTTTTACTTTAGTTATGGATGTTCTTACTAGGCATTTACAAGAAGATGTACCTTGGTGTATGCTTTTGTCGATGACATTCTTCTTGTTATAAGACTAGAGGGAGTCCAATGAGAAACTTGAATTATGGAGGTCAACTCTAGAGTTTAAAGGTTTTCATTTAAGTAGATCTAAACCTATATGGAGTGTAATTTTAGTTGTAGAAGTTCTAGTGGTAGTGTTGTGACATTAGGTGAACAAGTCATTAATAAGAGTGAGTGTATCAAATATTTAGGTTCTATTGTTCAAAATGATGGTGAAATAGATGGAGATGTTACTAGTAGAATTCAAGTTGGATGGTTGAAGTGGAGGAATGCATCTGGTTTATTATGTGATAGAAAAGTTCCACTTAAACTTAAGGAAAATTTTATAAGATGGTAAGACCACGCAATGACTTATGGTGCGAATGTTGGCCAATAAAAGAGAAGCATAAGACTAAGTTAAGTGTTATAGAGATGAGGATGCTTAGGTGGATGAGTGGATTTACTCTTAGAGATAGAATGCAAAATGAGTATATTTGAAAAAAAGTTGGAGTAGCTCCAATTGTAGATAAGATTAGGGAGAGTAGCCTTAGATGGTTTGGCCACATAAAGCGTCGACCGTCTGACAACCCGATTAGGAGAGTAGATGCATTAGATTTGCCTTATGTTAAGAAAGGTAGAGGTAGACCTAAAAAGACTTGGTTAAGATGTATAAAAATGATCTTAGTATACTTGATTTAAATGATAATTTGACACATAATAGGATACAATGAGAGACGAAGGATTCATGTAGCCGACCCCACCTAGTGGGATTTAAGGCTTGTTGTTGTTGTTGTTGTAAATGAAATGCACCATCATATTAACTTGCAATTTCCAAACTTACAAAAATATAACTATAATGCTTAATTAAGACATACAACGCAAGATATTAACACACACATTAGAATTAAGCCACCCCTTCTAGCTCTATGTTAGGACAATGTATGATGTGATGTATATTATATTCTATGATGTATTATTTTAGAATCGATGTTAGGGTGTATCAGAGGATGTTAGGCCACTTTTAGCCTAATCATATTATTTTTGGATTGTATTTAAGGGGATGCAAAAAATAAATATAAATGCTCTCTTTGCAAGATGCTTAAACCCCTAAGTATAATCCAAGTTAGGACAGGTGGGCTTGATTACCCATATGTAGGGTGCAAAGTCCAAATTATACATATAACTGTTTGGGATTGTATGCATGTCTAACTAACCTCTATTTTATAGGTGTAGTTAGATTTACCTTTTCCTATATAAATGTAATTTTGCAATAAGGATTAGGATTACTTCTATGAGGGATTAGGATGAGCGACTACAAGACTTTATCTTGGGAGGCCCTATGATGCCTTTGAAGCAAAATCAAATCAAGGAAACAAAGATGAGGAGATATGAAGAATGAAGACCCTCCATAGCATGTATTCATTTTTAATTATAATTATTCTTTCATATTTCGGGTTGTATAAGAGTAGAGCTCAACTATCCATCTTTCTCTTTTGGGTTGTCTACACCTCTAGCATATATTCTTTTGTAATAGTTATAAAATTAATTGATGTTATGTTTAAACTGTGCATTAGGATGACATACTTTTTATAATTTATTCATATTTGATATTTTAATGTGTAGCCTGAATATGATAAGCTCTTAGGATAAAAATAAATTTTTCTATCCAACTAATAACTCATAACTAAATTTTAAACAACTCATAACCTCTCTAAAAAGCCTAGACTATAATCAAGATAATTAAAAGATTTAATAATCCCTTAGCTGAATGTTATATGTTTCACATCATGCATATCATGTTGAGTCACTCTTGCAAAAATGAGGGTTTCCATCATTACACAATAAGGACCTCTTGACCTATAAGAGCAATCGCTGATAACAAAACTTAACCTTCTCTCTTTTGATTTGGCCAATAAGTTATTTCATCATGCATTTAGACATATACAAATCCCAAAGCTCTTTGTCCAAATGATGTGTCAAAAATAAAATAAAATTTGAAAAATTTTGTATTTATAAATTAAGTCATATGCTTATACCACTCATGCTCTAGTCTCTTAGGGAGTGGGTTTAGGACTTTAGTCTTTTTCAAATTAAATAACTATCCTAGCTATCTTGTAATTCATGAGACCAGATAACATGATTTTAAAATCGTAGGAGTTAACTAACGACTACTCCAGGCGGTTGTAAGTCTAAAAGTCAGACGATTTATCCTCTCTTGGAGGTAAACCCTTACGTCCACTTGTTGCTTAGATTTATCTCTTGATATAGCTCGTACTAAAGCTCCAGATTTAGATTCGAGATAGCTATTTTCTTCAGGGTAAAAGTATAAACACTCACTTCTTAGGCATTTTCACAACCGAATTATAAGTCCTAACAATCTAATAAGATTTTCAACTCAAATGAATAAAATCTCCTCACTTTCAAATACATAAAGCCCAATCATAGGATATACTAGAATGCTCATTAGTCCTTCTAGTATCATGAGCATTCCCCTACTTACTTCCTTTGGATTCCAAAAATAAGTCTTCTCCTTGAGCTTTCCCAATTGATTTTCAAAATATAACTGATCTTTTGATAATCAAACCTTAAAATCTTTAGAGATAATAATTATCTACTTTAATCGAGAGTATTCTTAGAGAATTTCATTCCTTAGGATGTAATTAACTATGGAGACTTGCCTCCATAGGAAACTTAAGATCCCGGCTTAATATAAACCCTATTTTATTTATCCATATAAAGTAGGAAAAAGCTCTCTGATACATTCAAAGACCCATCATGCCTTAGGAGTTCTTAATTGGTGATTAGATTGAAAGGTGATGTCTCTATCTTTTGAGATAGTACATCATATCTCAATATCATACCCGATCACTTCAATAAGTACCCTTTATGATCTGCGTGGTGTCCCTACAGAAGAATAAGGGAGGGATAAAAGAGCTTACTATTGTCAATAGCCTTTTAGTAGGTGATAGCCTTAGGTCGAAAAAAGAGGAATCTCAACTAGGGTTCCTACAGAAGAAGAAGAAGAAGAAGAAGAAGAAGAAGAAAAGAATAAGATAAGAGAGAATGGGAGAGACTTCACGGCAATAAGGAATAGAACAATTGGAGCTAGGGTTTCTATTCTTGCTCAATAAAGGAGGGTGGAGTATCTGGCGGCTGAAGCGATGCCACATGAAGGCTTTTAGCTCAGGTTGCTCATGTGGGAAAAAAACCTTTGAAGGAGAAAAACATTGCAATTAGGTTCGACGTTTTCAAACCGGATCAGTTCGGTCCTTATATACTACCATCCTTAAGAGCATTTGGTCACCAAATTCATGCTTAGGTTCTAGAAAAGCTAAGAATACTTCACAATCATCTCTTCTTCAATCTCCCAAGTGGCTTCTCGTTTTGTTTGGTTCTTCCAATATACTCGACAAAAGGAATTGATTGGTGATGAAGCTGTCGAATCTCTCACTCCAAGATGCGCTCGGGTAGTTCTTCATAGCTCAAATCTTCTCGAATCAATAGTAGCCAACTAAATAATGTGAGAATCATTATACACAAAATGTCGTAGAAGAGAGACATGAAACACGTTGTGAACTTCGGCAAGCTCCGGAGGACAAGCCAATCTATTGGAAACTCAATTGTTTAAATAATCTCAAAAGGACCAATGAAGTAGGGTTAAAACTTTCCACTCTTGTCGAATCTAGTGACTCCTCACATCGATGAAATCTTAGGAAAAATATGATCTCCAACCTTGAATTCAATCTCTTTATGCTTTCGATCAAAATACCTCTTCTGACACTCTCGAACTGAATGTAATCATTCCCAAATCTGATGAATCCTTTTATAGCTTGGTCAACTAGCTGAGGTCCAAAGAGTTTTCATTCACCAATCTCAAACTAATATAAAAGAAATTTATACTTCCTCTCATAAAGAGCCTCATATGGTGCCATGCTAATATTAGCTTAGAGTTGTTATTGTAAGCAAATTCTACTAGGGGAATGTAATCCTCCCTGTTACCTGAAAAGTCAAGAATACAATCTCTCAACGGATCTTTTAAAGTCTGAATAGTGTACTCTGACTAACCATCTATTTGAGAATGAAAAGTTGTACTGAAGTCTAACCTGGTACCCAAAGCTTCTTTTACTTTCTTTCAAAATCTAGAGGTAAATCTTCAATCTCGATCTAACATAATAACAGTAGGAACTTCGTGCAATTGAAAAATATTATTGATTCAGATCTTTGCAAGCCTTTCAACTGAATGATTCTACTTAATAACTAAAAAGTGAGCGAATTTGGTGAGTCTATCAACCACAACCCAAATAGTGTCATAACCTTGCTTTGACTTAGGCAAACCAACCACAAAATCCATTGCAATCCGCTCCCGCTTCCATTCTAGAGTTGGAAGTGGTTGCAAAAGGCCACCCAATCTCTAATGTTTTGCCTAGACCATCTAACAAGTTAAACATTTGGGTACAAAATCTACCACATCATTCTTCATACCAGGCCACCAGAAAGCTTCTTGATATCTTAGTACATCTTAGTACTCCCATGATGTGTGGAATATGGTGTAGAATGTGCTTCACTAAGAATCTCTTGTATGAGCTTTGTTGAAACTGATACACAGTCGATCCTCAAACTTCAATATGCCTACTAAGTCTATGGAGAACTCAAGTTTTAACCCATTCTGAACTTGCTTTTAATAATTATCAATTCATTATCCTCTAACTAGGATTCACGATACAATATAATAAAATTGATTGGATAGTCATGTGGCACAAAATATGGTTGTTACCTGGGGATATAACCTCAAGCTAAAGCTTCCCCATCTCCAACACTAATTATGGCTCCCTAGTGATTATCCAAGCTGCATAGGTGGAAGATTTTCTACTTAAAGCATCTACAACCAAATTAGCCTTGCTCAGGTGGTAGTGAATCTCCTCTGCCTCAAGTTTAACTACTTATGAGTGAAAATATACTTCAAGCTCTTACGATCGATAAAGACTCACAAGAAATGCCATAAAGATAGTGTCTCTAGACCTTTAATGCAAAGATAACCGCAACAAGCTCCAAATCATGAGTAGGACAATTCCTTTCATGTGTCTTAAGTTGTCTAGAGGCATAAGCTATCACCTTATCGTGCTGCATCAGAACACAACCCAATCCTTGATGTGAAGCATCACTATAGATTTGAAAGCTATCTATGGCAGAAGGAATGGTGAGGATAGAAGCTGACACTATGCAATTCTTGAGCTTTTGAAAACTTTGATCACAAGCATTAGACCAAATAAACTTTGCAGATTTTTGAGTCAATCTAGTAGAAAAATCTTCAATAAATCTTCTATAATAGCCAACTAACCCAAGAAATCTAGGAATCTATGTGAGAATACCTGGCCTTAGCCAATTCATAATTACTTTATTTTTAACAAGATTCATAGAAATTCCAGCTCCAATAATAATATGCCCAAGATGTCACTTCTTGAAGCCAAAACTCACACTTTGAGAATTTTGCATAGAGCTTGTTCTCTCGAAGAATACTCAATGCTTCTTTGAGATGTTAGGCATGCTCCTTCTCACTCTTAAAGTAGATCAAAATGTCATCAATGAATATTATAACAAAGCAATCTAAACAAGATTTGAATACCCTATTCATTAGGTCCATGAAGGCATTACCAAAAACTCATAATGATCATATCGAGATTTGAAAGTAGTCTTAAGAACATCTTCATTTCTAATCTTCAATTGATGATAGCTAGAGTATAGATCAACCTTAAAAAAATATAAAAACACCCTACAACTAATCAAATAGATCATCTATATGAGGTAGAGAGTATTTATTTTTCACAATCACCTTATTTAGCTCTCTATGATCAATACAAAGCCTCATGCTACCGTCCTTCTTCTTCACAAATATGCAGTGCTCCCCAAGGTGAAACATCGGGTTTAATAAATCCTTTATCAAGTAATTCTTGTAACTGCACCTTAAGCTCCTTAAGCTCAATAGTGGTCATTCGATATGATGCCTTGGAAATTGGAGCGGTACTAAAAACTAAATCTATAATAAACTCGATCCCACGATCAGGGGGTAAACCAGGCAAATCCTCAGAAAAAATATTAGTAAATTCTTGAACCATAGGTACACTCCTAGTGAGCAAGATAATCAATACAACCACAATAGATCATCTCATAAGCTTTCACTATAGATACTAAACAAGATATTGCTCCTCCACTGCCATTAAAACTAAAAGACTTTAAACTAGGAAAGCATAAGTTTACTCTCCTCTTATGATAGTATATAATGGCATGATAAGCAGATAGCTAGTCCATATCCAAAATTGCATCAAATTCATCCAATGAAAATACAATAAGTGTAGCAGGCACATGCATGTTTTTGAAGAAAATATCACAATCTTGAACACATTGAGTAATAATCATAAATGATCCAGATGGCATGGTAATTGATAAATGAAACTACAAAGGTGAAATAGATGCATTTAATACAAATTTTTTGATATGAATGAATGTGATGCCCTAGAGTCAAAGAGTACCTTTGCTAGTTATTTTAAAATGAAAATGATACTTATCACCACATCAGGAGCCTCATGAGCCACTTAATGTGTCATAGTAAAAACAAGTGGTGGAATCGCCTATCTAGCTTGCTCTTGAATCTGAGATCATTATGGCCGATATTGCAATATTTATTGTATTTTTGATATGGCATTGAAAATTGTTGTTGTAAAGTAGGCAAATGTTGTTGATATGATGGAGGCGCCAAAAATTATTATGGTTGCTGATTTGACTGAACATAATATTGCTTGGCAGGTCCCTTGCCACTACATTTATGATATTGACCACCATTGCCATTTTTCCACCCATTATTATGATATGATGCTTGAAATTGTTCTCCCCGCAAGCTTAGGGGCAGATCTTTAACTTTGAGAGCAATCCTTGATCTTGTGCTCAATGCTATAGTAATTAAAGCATTTTCCAATTGTTAAATTACAATGTCTATGGTGTCTCTTACAACAGTGTGGACAATGAAGAATGCTCTCTCCTTGATGATTCTTGTGTTGTTTTTTATGAAAACCTCCAAGTGTTTGAACATCTGCATTCTTGCATTTTCCAACAACCTTTTTTTCACAAGCATTCAACTCAATCACTACAAGAATAGCACGATACACCAACTCTCTAAAAGTGGTATACTTGACAATAGATAGATCTCTAAATATCTTCTCTCAGGCCACAAAGAAAGTTATAAATCTTATGGTTTTCATGTTGACCCATAGAAGGAACAAATCAAACAATACGGACAAACTGAGACTCATACTCACGAACAATCATTGACCCTTGCTCCAACTTCCTCGAGATAATTCATCAACTTTGCACAATCTACAGTAGGGAAGTATTGCTCTAAGAATAGTCTCTCAAATTGCCCAAGAAACCATTGTATTTGGTTTGAATGTATTTAGTCGATGACTCTCCCACCAATCATCGACACTTTCTCATAGCTGAAAAGTAGCCATATCCACTTTACACTCTTTAGGACATTTAATACCTCATAGTCTCTTCTTAATGTCATGCAACCATGCATCAGATTCAATGGATCCGACATCCCCATTGAACATAGGAGGGTGAGTCTTCATAAATTTATCCATCACCCGATCAACCATTTCTCCATTATTTGGAGTGACTTGTAGCATTACAATTTTCATATTAGTACAAGTCATTAAGTCTAATCATTAGTTGATTCATTTAATTCTTTAACTCCTAGCTGATTTACCTGCGCCCCAATAGTATTAATTACACCTTCAACTTCTTACTATGTTTGTTGTGCGGCTGCAAAGCTGGTTAGGCTAGTGGTGGAGTTAATTGGACCACTTGTTGGATGGCTTGTACTACTTGTATAAGTTGGGCAGTCACATTGGTCACCAATGCGACAAGAGCAGTAACATCAGGGGTTTAACTCCCAGTGGTCCTCGTAGGCTATGTCATGGCACCCACATGATGAGAAGAACGAGTCCTCTAGAAACAGATGCAGCTCCTTCAGCAGCTCTCAAGCCATTAGTTGCATGAGCAATGGTAGCACCTCTTCTTTTCGGAACCATTCTATACAAATATAATGCCATAAATCAAAAATAATATATACATACACATAATATAATGTAATAACTATTATTAAAAATAGCTTAAAGTAATCTACCCCACTACCCATTTTATAAACTAAAGAAATATTGAGTACAAAACACAGCTGATACCACTATGCCACACCTCGGGTCTGAAAGACAGTACACCCTAGCAACATGGGACATGATGAAGCTATATAAAAATCTATTTTATACTCAAAAGAGAAAATTCACATACAACAAAAGTAATGATAAACTAATAAAAATAAGAAAATAAGTCATATGTCACTTCATCAATAGAAATCATGCAATTATCCAACTAGGAAGTAGAAAAATAATCAATAACAAAAAAAAAATAATGTCCAACAACAAAATAACTAACATCTAAATAATAAACTGAAATAATCATAAAGAGACATAATTATACCCAAACCTCAAAAGAACATAAGAAAATAAACTACTACATAAACTTAAATATCGAAGATCTTAATTCTAATAGAAAGCTGGCTGCTGTGGTGAAGGTCCTTCAATCACATTGGCAAAACTTGTTGTGAGAAGATTTTACAATAATGAGTTCGACAAACAAACTCAACAAATAACTATTATTTATTAAAACATAAGCGACAAAGGAATGGGGCATGCAGCATGAACAAAGGAAAGGTTTAATAACCATAACTTAAAGAAATTAAAATCCTCAAGATATTATTTCTAAAGTAGAAATGAATCAATAAACCAAATGTACGCGCTTATACAACTTATGTAACTTGTATACTTATGCTTATATATATATATACACAACTAAGCATTCATATGCTAGATTAAATGTTATCATAATAGATATGCTCAATATTGTCTATCTAATGACTCATCCATTATTTATCACTATATGATAATATGCAATTATTAGTGAGCATATACAAGAATAGTTATTTATGCATATATAGTCGGTTTTCTATAACACCTTAAATAAGGAAAGGTAGGCACCAATCTCATAGAAATCTAATGATCTCTCTAAGGTCACATAGGCATAGCTAACCATTAACAAAGGGTTTAATATCGACATATAATATATATTAATTACATTTCTATTCCACATATCACCAATAAGTGACTATTAAAGATGTTTAAGTAGTATGACCAATACTAATTGTATGCAATTATGCATTATAAAAATTGAATATAACTAAGTTTAATATGCATAGGTAATAAATGTTGCAAGTATAAGAATCACTAAATGTATAGAAAGCTATGAAACTAGAAGCAAGATTGGCTAGTCATAAAATTCATTATGAACATCAAAAATTAAATATATATTGGCATTTAGATGGTGAATAACAAAATCTCGACGGTAGGACTGGTAAACCTACACAATAATTAAGATTCAATAGAAATAGCAAGGTTAACACCCCTACCAATGAAGAGTGAGTTTATTCATTAATAAATAAAGGTTACTTACCTAAAATTTTAGTGCTCAAATCTCCACTCCCCCAAAGTCAAAGTTGTCACACCAAAAGTGCATTAACTTAAAATCCTTAGGTGATACAAACTTTTGAGTAATCATAGGCACTCAGCATAGGATAATAAAAGTTAATCTCAGGTCAAAAGAAGAGGAAGTTAAAGAGGAATCTCAGCTAGGGTTCCTAGAAAAGAAAAAGAAGAAGAAGAAGAAGAAAAAGAAGAGAGAATGGGAGAGGCTTTATTGGAGTTAGGGTTTCCGTTGTTGCTTGACAAAGAAGGAGGGAGTATGCGGCAGTTGAAGAGATGTCACAGGAGGGCTTTCGGCTCAGGCTACTCGCGCGGGAGAAGAAACTTCGAAGGGGAAAAACATTGCAATTCGGTCCGGTGTTTTCAAATCGGACAAGTTTGGTCCTTATAATTTTCTTTTGTTGTCTTTTTGTTTTGCTTTGCACTTCACTTATCCACTTAATATGCTTAATTTACTGATAAAATTTCATAGGTTAGTCATACTTATATGTCTTAGCCTATTCATAACATAGTAATATTTTTATGACTATACTAATATCTTTTGATGAACTTGATTACCTTTTCAATCATGTACACTTAAGTTTAGCCAATATCACTTTTAGTCAAAATCTTACCTAAATGAGCTAGAAGACTTTGACAAAGCCATTTTATAATTGAGCCACACCATGTGATTGAATATCTTTCATTTCAAGTATATAATTCTACTAGGTTCCATTCTTTCCTTTCTAGAATAGATGATTATCCTTTAGAACTATACCTTGCACTCTAAATATTTGAAATACTCTTATGTATTTTTAGAACATTTCAATCATCAAGTGTTCATATTATATTTGGATAGTTGAATCCTATACTTGATAGTTGATGATTTCAGCTATCCCCATCATATTAATGCATATGTAAGCATGCAAATGATGTCAACATTTTAAGTTAAGACCTGTCCATTAGTACCAAGACTTGGCTAATGATTACAATAAATTAATTATCATTATTAGATGATGGTTCTTTTAACAATAAAATTTTTCTAATTATAATTATACATCATATGATTATTTAAGTATGATTATCCTAAGTCTATCACCTTTATCAACATAGACCATATGAAAGGTCACTATTTTTATAAAATATTTAATATATCTTTTAAAATACTAATAATAAGATAATAAACCTTAAGATAATTATATTCTTATAAACAAGTAATTTGGTAGGTCATTGTGATCATATAAGTTGATCGTAGGATACACAAACTATTGCACTCAATTGAATGCTAGAATAGTCCACATATCTTTATTCAATTAGCATAAATAAAATTAATGCTTTTTTATACCAAGGTATAAGGAAAACCTAGGACTTATACTTCACTATTTAAACCATATATGCTTGTACGAGTAGAACTTGACTACTCTTTTTTCAATTTCATATATATATATATATATATATATATATATATATATATATATATATATATATATATATATATAAGTAGAATATCTAGTTGCACAAGCCATAACTACCTTTTCTTTTATAGCCATTACAACACATTGCTTATTTATACTGATGTGTTTGTTGATTTCATTTTCTTATTAATATATGATTATTGAGCTCTATATGATTTTTTGTTAAGCTCATAGTATAAAATAATTTTTTATCAAGTTTAATAAAATGCTAAATAATTAAGTTAATTATAAAAAAATCTAAAATAAAAATTAGGGCTCTCTTTAATGAAATATTTTAATTTAATTTTGCTCCTTTATATCCTGGAGAATATATAAGATAAAAGTTAGCTAGTGATTAAAAACCCTAAGCATTGGTGTACTTTCATAATATAGCTATGTCAACATGAATAATTAAAGATTTTCCTCACTTAAGGTGATGGCGGTGCAGTACGAAAATGCATCACTATATCATTTGGTAACTAAATTTTGACTGCATTTTAATTGTGTTTTGAGAAATTTATAGTGGGAAAGTTGCATTTTTCAATAACGTGTGGTGGTGACCAAAAAACTACTGTTTGATTTTTGCAAAATAAAAAAATTTAAATATCCACTGCACCTTCTTCATACAACTTTTTTTCAACAGCTTTGTCTTGATTTTTCATACATCTACAATTATCCCAAACAAATACTTAAAAATAGATTTCATGCATTAAATATCATATTTTATCATATTCCTTAAAATAAAGCCTTAGTTTTAAGATAATATTTTAGTTATGTCTAAGATATCTTAGTACACTAGAAATCAATTGTCTAACCAAGACAGAATTGTAAGTCCATAGTCGAGTAGCTTTGGTTAAGTATAGTTATGCTATTTTATTTCCTTTTCTTCATAAATATTTCTCTAAAATTATAAAATTCTAGTCCTACATCTTTCCACCTTTCCTTAAAATTCATTTATCTATGAATCCTTAGTTCTCTCTCTCTCTCTCTCTCTCTTGACATTTCCTTGTGATACTCTTCTTAATGTTTGTTATGAGAAAATCAGGTTGTTGCATGGGCTAAAATCATCTCTCTCTCTCTCTCTCTCTCTCTCTCTCTCTCTCTCTCATTTCCTTGTGACACTCTTCTTAATGTTTGTTATGAGAAAGTCAGGTTGTTGCATGAGCTAAAATCATAGTTTCACCCATAAATGATCAATATAATAAGGTATCAAGAGTTGGATACTTAAAGCCTTGTGTAAACCTACCTATCATTAAGAGAGTAGGAAATTTCAAACCTAAGTTAGTCTAATGTGCAACACAACTAGAGTAATGCAAAAAAGTTAGCCATCTTCCCTGAGCATTATTATTCCAATGATTATATTTCACCTCTCCAAACTCTATCTCATACACTAACCTTACCCTTCAAAATGATCCCCATCTTTCTTTAAAGAAATCAATATAGAGTCATTAAACTAGTCATCTCACCAATCAGTTTTGATAGGTTGATAAGATGGAAAATTTTGTTATGTGGAATCTTCCACACTAGTATGTGGGCTACATTATTTTCACCTATAAGAATCCCTTATAATAGTGAGTAAGAACTATTAGATGTACTTGTCAATAAAATAAAGTGAGACAAAAAATAAAACCATAAGTTGCTTTAATGAGCAGCTTGAATATGGTAGTAAAACGAAAATGAGCCTTCTTGTCCAACTATTATTTGATCCAATATTCTATAAATCCTCTCTACTCTTTTATCTCACTCACTTTCTTTATTCTTCAACATGATCGCTATCTTTCTCCAAAAAAATTTTACTGGTCAAATTTATATAACTCCGTTAAACAAAAATCAATCAACCAAATTCTATCAATTGTAAAAGATATGCTTTTTTTGAAATTATGCAATAAATGCTATAAAACATCATTTATTTTCTAGTGGAGCTCACCTATGGATTTCTATAAGAACTAGGAGCAATGTAGACCAAGGGTGAGCTGCAAAAGCTAACTTCCTCTATTGGCTCAACAATATTTGAGAAAGTAAATGTTGTATTGAAGAAAAGCCTATGATAAACTGTAGTGATTACTTGTTGAATTCAAAAGATAATCTTGAGATGATCTAATTTATAAATCTGAAAATTTGAATGATAAAGTTGGAAAAACATATAGTTTTGAAATTCAAATAATATTATGATAGATTATCATGGTCAATTTTTACTAACCTATTATTTTATTTAATAAAAAGTTGATGCAAAATATAATATTTATAAAAGTAATTTATTTATATTTGGTTCCAATAACTTTTTTCATAGTTTAATTTTCATAACTTTCTTATAACAAATAAGGGGCATTTGGTTTTGTCAGGGTTCCATTTAATTTGTGGTTCATTCGTAGAAAATAAGTAGTCATATAATAAAGGCATGTAAATGAATTTGGCTCAAAAATAAGTAAAAAAAGAAAAGAACACTTATTTCAGCATTATACGAAGATTATTTTGTCTTGTAATAGATGATTCCATATAACAATCGTGATCATTGTCCTATAAAAGCAGGAAGAAGATAACTTGCGGAATATTTGTAAACATGCAATAATTTAAGTTGATGTGTTACATATTGAGCCAATTTTTTAGAAAAATATGGTGGGCTTCTCCAAAGATGAATAATATCCAACGTACCTTAATGCCCGTGTTGCTGTAAATCCACACAAAAGATGCATAAAAAAATATCGCTGCAAATGATTTCTTTTTCTTCTCTGTGATAACTTTTCTTATATAGCCCAAAGGATCTTCACACTTCATGACAGGGAATCGAAGCATAAAAAAGCCCAATCATTGCCCCATTTTGCTTTAGAGTCCTTCTTCATCATATATGCCAAATTCTGCTCGTAATTCCGCATGTTACATAGACTAACAATAAGCAATATATCTACAAATCTATGAAAAGAAAGTAAAATAATTGGTGCTCCCCTCACATGAATTCCTGGAATAGGCCGAATATTAGCAATCAGAGTAGTTCTAATCCGCAAGTCTTTGGGTAGAAGGCCTCCGTAGCTCCTGCTAAGGTAACGAGACAGAGCGGCAGAAGTGACTCCAAGCAAAACATCATTTATTGTCTGCAGGGAAATTCATCAAACAATTAGCATGCGCTAAGGAAGGCACGAGTGTTTCATAATAAAGAAGTGAGAGAGAAGACATTACGCAACCAATAGTGTTCTTTATTGATGTCCTCAAGACTAAGAGTGCGATGGACGAACCGCTTTGGCCGATACTCCACGCCTTCTTCCGCCAAGATTGACGTTTTGGTATCCTTTAAAAAAATAACATTGAAGATGTAAAAGAGAACTTCAAAGATGGTGGTCCAAGCGTAGATAAGAAAGGTCCAGATCCAGTATAGGAACATCAAGGGGCCAGATCTGGCTGCCATAGTGGCAACGCGGCGCCGTGGTTCAGGAAGGATGGAAGAGATTCAGGGTCGGACATTTGGCGAGTGCAGGCATGCAAGAGCGAAATAAGGGAGATCCCGTCACCGAGAGAGTGATGGACGCGGAAGACGGCGACACCAACAGTCTCCGACGTTCGTATGGCAAGGATATGGAGGTCCCATAGCGGCCGAGAGGAGTCGAGGGGCGAGCGAGAAAGGACCAACCGTGTAATTTTCGACATAAAAATCACCGACAGTGGGGTCACTGGCAGCTGCCATGGTGGCAGGACGGGGATCAGGGAAGAAAAGGTGCTCATCGAGCTTAACCGAGGTCAGAAGCAACCGAAGCTTCTTGCGCCAAAAATTGTCTGTTACCTGTGCAATTTAATTTCACCACAAACTATTAACAACCTCAGACTTTGTACTTCATATATGCTAAGGGCAGTGAGGGAGGAATTTTTAAATCCGGGAAGATATTTTTTTAAGATTTACATATTTAAGAGCTGTGTAGTTGGCTGAAAAAAAAATACAATATAAAATGAATATAATACAAAAATAATACAATATAAAAAGATTACTTTGCAATTATTTGTTTGAGAGTTTTACGAATTCATGACTTTATTTTTTATATTTGGTAAAAAAATATAATGTAAAGTATTTTAAAAGTTTTGATGGTAAACCAGCGATTGTGGCAGCGGTGGCGAAGCGGCAATGAGCGGTGGCGGCAGCGGCGTGATGCGTGAGGCGAAGCGGATGCAGCGGCGGCGTCGGCAAGCGACGGCGGGTGTGACAGGCAGCGATGGCCGCATCAACACATTGGCGTTATATTTGAATTATCATAATTCAAATACACAATAATGTAATGTATTTGGAATACATTACATTATCTTGAAATTTACTTTCAAGAAACAAAAGTTAAAATCTGCATTTACTTTATCTTTGCGTTAAATTCTTACCAAACAGTCCTTAAGTATTTAGATATCTAATATCTAAATTTTACTTTATATATATATACCACTTTAATATAATATTAAAAATATAGTCACCATTCATTTTTTTAAGATGAATTATATCTTTTTAAGCATATAAAAATATTAGATATTATTGTGTATCAAAAAATTCATAATAATAGAGTGAAAATTTATGAGTATTAGCTTGCATGAAAATTCAACACACATATAAATAATTTGAGAGCATGTGAAACACCAGGATTTTAATGAAAAATCCCAAGAAAAGAAGAAAAAATCACAGGGTATAGCTCAGTTCAAATAATCCAATATATGTTTTAAATTACAAGTTTCACTCTTCTCCTCAGATGAAAAAGAGAATGTCACAAAGTTATGACTATACATATCTTAACCAACAACAGCCTTCTAAATAATATTACAGTGATTTTATGATCGTAATCAAGCTTTAATAGCCTCCAAAGCTGGGTGATGGTTGGTGGTGATAGCAAGTCGTGATGGTGATTGATTTCAAGCTTTTAGTTTAACTTTTAGCTCTTCCTTAGCATTTTCCTCCATGGTGAGAATAAAATTCTATTAATATAGTTTTGGGAGAGACATTTTGATCACTATAGCAAAAATCCCAAAACACTTTATCAAATATTCCATATTGATTTTCATGATCATAGATGACTTCTTGAGGATTTAAGTATCTTATCAAGTTTAGATTCGTGTGATCTTGAGCTCATTGAATTCTTTTGATGAGCTACTTGATTTTATTATAAGTTTATATATTTTGGAGATTATTTAATAATTTAATTAATGTTTTGATATTTGTATTTACACTTTTAAAGCTTGATTAAAGTTCATTAGGACTCAGATCAACCATTCATGATGTTGTAGGCTCATTTCATAGAGTCATTCAATCTGATTATAAATTTTCTAAGGATTGGATGATTTAAACATTGACTAGAGATTCAAGTTTGATCTAATTAATTTTTATGAGAATATATGATATATAAATATCGAATTATGGGTATTATATATGTAAGTGCATAAGAATTATGTGAAATGTATGTTAATTACCCTTTTTTAGATATAAGCTGGAGGATTTTAAAAAAATATGGCAAAATTTTTTTCATGTTGGTGCAATTTCATAATTGTCATGGAGAGAGGTGGAGGAGGATTGATTAAAGCCATTGGTCAATCCTCTTTTTAAGAATGTAGCATCTTTGTAGATGGTTATATATGATGAGTTAATTGGAAGATATGTTTCTCCCAAGTAAGATTAACCTACAAATTGTCATAAGTGGGTAGTCCATTAAAAATAATGTAAAATATAAGTTGAGTTCATCAAACAAAAATAGATATACAATTATCTTCATTCAACAAAGCCATCCAACTAGACCTTGTCATTGGACACTACATATATTAATATTAAGTGTCAAGTGGTGTATGGAGAATATCAAGTATTTTAAGCCACCATACATGCACTCATTTAGTATTATTAAGGGGGTCATAAGCAATGCACTTCAAGATTTGTTACCTATTTCATATTACCTAGTATTTGCTATATAATTTGACCTAAAATAAATGCATTTAATTAAGCATGTCAAAGTTAAGTTCAATATTAGGTTGTGGTATGTAAAAGCATAATATGCAAGAAAAAAACCAACAAATCTGTCTTAGGAAGCTAGGATAAGTCATATTGGTCATTATATAAGTTAAAGAAGGGTATATGTTCTATTATGAGAGGAACAATATATAGAATGCAAGTTGGTCATTCTAATAATTTCAAACGCATCTTATAAGCATTCAAAATATCAATAATTGAATGGGCTTGCTATAAGTCTACATTCAATAGGGGTGTTAATAATTTACATAACCTGATAACTCAATATGAACTTGATTCAAAAATATTATGTTTAGGTTGACTCAATTAACTTTTTAATTAGGTTTGGGTCAAAGTATTTCACTTGTTTAATTTATTGGGTCAAGTTTGGGTTGACCTGTAACGCAAATTAACTTAATTTTGAACCCTGACAACTCAATACGAACTTGATTCAAAAAAAATTATGTTTAGGTTGACTCAATTAACTTTTTAGTTAAGTTTGGGTCAAAGTATTTCACTTGTTTAATTTATTGGGTCAAGTTTGGGTTGACCAGTAACCAAAATTAACTTAATTTTGAACCACCCCCCACCAACAACAACTCAATTTGGACCCAAAGTTGACCCTCCACTCCAACTCATATTTGACTTGAATTTGACCTAAAATATATGTCTAAATGGGTCAATCGGATTGGGTTATGGCTAATCAAGTGCATGTCAAGTCAAGTTTCAGCCAAAATTTTTAATATTTAGGTCGATTTCAAGTCAATGAGCTTTGGGTTTGGTTAATTTCATGTTAGACCAGAAACAAACCCGTGAACCCAAATTAACACCATAGTTTTGAGTTTAGATATAACCTTATTATTAAGAAAAGATAATAATACATTACTTAGTGTAGTTGGTATGAATGCAATAAATAGACTTTTTCATTGAACATTTGTCATTATTGAGTCACAATGTAATGAATCCTAGTTATGAATTATATAGACCTTGCATGGCATAATCCTAAGAGTTCTAATAAGGGAGGATTTATGTATTATATTGGATAGACTTGTATGTCTTGTTCGAGGTGTAGAGAGATTTTTTCCAAGATAACTCATAAACATTGTCTAAGACACCTGAGAAAGAATTTTAAGTTGACTATATGAAGCATGTGTATCTCTAATGTCGATTCCATGTATTAGAAGAAATATTAAGCTAAAAATTTTGATGATTGTGGTATTTATTTTAAAATGAATCATGTGGACACCACGCAGATCTCAGGGGGTACTTATTGAAGTGATGGGTATGACATTAAGGTATGATGTACTATCTCAAAATATAGAAAACATCACTCTACAATGGACCTAATCACCTAATAAGGACTCCTAAGGCATGATGGATCTTCGTATATACTAGAAATTCTTCCCCTACTTTATATGAAAAAATAAAGTAAGATTTATTTTAAGTCGGGTTCTTAAGTTTTCTATAGAGGAAAGCCTCCATAGTTAGTTACATCCTAGGAAATTATATTTCTTAAGAACACTCTCAATTAAAGTAGTCAATTATTGTCTCCAAAGATTTCAAAGTTAATATCAATAAATTGGCTATTTTAGAAAATCAAATGGGATTGTTCAATTGGAGAGACTTACTTTAGAATCCAAAAGATGTTGAGTAGTAAATGTCCATGATACTAGGAAGCCTAGTGAGCACTCCAACCTATCCAATGGTGAGGCTTTATATTTTTGTTAGTGAGAAGATTTATTTCATTTGAGTTGAATTTGATTAGAATGCAAGGGCTTATAGTCCCTCAACACAAGATTATGAAAACACTTAAGAGGTGAGGATTTATGCTCATAGCCTAAGAAAAGCAACCAAGGATCCACAATCTAGAAACTTTGACAGGCCATTTTGGACTTACCGGTACCGCATCTTATGTAATAACAAGATGGTTTAAGTAGTTATTTAATTTTGAATAGGTACTAGAGTCTTAAACTCACTCTAAGAGACTAGATCATGACTAGCATGAGTATATGACTTAGTCTAAAAAAGTATAATTTTATAAGTTTTGTATGATTTTGATATAATATTTTGGACAAAGCTTTTGGGATAATTTTGCCTAAATGCATGATGGAATATAATTATTGGCTAAATTAGTGGGAGGAGATGTTCTCCACTATGAGGAATGCCCTCATAGGTCAAGCATTCTCCTATCGTGCAAGAGTGTAGACCCTCCCAATTCAAGAAAGGAATATGATATGCATGATTATTGAAACATAGATCATTTAGCTAAAGGTTGTTAAATCTTTTAGTTATCTTGATTACATCATAAGCTTTATAATGAGGTTGTGAATTTTTAAATTTTAGTTTTGAGTTGCTAATTGGGAAAAAAATTAATTTTTATCCTAAGAGCCACATCCAGGCCACACATTTAGTCATCAATCTTTTTAGAAATTATGAAAATCATGCTTTATTATGCAATTTAAACAAAACAATAATCATTTTTATAGACTACCATGAAAGAATAAGAAGCTGGTGGGACTGGGTGCCACCATATACCCCATAAAAGAGAAAAGATGGGTAGTTGAGCTCTACCCTTATACAACCTAGATTATAACATAATAATTATAATTGAAATTGAATACTTGCTATGGGGGTCTTCTTGCTTCTTTTTTTCTTTCTTTTGATTCTTTTGATTTGGTTTTCTCTAAGGCATCAGAGGGCACCCTAAGGCTAAACCTTCTAACTACTGCTCATCCTAATCCCTATAACATTAATCCTATTTCATATTATAAAAATTATATTTTATGAAAAGTAAATCTAACTACACCTGCAAAATAGAGATTAACTAAATATACATACAAACCTAAGCACTTATATTTTATAATTTGAACTTAGCACCCTCCATATGGGTAACCAAGTCCACCTATGCTAATGTAGATTATGCTTAGATATTATAGCATCTTTATGAAATAACATTCTTGCAAATACATTATCCTCATTCTGTTCTGGATTGTAATCCCTAATGAAGAATATAACCCCATGAGCAAAGGCTCCTGTCATGATGAACCTTATGATGTATTGGTGATGAGTATAAAATGTAGCTTGAGTAGTAAAGTCTTGTGCTATGAATGCATAAGCAGGTAAAGAGTACATTTGTTGAGATACTACGGAAGTAATAGCCCCTAAAGAGGCTAGAGTAAGGCCCAATTGAAAATGAAGTGAATTATTTATTGTGTCATAAAGACCCTTATGACCACATCCTAATTGACCCCGGGGATGAATATGTGCTTCTAAAAAGGAATGCAATAGCTAAATGATGATGAGCAATATTGGTTAGCCATAAACTTTGTGTTTGGGAATGGAATCCCCCAAGAAGGGTTAGAATGATAGTTCCTGCCCCTAGGGAGGTACCAAATAAATGACTATTGAAATCAGGGTTTTGACCATAAAGATTCCATTGACCCATAAAAAGTGTGTCCAACCCTTGGGGATACGACAATACGTCAAAGATATTATTCCATCTGACATACTCTCCCCTCAATTCGGGAATAGCGACATGAATTAAATGTCATGTCCAATCCAAAAAACTTATTCCAAAAAGTCCTGACAAATGATGATTGAGATGAGATTCAGCATTTTTTTAACCAAGAAATGCTTGGTTTCATAAGCAACCTATAAATAAAATATTTATATTTATGATTATAGCGTTCCATAACCAGAATCCCCTGTGAAAAATAGCATTTGGCTAACAATAGCCTAACATCTAGTCTACGATCAACATTCCTAACATCCAGTCTAAATCATTACATCAAAAAGTAAAACACATCATTATTATATATAGTGTCCTAATCTAAAGCTAGAAGTGGTGACTTAATATTTTAATATATGTGCTTAGGCTTAGTGTGGTATATCTTAGCTTGATCTTTGAATTATGATTTTTAAGTTTTTAAATTATTTAAGTTAAATTATTGATGGTTTGAATTTAAGTTGTTTAGATGATTTGTAAGTTTTAATTTGTGTTTTGGTTTATTTGATTTACACTTACTATCTAAGTGTTATGAAAAGAGGAAAGAGGCTTACCCTCTTTCATCCCTATCTTAAGTTATTTTCTAAAGTATATTTTTAGAATTTAGTTTCTTTTAATGAATGATTTATTAAATATTTTTATTAATCCTAAGTTTACATTAATCTTAAAGAATCTTATTCAATAAGAGAAGCATTTTAAGATAAATGTGGTTGAATTACCATCACATAGAATATGTTGAACCATTCCTTTCCATCACCCATAACATGCATATGATTTAACACTTAAAACACCTATGCAAACAACATATTTTGGCATACTTGAATGAACATGGATGCATACATTTGGAAATTGTATTTTACTTGATTGAATTATTTATACATGTAAATTAAAGCTCTATCTAAATTCTAATAGAAATGTAAATAAGAAAGAAATTAAATAAGTACGTGCCATTGCTAACCAAGGAAGTGAAATAATCAGATGACCTCCTTGGGGATACTTAAAGCCTTGTATTCATGGGATGCCCAAACTATATACTTATTATCATTCAAATATATGTAAATTCATACATGGACATAGGAAAGAAAGTATTATTTTCACATACTTAAGTTATAAACACATGCAAATCCTATATGTCTTCATAACTTCTATCATTCCAAATGTTATTACCGATTTATAACTTCTTCAAAAATAAATTTGGATTTATTAGTAATAATAGCCACATATATAATAAGATTAAGCCAACACATGCAATTTTACATAAGTAAATTCATTTAATTATTTGATTTTGAAAGTATGGATGCATGAGATCACATGACATACAACATTTAAAGTGATTGAAAAGGAATAGCAAATATTTCCATATGATTCATTCAACTACACTAATTAACAATCACATTAAATAAAATCATTTAAGGAAAACCAAAGCTTCTTATTATGTTTAATTTTTAGATTTGAATTAATAAACTTCAAGAGTAGAAATTAATTTGATATTTTCATCCCATGTTGGTGATTTAATATATTTAGGAAAAGATAATTAAGTGATTTTTATGATTTAATTAAATTGAATCATTAAGCAATATATTTAATTACCCCTTTAGATGCTTCTTAGTTTAATTAACCATTTAATCATGAGCCAAAAATGACATGAACATGAGGAAAACAAAAGTGCAATGCTCCTAAAAGACCTAATGTAATAGGTTCATGAATACAGATTGATTAGATTAAAGAATCTAATTAAGTACTTTTATGATTTTCCCATACTCATGAGCTAATCATAATTTTATTAAGGATCTTTATATTATTAAACACATAAAGAGGAACCCTTAATTTAAATGTTGATTATCTGAAGTGATTAGCATTTTAGTTTGATTTTATTTTATCATTAATTGCTTAATTAATCTCTTAATTAAACCTCACATTAATTAACTCTCTTTAATGAAATGAATTTAGGAAAATAATTAAGAAAGAGGTCAATCACTCTCCTTATTATCTTATTATCAATTAGTGATTATTGAAGTTAAATTGATTAATTTTACTGAATAATCATCAAATTAATTAAGAGAGTAATTAAGATTAGAATTTTAAATTTTCTGATTACATATCCACTAAATCCCAATAAAATCATGGGAGGTAGAAATCATCCCATTAAACCAACCTACCAACCAACCCCAAGTAAATTAAGCTTAATTAAGCTAATTAAACCAAATTAATCATTAATCACTATTCAAAATTAAATGTAATTATTTTTATTAAATTCTCCTCTATTTAATCTTTCCAAAATATATTTATTTATACTTTTGGATATTTTTACAATTAGTTATAATTTTATGAAGTTTTAGCCAATTAATCACTTTTTTAAGCATAATTAATTACTAATCCTGTCGGCGCCATGAGTGGATGACGTGGCAGCTCTTTCCACATGGTGTCTTAAGATTGACAACTTAAATGGTCCTATGTGGTGCTAATGTAGCGGTGGAAGATGCACTTTTGTCCCTTTTGTCCAATCTAAGATCGGACCGTGAGGATTAATTTTGTAGTTCTTATAGGATTAAATCAAATTAATCTAATGAATTAATCACAATTTTCCATTTCGATCCCATAGAATAGATGACGGATGATCCAGCGTGCCTCGAGCAATGGAAGATGGACACTATCTACCTTCCTCCACTCGATCTGAGCTCATAGATCTGCGTGGAGGCTCGAGATTGACTCCAAAATGTTCATGGATGAAATCTAAAGATCTACGGTGGGATTCATGTGAAATCATAAAAACTTTAACAAAAGATCAACACCTAAGGACCATTTCAAAGGTTTGTCAAAAAAATACCTCACTAGAGGCTCCAACATCGAGGTAGTTTCATCTTGAAAGAGATGAATCCCTACTAAGAAGATCATAGCTTGATTCCTCCCTGATAGCTCTGTGGATCAAGCATCACTATAATCCTCACCCTAGTTGGTCTTCAGATGTGGGTGAAGTTAATTTTTTCTTACTCGTTGGAGCTAGGGAACATGTGGGTGAAGTTAATTTGAGAATGGTGAAGATTTAGTAAAGGAAGATAGAGTATATGCTCTATTTGGCTTGGGTTCATCATCACCGGTGATGAAGAAGCTTAGAAAACTTATGGGAAAGCTTAGGAGGCTTGTCTCGACTCACTTGTGCTTTGAGGATGTGTTATGTGGAATGAGATCAAATGGGAGGGTATACCCTCCTCCCAATTCAAACTAATAACTTTGATGAATTATGCTATGTGCATATGTCTAGCTGGCTAGGCGACCGTGGGTGTAGGGAATCGGTGAGGTGGCATGGTTAGAGTGGCTAAGTGAGAGGAGTGGACTGCCAAAGGTTGAGGTGACTTGTCTTTGGTTTCCATGTGTTCCAATTGAAGGAAGAGGATTAGCTCACCTCCACTTGGCTCATGGCTAACCCAACTAGCTTTGGGCCAGCTGAGCTAGTGATCCTCATGTCTAATTTGAGATTAGGGTGACTGCCAAGCGTAGGAGAATGGGTTTGACCATCCAAGAATGAGTTTTATCCCATTTAGAAGGCTTTACCCAATGGGTATTGGGCCAATTCAGGTGTGGTTTGGGTTGGGTTGGATTTGGGCTAAGATGGTTCATGCCAAGTTTGAATGGGTTTCAACTTGGTTTGGTTGGGTTTGGCTCAATTTGACTCATGTAGGTCAAATTAGGCTATTGGGTTAAGTTGAATAATTAGTCAAATTGGGTCAAACCATGGATTGAGATAAGTTCAAATGATCATTTGGGATGTTTGGGTTCAATTGATTTGATTTGATTTTGAGTAAATTTGAATTTGACTCATGGGTTCACATGGATCAAATGGGCTAAGTTAACTAATTTGGTCAAGTTGACCAAATTAGCTTAGGTTAGGTGCTGGTTTAGGTTTAATTGATTATTTGAAGATGATTGTAGGTTTTGATTTCAATCAATTTGGATTTAAAAATGATTTAGGCCAATTTAACCCTTTAAGTCAATTTGGGTTGAATGAGTCATTTGGGTTGACTTGGTCAAATTTGGTCCAATTAAGGGTTTGATCATATTCAATAATCAATTTGAGTTGGCTTTGAGGCATTGGTTATAATCAATTTGGATTAGAATTTGATTTTGCCTAATTTGGCCTTTTAGGTCAAATTGGGTCAACTTGGGTCAAATTGCCCATTGGATTTGGTTTGACTCAATTGGTGGTCAAGTCATGTTTATAGATCAATTTGAAGTTGATATGAATCATTGGTTTCAATTGATTGGAATTTGGATGGGATTTAATTTAATTTGGTTCATGTAGGCTAAATGGGTTTACTTGGGCAAAGGATTAAATTAAGTTGGTTTGACCCAATTGATTGCAATTGACCACTTAAGGATGATCAATAATAAATATAGAAGGGTTTGGATAAGTTGGCTCAATCCAATTTGGGTTGGATTGGATTTTGGTTCAAATGGATCCTTTAGGTCACTTTGGGTCAAGTGAGCCTATTAGGTCAATTGAATTGGTTTTGGGTTGAATTAAGGTTAATTGAGTTTGATAATAAATTTAGGATTGATTGGTGGCTTTGATTACAATTGGTTTTAGTTTAATTAAATTTTGGCTTGTTTGAATATTTTATGTTCAAATGGGTTAGCTTGGGTTGATTGAATTAATTTGGTTGATGGTTTGATTGGCTTGATTGTAGATTTTGGAGGAGTTTGGAATGATGGTTTAAAAGGTTAGAGTGATTTTGTGAAAATCAATGGGATTTGATTCGATTGAAGGAATTTTGGCTAAGTCCATAGGGTTGGCTTAAGGGGTTGAGATGGATTTAAGTTATAGGCTTCAATCATTTAGCTTGGAGCTTGGTTATGAATTGAAATTCAATTGGGATTGGTTGAATTTATTTGAGATTTAGTTTTGGTTAAGGAGATAGGTATAAGTCTTGGTTAGGCCATAGGATGGGTAGGCTTCCTTAGATCATAAGACATAGCCTAAATCTATGGCAATTTCTCCTAAGTCCTTAGGTTTGGATTAAGTTCCCACTTAGTCACTAGAAGTGTCCTATAGCTAAGAAGATCCTAGCATCTAGAAGACTCTTAGGTCTAAGATGGAAAGATTGAATCCTCACTCTAAAGGTGAGGTCGATAAAAGGACCTTCAATAGGTATGTTATAACTGACAAGGCACACCACATATTTATGTTAACAGAGATGATCAATAGTATCCAAAAGGATTACAAGCACTAACGAAGACTATCTATGCCTAAACTAAGAGGTGGCTAGAATCATGATCTTAGTGCAATGTAACTCATCTCATTCATTAGAGAACCAAGAAGATTCAATTTGAATTAGTTGAAGATTGATTGCATGTGAAGGACATGAAGAGAGATCCACTAGGGAATCACACATGAATTGGGTTTGAGTTGGGGATTGATTTATGCTAAGGCATAAAAAATGGAAAATCTAGGGATTGAGATTTGATTGGGTTTGTTTGATTTAGTTTGGGAGGAATCTACTAGGAATATAGATTTGATTGAATTTATTTTAATTTATTTGATTTATTTTGATTTATAGAAGGGAGATCCACTAGGGATACAAGTTTAAATCCACTAGGATCAAGATTATATTTATTTTAATTTTTATTTGATTTTATTGATTTGATTTGCTTTAATTTGGCTCCATTGAGAAGATAAGTTTCAATTTTAATTTATTTTGATTTGATTTGATTTATTTTGATTTGGACCCCATCGATTTGCAATGGACCGCACTAAGAAGGGGCTATGTAAGCCTAGGCCTATCTTTGATTTACCAATCCAAAGGAGTAGTCTACCGGTCAAAGGGTGGGACTATCTAACCTAGGGGTTGCCTTTCGATGTACAACCATTCCGAGGAAGAAAGCATGGGGACTTACATCTTCCAAAGCAAAATCAATCACGTGGGTGAATTGTTTATCACACAACAAATTTAATGCGACCTAGGCCGACTACTGAGTGAGTGTCACGGAGATCTTATCTTAACTCAAGTGTAGTAAAGGTGATTCTTATAGGGAGTTTTGTTGACACTACCCAAAGATGGGATGCCTAATTGGGAAAAGTACCATTAGAGTGTGTTGACCTCACTTTTGAAGTGAGTTCTCATCCCCTCTTCTTAGACTTATGAGTCTTTAGACACCAAAATTCCTTAATCATAAGACACTCTAGCACATAGGTGAATACTTAGCCTAAGCCTAGAGACTTAAAAGAGTTAATCATTGGATTAAGCTATGCCTTAGGACTTAGAGAAATTCACTTACCCTATAGCCTAAACCCAATCCAAGTTCACCCTCTCAAAACCAAACCTCAAATTCATCCAACTAGTTCCAATACCAAATCAAATCTAAATCTAAATCAAATGATTGAAATCCATAACAAATTCCAAACCAAATCAAATCAAATCAACCTAAGCCCTATGATTTTATCTTATAAACTTAGCCTTAGCCAAATTCAAATCAGTTAAAAATCAATTGATTTTCTCAAATATCAACTCAACCCTTCAATCACTCTATTAAACTTACAATCAAACTCAATCCTAAATCCAAATTAAGATCCAAATCAAATCAAATCCAAACTTGAAAAAGTCCTTCGAATCAATTTCATGAACTTAGTCAAAATCCCATCCAAATCAATGCAAAATCAATTGATATTCTCATAATCAATTTATATCTTCAATCATCTTCCTAAATATAAATCAAAACTACATTCAAATGGTCAAAACTAAATCAAACTAAATTAAAATAATTTCAAATCCAAATATAAGCCCCATGACCTACCTTCATGAGAAAATTTATCTTCAAGCTACTTCAAACTCCATTAATTTTCTTGTAAATCAATTATTCCTTCAATTATCTTCTCAAATATAAATCAAATCAACAATTAATTGACCAAAATTAAATCCAAACTTAGTCAAATCTAAATCTAAACCCTTTAAGCCAATTTTATGGACTTAGCCAAATGCCATTCAAATTTAAACCAAATTCAATTGATTTTCTCATAAATCAATTATTCCTTCAATCATCATTCCAAATATGAATGGAATCCACAATCATCAAGCTAAACCAAAATCAACCCAAGTTAAATCCATTTTATCCATTTAACTTGAAATATTCAAATGAAGCTGAACTTAATTAAACTCATACCAATTACAATTAAATTTATATATCAATCCCAAATCCATATATACAAGATCAAATAAATCAAACTCAACCCAAAATCAAGCCAACTAAACCCAATTCACTTAACCCAAAGTGACCAATTTAACCTATATGAACTAAAATCTAATTCAATCAAAATCAAAGTGAATTAAGCCAATCCAAACTTCAAAACATGATTGTTGATCACCCTAGGTTGATTAATTATCATAAATTATGTCAAACCAAGTCAACTTAGCCCTTTGACCAAACCCAATTCCTCAACCCATATGAACCTAAACTAGCCAAATTGCTACCTAAGCAAAATCTATTAAAACTAATGATTCATATCAAACCAAAATTAACATTTAAACATGAATTGACCTTCAATTGGGCCAAACCTAACCCAATTGGCCCTCTTGACCCAAGTTGACCCAAATAAACTAAAATGGCCAAAATGGGTCAAATGAAAATCTAAACTAAATTGATTGCAACTAATGGCTCAAGTTCATTCCAAATTAATTATTGAACTTAACCAAAACCTCAATTGAGCTCAATTAACTCACTAAACCCAAATGACCTATTGAACCCAACTTGACCTAAATAGTCAAACCAATTTAAAACCCAATCAAAGCCTACAAAATATCCCAAATGATCAACCCAACCCAAACTAAGCCAATTTGGCCAATTGGGTCAAATTAATCAACTTGACCCATTTGACCAAAATGAACTCAAATGAGCTAAAACCAAAACTAAACTAAATTAAACTAGACCAGTGACACCAATACACTCCAAATGATCATATGAACTTAACCCAACCCTTGATTTGATTCAATTTGACCAATTGGTGAATCCTATTGAGCCAAACCCGTTGAGCCAAACGTAACCAAAAGAAGTCCAAATCTTATGAAATTTGGACTAAACCACTTTTGGCTCATTTCAAATCTACCTGAATCAAATCCAATGCCAAATGATCAAGATACCCTTGGGCTAGGGGTATGATGAGGTAATTCACCCAATGTAAGTGATCATTTCCATTCCTTGACCACTTGACACCCTCCCATTGGTCCACTTAAGCTCCTAGGACACACCCAACTTTACAGAAAGGTGGTTGGGTTGGCCATGAATGAAAGGAAGGTGAAATAACCTTACATGCCCCATTGGAGCATTTGAATTCATCAAAGACACCCACTATCCCCCTTGGCAGCCACCTCCCATGCCTTTTCCACTCAAACCACCTAAGGAGAATCCCTACCATTCCTAGCCACCACTAATGGCCAAGCATCCATAAGAAGCCAAACTAGCCCGAGCCAACCGATCCAAGGGAAGTGGGGTATACACCCCCTCATTTTCACTCAATCACACACACTTGCATTCCTTAGAGACCTAGGTATCCAAAATGAGCTACCAGAGATATTCCCCAAAGCTCCCAAGCTCATCCCACATTCCCCACTCTCAGATTTCTTCAAGCCAAAATAGGAGCCATCCTCTCGATCCCATTTTCTCTAGGGTTGATCAAAGTACAATTAACTTTGCACACACCATCCTTGGAGGTAGTCAAGCAAGAATGAATTGCTTCCCAAGCTTCCTGATGGACAGGGTGGACTTCAATCAACACCGACCACCTACGCCTCATGTGTTGGCCTTCTAAGCAAACCACATCAAATTAGAGTTCATGTCGATCAGACAGTGCTTCATCTCCACTAGACGAAGCTTCTTTAATTGGATTTGGCACTAGTCTTGAGCTACAGTGAGGTATTCCATTGAAACCAATTCTTGTATGAAATGAGTTATAGCTTTTTGAAGGAAACTTGCATTTCGCACGATCTTGGCTGTTGGATGCCTTCGGATCCTCCTTGCAAATGTGTGAAAATCTATTTAGATTGATCTCGGTTCGGTGAGCTCAAATAGATTGAAGGAAGGTGGACGATGTCCATCTTCCATCGATCGATAGATGAGGGATCACGCACCGTCTACTCCGCATGATTGGAATGGACCATCGTGATTAAATCTGATAGATAATTTAATCCTTTAGCGCCGCACGAGAAAGCTCATTCTGTCATCACCATGCAATCATTGAATAGGATAAGTTTAAATAGCTAATCTTGTGATGCCACGTGGAAAGTGCTCCATGTGGGAATAGGATTAAGGCTTAACTAGGCTTAATTAATGTGTTTTAATGGCGAGCTTCCTAAAATCATAACTAATTATAAAAATTATATATAAATAAATACTCATTTTAAAGGCATTTCAAAGAAGAATTTATTAAAAATATATTTAATCAAATTTAAATAGTAATTAAAGCTTAATTATAAAATTAATTAGCTTAATTACTCTTTAATTACTTAATTAATCCCAAACTTTGTGGGTTAATTCAATGGGATGACCTCTCCCTCCCATAATTTTCTTGGGATTTATTATTTAATTAATGAGGGAAATTAACTAATTAAGCTTTAATTACCCTTCCTAAGTTAATTAATCATTAATTAATCATATGAATAATAAAATGTTAGTTAATTAAGTGGTTAATCATTATACAACCGTGAATGGAATAATGGAATGGGATTGAGGTCTCCTCCCTGATCTATTTCCTTAAGTTCATTCCCTTAATTAGGTTAATTAATTAAATTAAAATCACAATCATATTAGAATTTAATTGATGAGATCTTGGGTAGTCCTTTAGGTGTTGAATAACCTAAAGAAGTTTAATGAAATTATGATTAATCCACATGTGTGGGAAAAGCATGAAAGTAATTAGTTAAGTTTCTTAGCTTAATTAACCACTAATTATGAGTCAATTGTATTAGGCCCCTTTTCTTTCTTATGATCATTGCTAATTTTACTCCCAATACATGTGCATACCATGTTGGCTCATAATTAGTTGAGTAATTATGTTAAAGTAATGTAGGAAAGGGTTAATTAATACATTTAATGCATATATAACCTAATTAACTCATTAAATCAACTTAATTACATTTCATTAAACCAAATCAATTAACTAATATGGGAATGGGTTAGGATTAGCAAACATACTTTCACATCCTCAAATCAAATCAAAACATGAAATTTAAATGACATTAAAGAAACTTTGGTTTATTTTAAGTGGTTTAATTTGATAGGATTGTCCTTAAGAATTAATTTGATTGAATGTGTTTATACTCCTTTATTCCTTTCCAATCATGTTAAATGTTGTATACCATTTGAGATCATGCATTCATCTTTTTAAAGTTAATTGAAACAAATGATTTTATTTTATGTAAGCTTGCATGTGTTTGATTAATTTATAATATGTGTGTCTATTATCACTAATAAATTCAAAATACTTTCCAAAATTTATAAATCAATTATCTTGGTTAGAGTGATAATAGTTATGAACCTATATAGGTTTGCATGTGCTTTTAATTTAAATATATGGAGTAAAGTTCCCTTTTCCTTAATTCATATGTAGTTTTACATGTATTTGAATGTTAATAAATATATAGTCCGGACATCCCAGGAACACAAGGCTTTAACTAGCCCCAAGAAGTCATTTGATTACCTCTCTTCCCTGGTTAACAATGCATACTTATTTGATTTTGTTTACATGTGTTCCTACATTAAAATTTAGATAGAACTTTGCTCCATATGCATAAATATTTCAATCAAATAAAAATACTATCTTTGCATGATTTTCCTTCCTTTATTTACGTATACACCCATATGTATTTGATAAAAGCAAGTGTTTAGTTTGGACATCCTAGGAATATGAGGCTTTTTGTTTTCCTCACTTCCCTAGTTAATAATGGCAAGTACTTGCTTATGTTTCTTATACATGTGTGTGTGTGTGTATTTAATTATGGAATTAAAACCCCTTTTCTTTTATCAAGGATACATGCATTCATAATTGACTAAGTGATTGAATTAGTTGGTCATGTGATTTAGAGCTTTCTTTCTTATATTCATGTATATAAATTTATATGTGTTTGAATGCAATATAGTTTGAACATCCTGAAAATATGAGACATTAGTTATCCCCAAGGAGGTCATTTGATTACCTTACTTCCCTAGTTAACAATGACACATACTTATTTAATTTCAGCTTATGTATTTTTATGTACAAAATTAGATAGAGCTTTAAATTACAATGAGTGAATAATCTAATCACATAAATGAATATAAACTTTAAGTATATATGCATTCATCATATAAGTGTGTCAAAACATGTTGTATGTATAGATATATTTAGGATTAAAATCATATGCCTATTACATGTGCTGGAAAGAAATGGATAAGCATACATCATGTGATAGTAATTCAACTAGATTAATCTTAATATGCCTTTTATATTGAACTGAGTTATTAAGGTGAACCTAAACTTAGGATTAATTAAAAAGTGCAATAAGCCATTCACTAAAGAGAACTAAATCGAATCAATATGCTTTAGAAAGTGGTTTAAGATAGGGATGAAAGAGGGCAAACCTTTTTCTTTTCTTTATAACACTTAGTTGCTAAGTGTAATCATATGAAACAAAAGAAAATATAATTTAAAATTCTCAACTAAATTAAATAACTTAAAGTGAAATCAACCCTTTATGTTAAATGGAACTCTTCTACACATAGAAAAATATAACTTTAATGCTTAGTTGAAATATACCACACAAGCCTTAACACACACATTAGAATTAAGTCACCACTTCTAGCTCTATGTTAGGATAGTGCATGGTGTGATGTATGTTGTATTTTGTGATGTATTATTTTAGACTGGATGTTAGTTTGTATGTTTTGTAGACTTGATGTTAGGTCGTGATTAGCCTAATCATATTTTTTGTAGGGATTGGGCTTAAGGGGTTTTAAAGTAAATATAAATACTCTCTTTGTAGGTTGCTTAAACTTCTAAGCATAATCCAAGTTAGGATAGGTGGGCTTGGTTACCTTCTGGTGCTAAGTCCAAATTATAAATATAAATGCTTGAGAATGTATGTATGTTTAGATAACAAATATTTTATAAGTGTAGTTAGACTTATTTTTTCTATTTTTAATATAATTTTTTTATTAAGAATTAGGATTAATGCTATGGGGATTTAGGATGAGCATTGGCCAGAAGGCTTTTGTCCTGGGATGCCATGTGATGCCTTGAAACCAACCAAATCATAGAAGCAAGGAAGAAGAAATGAAGAAATAAAGAATGAAGAAAGAAGACCCCCAATAGCATTTATAAAATGTAATTATTATTTTGTAACTTTGGGTTGTATAAGGGCAGAGCTCGGCTGCCCATCTTTTTTTTGGGTTGTACGGCAGCACCCAATCACATCGGCCTTTTATTCTTTCACGATAGTTATAGAAATTGGTTGATGATTTGTTAAAATTGTGTATTAGAAATCTCATCTTTTGTAGCTTCTTAAATGTTTGATGCTTTAAAGTGTGGCATAGATGCGATCAGGATTTTAGGAAAAAATTAATTTTAATACACCAATTAATCACTCATAATTAAATTTTAAATAACTCATAACCTAATCATAAAGCTTAGAAAGTAAATTAAGATAATTAAAATATTTAACAACCTCTTAGCTATATGGTTGAATGTTTCACAACATATATATCATATTACTTCAGTTTTGAAAATGAGGGATTTCCATCCTTGCACGATAGAGTAATGCTTGACCTGTGAGGGCATCCCTTATGATGGAAAACACCCCTTCTTGTTGATTTAGCCAACATCTCTATTTCATCATGTATGTAGACATAAAATCCTAAAGCCCTTTGTCCAAATGATGTATAAAAAATGAAATAAAATTTAAAAGATTTTACATTTGTAGATTAAGTCATATGCCCATACCACTCATGCTCTAGTCTCTTAGGGAGTGGGTTTAGGATTTTAGTCTCTTTCAAATTAAATAACTAACCTACCTATCTTGTAATTCATAAGAATGGACTACATGATTTTAAAATCATAGAAGGAGTTAGCTGTCGACCACTCCAAGCTGTTGTAAGTCTAGAAGTTGGACAGTTTATCCTCTCTTGAGGAGGTAAACCCTTATGTCCACCTATCTCTTAGATTTAGGTCGTGCATTAGCTCATAGTAAAACTTTCTAAATTTAGGATCTAAGGTAGCTGTTTCCTTCAAGCTATGAGCATAAATCCTCACCTTTTATGCATTTTCACAATCTTATGTTGGCAGATTATAAGCCCTAGTAATCTAATAAGATTTTCAACTCAAATGAATAAAATCTCTTCACTTTCAAATACATAATGCCCAATCATAGGATACACTAGAATGCTCACTAGGCCTCCTAGTATCATGCACATTCCCCTTCTTAATTCTTTTGTATTCCAAAAATAAGCCTTCTCCTTGAACTTTCTCAATGGACTTTCCAAATATAAATAATCCTTTGATAGCCTAACCTTGAAATCTTTGGAGATAATAATTGTCTACTTTAATCAAGAGTATTCTTAGGGAATTTTATTCCCTATGATGTAATTAACCATGAAGGCTTACCTCCATAAAAAACTTAAGAACCCGATTTAATATAAACCTTACTTTATTCATCCATGTAAAGCAGGCGAAAAACTTTAGTACATTTGAAGACCCATCATGCCTTAGGAGTCCTTATTAGGTGATTAGGTTCATTGAAGGGTGATTATATTTATCTTTCAAGATAGTATAACATACCTTAATATCATACATGTTCATTTCAATAAATACCTCGTATGATCTGTGTGGTGTCCCCCCACATCCAAAATAAATACATAGATTTTTCTGACGACTCCACTGGGGATAGTTCCTCTCTCCATCTTTAGTAGACAATTATTGTCTCCAAGCATTAATAGTATACTTATATTTTATATAAGCCCAATAATATCTTTCTTTCTATTGCTACTTAGCTTATTTCATCCTTAAGAAAAGCTAGACAACATCCCTTCGATTTTAGGACCTCACTCCATGTAGTTCATAAAACCCTATTGGGTCCTCCATTAGGTGAAAATTAATTAACTAATGAAAGGAGATGACTAAATACAAACCTTTTTCCACTAGCTTGGGAAGGCAAGGTTCACCCCATATTTAAGAAAGTTTCAATAAAATCCAAACTAAACAAGTAAAGGTGTTTGCAAATTTTTCAAAAAACACTCATTCTAAATAAAATCAATTTTTGAAATGCACTTCATATAAGGTTTGCAAAACATAAAACTTTCAAACCTCTTTTTAAACAATAAAAATAATCAAGGCTCATTTAACATACTTAAAGTTGTTAAATGAGGATCCTTTAAAAATCAAAATCAATTATGCATCATCAAAATCATTTTTCAATAAGTTTTAAAAGCACATTTTTCAAAATCAACCAACTCAATTTAACATACCCAAATTTGTTAAATGAGAGTTCCTAAAAATATTTCAAACCCTTTTTTTAAACAGAATTAACCAACCCCATTTAGCATATTAAATTTTCTAAATGGAGTTTCATTTTCCAAATTAAAATAAAATTAAAAGTCAACATATCATTGAACCTCGCTTAACATACCCAAATTGGTTAAGTGAGAGTTCCCTCATTTCAAAAGCAAATATCACACAAAAAATCAAAACTTATTTGAACTCCATTTGACATACTCAAATTTGTCAAATGAGAGTTTCTTTTTGGGAAAATCAAAACAAATTGAATTCTATTTAACATACCTTCATTTTTAAGTAGAGTTCTCCTTTTCCAAAACCATGAAAATCAAAACACATTTGAATTCCATTTGACATTAACAAATTTATCAAATAGGAATTCCATTATCAAACAACATATAAAACAAATTAAACTCTATTTAACATACACACATTTGTTAAATAAGAGTTTCTCTTTCAAATCAAAATAAAATAAAATATCAAACACACTTGAAGCCTACTTAACATACCTAAATTTGTCAAGTAAGAGTTTCTCTTTTCAAATAAAACAAAATAAAAATATCAATCACACTTGAAGCCTACATAACATACCTAAATTTGTTAATTAAGAGTTTCTCTTTTCAAATCAAAACAAAACAAAAATATCACACACACTTAAAGCCTACTTAACATACCTAAATTTATTAAGTAAGAGTTTCATTTTCAAATCAAGATAAAATATCAAACACATTTGGAACCTACTTAACATACCTAAATTTGTTAAGTAAGGATTCCACTTTTAAATCAAAATCAAATCAAACAAATCAAACATATGAACAATAACCCTCATAAACAAAATATTTTCAAAGATTTTCAAACACACATTTGAATCTCATTTAGCATACCTAAATTTTCTAAGTGAAGATTCCAAAATCAAATTTTCAAACAAAGGGTAAAACAAACCAAATTCAACTCCAAAGTCTCTTTAAATGAATGAACCCCACTCAACATACCTAAATTTGTTGAATGTGGGTTCCAAAACAAAATCAAACTTTATGGCAAAAGTCTCTCCTCAAACATCAAAATATCTCCAATTCAATGAACCCCACATAGCATACCTAAATTGGTTAAGTGTGGGTTCAAATCCCAAAATCAAGAATCAATGATTGAGGCAACTATTAAAGCAAGGGCCTGATTTAATTCTATTTTCAATAAATGCAGAGATAGTTCAGTCCTTTATTTGCTTCTTCAGTCAATTTTTCACCATGTCTACTGGAAAGATGATCTTTTCCTTCCCCTCTGTGTGGATTTGGCCTTGGATCAGGCCATACTCACCAACACCACCACACACATCATCTAGTTTGGTCATGGCTTCGAGGATGTCCAAGTCACCTATGAGGGGCTAGCCCTCACGACTATCAGTAGGGAGGAGGTGGCAGGGCAGAAGTCACTTCTTCATTTTGACATTCTGTCTGACTCAGAGTTTTCTTCACTAAAGAGGAAGGCTGTGGAGGTTCTTGTGATAGTTCCAGTATCAGTTCTATCAATTTTAGTGCAAGTTACAGTTTTGGTGCCAGTTATCATAGTACCCATTGGTCAGCCTATTGTTTCCTTTGTTGTAGCCCTAGTGAGGGCTAGCACCTCTTCATTGTTTTCCCCAATCTGAAGGGTAAAGCTATCTTAGCTTTGAGATAGTCTCCCCTATCTTTGTGGTAGGTTCTAGTTCTTGTTTTTCTCCACTCAGCAGGACATAGTGTCGTAATAAGAATAGGAAGATCAAGCGGCATTATGAACGTGAAGCCAGGCAGGTCGATGAAGCCTATCACATTCCTAACATGGGTTCCCCTCATGAGACCTCTCCACTCTTGAGTGGTAGCAGGTTTCACCCCCTCTTAGCTTCAAACAGAGGGAAATATTATAGGAGGATTGTTGTATTATCTCCAACACTAGTACAATTCGAGGTGCCAGGTAGGGAGATGAGGAAGCCCTATGATGGTCTATGATTAGTTCTTCACTAGGTTGGCAGAGCCCATGGATGCTCAGAGTCCAGTACACTATTTGATTTGAGGACTCTCTCCAAGAGTGTGAGGGATCAGATACATAGGGAGAAATCCTTTGAGGCCAAAGTTGCAGCCCAAGCAGATAGAAAAGAGAGGAGGAGGTACGCCAGACAGTCGGCGGCCTCCGCCTTAGTAGTTTTTCCCGATCGGTGAGCTACCCGAGCCAATCACACATATAATATAGTCCTTACAGGCACTACCAATTGTAGAGGAGAGATCCAGAGAGGCAATCGGTGTCTCCACCATCACACCACTCGACTCATCACCTACCATCACCTGTCCAAGTCTCTCCTTCCACAGTTCCCACCAAAGCACATAAGTCTGCATCTGAAGAGAGGAAATCTCCATTGGTGATCTGGCTACATCTAAAGATCCACTCCACCTATTCCACCCATTGAGGTGAGGTTGAGCTCTCCCATTTGGCCTTCTACTTCAATAGTGGCAAAGCGAGTGGGGAGCTAAAAGCATCATAGTCACTCCACCACCGCAGCAATCAACAACAAAGGAAGTAGGGGATACTAATGTAGTCCCCATGGCAATTGATCCTCCTAGGGAGTGCACTCCATCAGTAGGCAGTATCTGATGTATAGATTCAAATGAGCATAGTCTCGTGGTCAGCCGTCAACAGGAGTTTGCACCTATTCAGCCAGGTAGAGTAGGAGATCGTTCACTAGATGATATCCTAGAAGACTACTTTTCCAATGAGAAACAACTTATTGGGAGTGATTATTTTGATCAAGAGAGTAGAGGTAAATTTTGACCTCATGATGATGACCTATTAGAGGATTCAATAAAAATCCATATGGTCGATACTCGAAGATCCCTCCATAGAGATCACCAGAGTCAAGAAGGTGACACCTCTCACTCGACCCAACACCTCCTTCAATAGCTCAAATAGAAGGATGCAGATTAATAAGATGGAAAGGAGAGTTGAGGATTTGGTGTCGGCAGTTCTAACACTACAGAACCAAGTTCTAGTTTTGCGTCCCATGGAGGCTCGATTATCCTGAGCTCTTACATATCTTAGATCCTCCTAAGAGTGCCTCTCTTGTGGATCAAGATAGTGGTAGTTTGCATAGGAAGGTCATGGATAGTACCTCCATGAAAGAAAAAGATATCAAGCAGATGGTGGAGCAATAAGTGAGGGAAGCATTGGCGCAAGCCTGGGGTAGTTCATCTATTCCAAAGGGTAGGTCATACCCAAAGGAATTCGCTGTAGTCTAATACCCTAAAGGGTTTGCACCACCTTCCTTCAAGAGTTTCGATAGTAGTGGGAACCCACATCACATGTAGAGTTTGTTGCAACGCATGGTAATGCACTTCTCTTCCACCTTTTTTTATAGTGGGGGGTTGCATTGGACTAAACCGCTTCAATGGTTTGGTGAATATTTTTGCTTAGTTGGAGCAACAAATTGTCAAGAGGTTTGTTGAAGCCCAGTAAAAGGTAATTGTGGGTGACCTCATTGTAGCAAAATAAAATCCCAATGAGTCCCTAGTTGATTACATTCTCAGGTGGCGTACCTTGAGTATGAAATATGAACCACTACTGTCCGTACAATATGCGATTGAAATTCTTCTCAAGAATATCCATGGCCCAATTGCTTTCATGCTCAAGTGCTTCATGATCAAGACCTTTGAGAAATTAATCAACAAGGTGGCTAGTCTATAAGAGGAAGCCAAATAATTACCTTTTGAAAACCAATCATTCAAGTACAAGTCATAAAGTATTTGAGATGAGGCCAGGGGTAATGGTGTCAGTAGATAGGGTAAAGCAGCTGGCCAGAAGTTAGTTTCAGAGACCACAAGCTTAGCAGCCACCTTTGCCACCTCATCTTTCACCTCCTCGGCCATCATATCGGCCACCACAGCTACCACAATGGTAACCAATATCACCTCCACAGTAGTACACTCAGTAGTGGTATTCATACCCACTGCTAGGTAGTTATTATCCGGATACTCTTCTGGATAAATTAAATAAGTCCTATTTATTCAAGAGGGAGGTAGTCAGAAAAACCTTTAAAAATCTCATAAAAAACTTGATTTCCATTTACTATAGCCTAAGAGGCCAGAGAAGTGGGCAAGAGTCATGATCCTAACTTTTTCCCCTACCACCACATGTTAGGCCATGCCTTAGATGATTGTATCACCTTCAAAGTCTAGCTTGAGCACAGCTACAAGTCGAGCACCATTATTATCCCTAAGGAATACTTGTTTGAACAATCATCTAGTTCTATTAGAGTAATCATTTGGGATACATGTGATCTCTCAAGATAAAAGATTATCCCAAACTTTAAAAAGATCTCTCAAAGATCAAGAAACTTTCATTGTAGTGCTTAAGGCAACTCAAACCTCCAACATCAAGGAAGGTTTGTTAGTTCTCAAGGACAACTTAGGGAGGGTGGGAGCTTAGTAACAGCAGCAGCAGTCCACACTTGCTCGAGATAGCCAAGTAGTGCAACCACCATCCCAGTCCAACATTCCTTCCACCATTGCATCTACTACCACTTCATCCAGCTCTTCTTCTACTAGCATAAACATTATATCCATGGATGAGGGCACTAAACTCCTCGTCCGCTTACTTTAATTGATTTCTATCATGTACCTCCACCCAAAAAGAAATCAATGAAGAAAGAAGATTCCACTTATATCTTATCTACTTTAGATAGTCTTGATGATCTCATTCTAGTTGAAAGTTGTCCAAGTCTAAATAACAATAATAACACAAATAATTGTGATCCTTTCTCTTATGAATTAGAATTTGATTTTCCTTCTCTGAATCAATCAAGCTCACCCATTTAGATTGATTGGGCCCAACTCGAGGGTCCCATAGGAAGCGTAGGTATACTGTAGAACTTTCCACTAACCCGCATGATGTCATCGGTTAACCATCTAGTGGCAAAGTTCTACCTCCTAGGTAGCACCAGGATAAGCAAGTCATTGGTTCCGGTGAGGAGATATCCTCCACTGATGCTCCACCCATGGATATGCTTGTGGAGGACCAAGATAGAGTTGATTACAACGTCCTAGCTCATATTAGAAAGTTACCATTTAAGTTAAACATATACGACACCCTTGTCTTATCCAAAGAGATGAGGGACACTCTGATCAAGGCCTTGCTTGATCCTGAGATATGCTTAGCTCAGTTGACCGCTACTAAAGAGGAGGCATGTCACTCGAAGGACATCTTTGGAGTTACATTCAATGATGAAGACCTACTTTTAGGGATGACAAAGCACAATCATCCGCTTTACATTATAGTGGATGTTGGCATGCTAAAGATTGTTGGTTGACCAGTGGTCAACATGAGTCTAAGAACCCTTGCCTACTTAAGGATTGACATCTCTAAACTCTAAAAAGAAAATATGATGTTGAGAGGATTCAATGAATAAGGTGAGAGGGCCTTAGGCTCCATAGTGTTGCCCTTGGAGATAGATGATTGGAAGACTGAAGCTAAGTTCCATATTATAGACTCGAATACATCTTTCAATTTTTCCATGGATACACGAGAGAATAACATAGTTCCCCTCTCTATAAGTGCATGAAGTTTATGAGGTGGAATCTCTGTCAAAGGAGATCTCAAGCCATTTAGTTCACAAAGATATATGAGGATGTGACTACCTCCCTCAAAATCAACAAGTTTATTCTCATAAACTTGGTCAAAGTTCAAAAATAAAAGAAAAAGAAAAAGAAAAGGAAAGAGAAAAAGAGGAAGAAAAGAAAAGAGAAAATGAAAAAAAAAATAAAAAGGAGTGAGAAATAGACTTGGAGGAGGAAGTGGAGCCCGACATTAGATTCCACCCACAGTTCGTTACCCCATTTGAACATATGGGTAGGATGACTAAACATCCACCGCATAGAGGATGAGGATAGTTCAGAGGCAACCCTAGCGGTGGAAAACCTCCTTATTGGCCACCTAATAGGATATATGTCCCAGCTACTAGGAGTACACCTACCATCCAAATTGACTTAGAATTTAGTTGGAGGATGATTCTATGGTTATCTCTGAACATATTTCATTAGAGGTAACACTTGAGCCAGCCAGTGAGGAAGATCGTCACTTTGACTTGAGAGTAGTTTTTGAATAGTTAAGATTGTTTAACCTCAAAATGAATCCCCTAAAGTATACATTTAGAGTAGCTTCAGGGAAATTTCTTGGGTTTATTGTCTAACATCATGAAATCGAAATTAATTCGAAGAAGATCAAGGCGATATTAGAAATGCCACCCCATAAAAGTTTAACTCAACTCAGATTATTTCAAGCACCGTTAGCATATCTAAGACACTTTATATCCAACCTATTAAAAAGATGCCAGCCATTCTTAACACTTGTCAAAAAGGATGCCAAGTTTAAGTGGGATGATAAGTGTCAACATATCTTTGAAGACATCAAGCGCTACATGATGATGCAAGCTCTAGCAGCACCTATCCCAGGCAAGCCTCTGATATTATACACTGCTGCATTGGATGACTCCCTTGGCACTTTATTGGCTCAAGCTAATGACAATGGAAAGGAAAATGTGCTCTAATACCTCAGCCATCATCTAATCCCTGTTGAAGCGAACTATCCACCTATCGAGAAGCATTGCCTAGCTTTAATCTTTGCATCCCAAAAGCTATCACAACACTAAATGCTTTCTCATAAGGTGAACTTGATCTATAGAATCAATCCATTGTAATATCTCATGACGCGGCCAACACTATCTGGATGATTGGCATGTTGGTCCATGATTCTCTTGTAGTTCAACATTACTTTTATAGCCCTCTGTGTGGTGAAAGGATTTCTTAGCAGCAGACCCACTTTCTACTGATTCTCTTAGTGACAACCTCCCTGATGATCAAATCATGAACTTAAGGGATACTGCATTCACCACCAATAGATGTACTTTGTTGGTGCGACTTCCTCTCAAAGAGAAGAAGAACCAATCTACTCTTCTAGAAAAGGCAGTGGTAGGAGTAGTTCTCTTAACTCCATACTACGATGTGATGAGATTCTCATATCATATGTCCAATCTTTGCACTAATAATGAAGCCAAATATGAGACTTTGATTGTCAGTCTGGAGTTAGTTATTACTCTGAGCATCCAGAACATCAACATCTTCAAAGATTCTTAGTTAATCATCAATCAAATCACTAGGCCCTACAAGGTTCTAAAGCCGAAGCTCCATCTCTACCATAGACACACTATAGAGTTGTTGGCCCAAATTTGAGAGGTTACCATTTACAAGATTCCTCAAGGAGAAAATGCAATGGTAGATGCTTTATCCAAGCTTGGTAATGCATTAACATGCTCGAAAGATGAGTCCATATCAATAAGGGTCCAAAATAGATAAGTCTTATCCCTTAATCATACTAAACTCATCAAAAAAATACTCTCTTGAAGGGGAGGTTGCCGTTGCCAAAAGGATGATGAGTTAGATTGGAGGAAACCATTCATGGATTATCTAAATAAAGCCCAGATAACTCAAGAGAAGTCTCTAGCACCTCAAGTGAAGCAGAGATAATGTTTCTACGCTCTTGTGGATGGCACACTGTATCAGAGGTCCTTCGATCATATGTGGTAATGATTCTTAAATAAACACGAAGCCTGTAAGATCGTGACCGAGATACACTCAAGATTATGTGGAGCTCACCAATCAAATCTGAAGATGAAAGCCAACATCAAGAGACTAGGATACTACTGGCCGTCGATGATTACAGATTACATCGACATTGCTAGGCGATGCCTCTAGTGTAAAGTACATGGTGTGGTCCTACACTAACCACCCAATATTCTACATCCTACATTAGCTTCATGGCCATTCGAGTGTTGGTGTACCGACATAGTGAGTCTGATTGATCCTCCTTCTTCAAAGGGTCATCGATTCATCTTAGCTCCCACTGACTACTTTTCCAAATGGTGATCCCACTTATGAGGTCACCTATGTGCTCTTTTTAGATCATATAGGTTCAGGGTGCCTTGATAAATTATATCTAATAATGGTATTGCATTCAAGAGCACCAAGATCAATAACTTTGCTCGATACACATCATAGATTGGAGATATTCTACCATCTACTACCCAAGGGCAAATGGCTTGGCAAAAGCCTTCAACAAAACTCTCATCCAAGTATTAAGAAGACACTCGAAAACAATAAGGGACACTATCATGAGTAGTTAGATGAAGCCTTGTGGGCCTACCGTACCACATACAAAACTCTAACTCAATCTTCTCCTTTCTCCTTAGTGTATGGGTCTGAAGCCATTTTATCTTTAGAAGTCCAACTCTCATCACTAAGGATAGTTGTGGGTAACAAGATCATAATGGAGCAGAATGTAAAGTTGCGGTTAGAAGAGGTTGAAGGTTTGGGGAGAGACACATATGGGCATGCCAAAACCTCAAGTTGTATAAAGCAAAATGATTCAAGCTCATAACAAGCCAGTCTGTCCTAGAGCTTTTCAAGTAGGAGAGCTTATTTTAGTTCTAAAGAGACCAATTATTGTCCGTCGCATGATGGGAGAAAAGTTTGAACCCACTTAGGAAGACCCTTTTGCCATAGAGAAGGCCTACCAAGGAGGATCTTATCAGCTTATGAACCAAAAGGGAGAGCACCTGATGCTTTGGATCAATAGGCTCTACTTAAGGAAATATTATCCTTAAATTCATGTTTGAAAATCTTTATCATCAATGAAAATTCCATTTCAAATTTAATATATTCCATATTGAAAACAACTTTTTTTATAAATCTGCCACAATGTGTTTAGGGTAAGTGTAAGAGAACCCAAGTGACATCTATCCTTCAATAACACAACACAAACACAAACTACACATAAATATATACATTTTGTATCAGGCTACTTTGAGTTGGGATAACACCCAAGTACTCATTCAAGATTTTACCTAAGCGGTCTACTAGCCGTCCCAGTGGTCTTCTTGTTTTGGAGGATGTAAGTCTGCTATGCTTTCCTCCCTTAATTGGCCACTACACACTGACGAGTGCCTTGTTAGCATGATAGACCCTACTGCATTGTCGCTAAGCTGTCATCATGTTCGCTTCATTTAAGAGGATGTAAGTATGCTACACCTTCTTCTTAAACTAGCCATCATACATTGACTTGGTCGAGTATATTTGAGGATTAGGGTAAGTCCCCTAGCATCTCCTTTCCTCTTGACTATCTCAAGTTTAGGTCCAGTCCTTCTTTGAGACTCCCTACTTAGTAGTTGCCCTTAGGTTGGGTCGACTTGTTGTGCCAACAATGGGTCACCCTAGCAATTGTTCCTTACTTTGAAGATGTAAGTCTGCTATGCTTTCTTCCTAGCACAACCATTGCACCGGGAGCCCTAGCCGACACACCCATCGATAATCAGACTATCCGATCCTTTTGCTTTAGAGATGTAAGTCTACATGCCTTCTTCCTAGATTGATCGTCACCACATCGAGGCACCTTAGGTTGTTTGCTATCACTACCCACCCGATGGATACACCACTCATGGCAGATGTAAGTCTACTATGCTTTCTTCTTGAGTTAGCCACTATATACCTACGGACATCATTTTCTTCGAAGATCAGAATAACGCCCCTAGTGGCACCTCCCTTGTGGGCACTCAACTTTGATCACATCCTTTGCGATCTCATTTAGATACTACTTAGGTTACTATTAGATTAGACAGTCCCCCTTTTCTAGTAACCACCCTATGGTTGGAGATTATATTTCATGGATGCATAAATTCTCCCTTGGTCTAGTAAATCTAAGATAGGTCAAGGCTGACATAACCCCTTCTCAGTGTGGTCCCTCGCACACCAGTAGGGTCCATGAAAACATAAAATAAATAAAATATATATTCACTTATGGATTAGGAGTACGCCCTCAGTGGCACTTTTACAAGCAAGCATCTTATTTTTAGGGCAGTGTGAGCAAAACTCTCTATAGGAATCACTTGACTACTTTTGAGTTAAGATAAGACCCTAGTGGCACTCCCTCAATAGTCGCCCTTACTTTGGGTTCTACTTGTTGTGCCATAGGTCACCTCATTGTCCTTTGAAAGATATAAGTATGCATTCTTTCGACGATCGACACCTCACCCTAGTCGGTTTGATTTATTATGCTACCAACAGGTCACCCCAACGGCTATTCTTTACTTTGGAAGATGTAAATATGGTATGTTTTCTTCCAAGCATTGCTTGAAAGACACTTAGGTGGATAGTCCCATTGTTGATTGGATCGATAACAGACAACCCCTTTCGTCCATCATTGATAGGGTCCATAAATTAAAATGAAATTAATTGACTACTTTTGAGTTGACATAAGTCCCCATTTACTCAGTCACCTTAGAAGTTTGATTTGTGCCAATAGGTCACCCCAAAAGTTGTTCCCTGCTTTGAAAGTTGTAAGTCTGTTATGCATTCTTCCTAGCACAGTCATTGCACACCAAAAGACAACCCTTAGGTTAGATGGTCATACCTTATGGCTGGTAGACTACCTCTTTGGATTTATAAATCTGAGACAGGTCAAGGCCGATATAACCCCTTCTTAGTGGGTCAAACACATGACGATAGGGTCCACAACATAACACACCAAACTAAATTAAATCAAATTAAAATGAAATTAATTTTGATTTCTCTTGAGTTGAGGTAAGATCCCCAGCGACACTCTCTCAATAGTCGCCTTAGGCCGGGTTTGATTTGTTGCATATCCAACATGTCACCCTAATGTCTGTTCCCTGCTTTGGAAAATGTAAGTCTATGCTGCTTTAGCACAACCATTACACACCAAAGGGAAACCCTTAGGTCGATAACCATACCCTATGGAAGATAGACTACCCTTTTGGATCGATAAATCTAAGATAGGCCAAGGCCCCCGTGGTTCTTTCTTAGTGCGGTCGATCGCACACCGATAGGGTCCATAACAAACCAAATTCAAAACCAATCTCCCTAGTAGAGTCAAATCAAATATATCAAGCAAACCAAACTTCTCCACAGCAAGGAGAAAATAAAATTAGCCTCACTAGTGGAGCCTAAATCTAAATCAAATAAATTTAACCGAGTGCACATCCCAAGTGGATATGCCTTCAATTCAAACCCACTTCCTCAATGGAGCCAAATTAAACCCATCTCCCTAAAGAAATCAAACCAAACATTATCCCCCAAAGGAAGTACTACCAAACAAATCATCTTTGAAATCAAACACTTATCCCTAGTGGATAGCTTGAACCTGTTTCCCTAGTGGAAGGTTCATATTTCCAATCCCTAGCAGATTCGAGCATATATCCCTAGTAGATATGCCTCCATATCAATTAAGACAAAGCAAATTAAAATTAATTTGATCTTGATCCCTGAAGGATTATGGATTCTTATTCCTAGTGGATCCTCTTTCCACAAATCATATTTACAATCAAAATTAAATCCTTATCCCGAGCGGATAGCTCAAACCTACTTCTCTAGTAGAAGGTTCGTGTGATCAATCCCCAACAGATAGATTGAACCTGCTTCCTAATGGAAGGTTCATGTGCTCAATCCCCAGTAGATTCCTCTATTATGCCCTTGAAATAAACCCTGTCATATCCAATACATGTGTGATCCCCTAACGGATCTTCCTTCATGTCCTTGACATGAAATTTTAATCAAATCCTTTTCTCTCTCTTATTCCCTTGGAATAATTTGAGTTGCATTACACTAAGATTGTGATTCTACCTACATCTCAAGTTTAGGTATAGATCATTTTCTTCAGCGCTTGCAATCTTTCAGACATTGTTGATCATCTCGATCAATAAATACGCAGCAGTGCCTTGTCGCCACACCACACCTACCTTTTCTCACCTTTTGAAGCTAGTTCTCATCATCTCTTCTTAGACATAGGAGTCTTCTAGACACCAAGAATTCTTAGTCATAAGATACTTCTAGCACTTAGGTGAACACTTAGCCTAAGCCTAGAGACTTAGAAGGGTTAATCATAAGATTAGGCTATGCCTTAGGACTTAGTGACATTCGCTTACCCTATAGCCTAAATCAATCCATGTTCACACTCTCAAAACCAAACCTTAAATTCATCCAACCAGTTCCAATGCAAAATTGAAATCCAAATCTAAATCCAAATCAAATGATTGAAATCTATAACTAATTCTAAATCAAATCAAATCAAATCAACCTAAGCCCTATGATTTTATCTTTTAAACTTAGCCTTAGACAAATTCAAATCAATCCAAACTCAATTGATTTTCTCAAATATCAACTCAACCCTATAATCACTCTATCAAACTTACAATTAAACTCAATCCCAAATCCAAATCAAGATCCAAATTAAATCAAATCCAAACTTGAAATCTTTCCTAAGTCCTTTGAATCAATTTCATGAACTTAAACCAAAATCCTATCCAAATCAATCCAAAATAAATTGATTTTCTCATAATCAGTTTTATCTTCAATCATCATTCTAAATATAAATCAAATTTACATTCAAATAGTTAAAACTAAATCAAACTAAATCAAATTAAATCAAATCCAAATATAAGTTCTATGACCTACCTTCATGAGCTTAACAAAATGCCTTCAAGCCACATCAAACTCAATTGATTTTATTATAAATCAATTATTTCTTTCAATTATCTTCCCAAATATAAATCAAATCTACAATCAAATGACAAAATTAAATCCAAACTTTTTCAAATCTAAATATAAACCCTTTAAGCCAATTTTATGGACTTAGTCAAATGCCATTCAAATTAAAACCAAATTCAATTGATTTTTCTCATAAATCTATTCTTCAATCACCATTCCAAATATAAATGAAATCTACAATCATCAAGTTAAACCACAATCAACCCAAGTCAAACCTAACTTAGCCCTTTTGACTTGAAATATTTAAATGAACCAAAACTCATCTGAACTCAAACCAATTGCAATTGAATTTATATATCAATCCAAATCCATAAATAAGATCAACAAAACCAAACTTAACCCAAAATAAAGCCAACTAAACCCAATTAGCTCACTTGACCCAAAGTGACCAGTTTGACCTATATGAACCAAAATCTAATTCAATCCAAATCAAAGTGAATTAAGCCAATCCAAACTTTATAACATGATTGTTGATCACCATAGGTTGATTAATTATCATAAATTGGGTCAAACCAAGTCAACCTAGCCCTTTGACTAAACCCAATTCCTTAACCCATATGAACCTAAACAAGCTAAATTTCAACCTAAGCTAAATCCATTGAAACCAATGATTCATAACAACCCAAAATTAACATTTAAACATGATTTGACCTTCAATTGAGCCAAACCTAATTCAATTAGCCCTCTTGACCCAAGTTGACCCAAATTGATGCATCAAATCAAAAATCTAAACCAAATTGATTGCAACCAATGGCTCAAGTTCATTCCAAATCGATTATTGAACTTGACCAAAGCCTCAATTGAGCCCAATTGGCTCACTAAACCCAAATGACCTATTGAACCCAACTTGACCTAAAGGGTCAAACCAATTTAAAATCTAATCAAAGCCTACAAAATATCTCAAATAATCAACCAAATCCAAACCAAGTCAATTTGGCCTATTGGGTCAAATTGGTCAACTTGACCCATTTGACCTAAATGAACTTAAACGAGCTAAAACCAAAACTAAACCAAATCGAACCAAATCAATGACACCAATACACTCCAAATGATCATATGAACTTGACCCAACCCTTAGTTTGACCTAATTTGATCAATTGGTCAATCTAACTTGATTTGACCCAATTTGACCCAAATGGGTCAAATTGAGCCAAACCTAACCAAATGGACTCCAAATCACATGAAATTTGGGTAACCCACTTTTGACTCATTTCAAAATCTGCCCAAATCAAATTCAATGCCAAATGACCATGATACCCTTGGGCTATGGGTATCAAATGAAGCAAATCACCCATGTATTTGGTTATTTCCATTCCTTAACGACTTGACACCCTCCCATTAGTCCACCTAGGCTCCTAGGACACTGCCCAACCTAAAACAATGGTGGTTGGGGCAGTCATGACCCATGGGGAGGTGAAATCACCTCACCTCCCCCATTAGTGCATTTGAAACCACCAAGGACACCCACTATTCCCTTTGGCCACCTCCCATGCCTTGGCCACTCAAACCGAGCCACCTAAGGAGAATCCTTGCCATTCTTAGCCACCACCGATGGTCGAACTTGCACAAGATGCCAAACTAGCTTAAGCCATTTGATCCAAGGGGAGGGGGTATACACTCCCTCATGTCCACTCAATCACACACCCTTGCATTCCTTAGAGACCTAACTACCTAAGAGGAGCCACCAGAGACATTCCCCAAAGCTCCCATGCACATCCCACATTCCCAACTCTAGGTTTTCTTCAAGCTGAAATAGGGGAGCCATCCTCTTGATCCCATTTGCTCAAAGCTTGATGAAAGTGCAATTAACTTTGCACACACCATCTTTACAGGTAGTCGAGCAAGAACGAATAGCTTCCAAGGCTTCCCGGCTGCCGGAGGGTGGACTACGATCAACATTGACCACCTACGCCTTGTGTGTTAGCTTTCCTAACAAACCACCTCAAATTGGAACCTGTGCTGATTAGCAGAACTTCATCTCCACTAGACAAAGCTTTCTCAATCAAATTTGACACTAATCTTAAGCTCCTGCCACATAAGCTTTGTCTCCGAGAAAGTGTGTTCCGTCGCTGCCACGCAAGTGCTGACTAAGATAAGTTTAAATAACCAATACCACTGTGCGATGTGGAAAGTGCACCGCATTAGTATGCCATGTGGCACCGATGGGATTAGGGGTTAATTAGGCTTAATTAATATGTTTTAATGGATAAAACTTCCTAAAATCATAATTAATTATAGAAAATCATAAAAATGCAAATAAATACTCATTTTCAAGGTATTTTAGGAGAGATGTTTTTTAAAATATCCTTATTCAATTTTGAACAGTAATTAGAGCTCAATTAAGTTTTAATTACAAAATTAATTATCTTAATAACTCTTTAATTACTTAATTAATTAACCCCAAACTTTGTGGGTTCATTCAATGGGATGACCTCTGCTTCCCATAATTTTCTTGAGATTTGTTATTTAATTAATGAGAGAAATTAACTAATTAAGCTTTAATTACCCTTCCTAAGTTAATTAATCATTAATTAATCATATGAATAGTAAAATGTCAATTAATTAAGTGATTAATCAATATCCAATAGTGAATGGAGTAATGGAATGGGATTGAGGTCTTCTCTTAATCTATTTCCTTAAGTTCACTCTCTTGATTAAACTAATTAAGGCTTAATTATTAATTAAGATACTTATTTAATTTCATCCTTATGTATTTTTGTATAAGAATTTAGATAGAGTTTTAAATCAATATGAGTGAATAATCTAATCATATAAAAGAATATAAACTTCAAGTATATTTATGCATTCATCATATAAGTGTGTCTAAACATGTTGTATGTATAGATATACTTGGGATTAAAATCATATGCCTGTTACATGTGATGGAAAGGAATGGATTAGCATACATCATGTGATAATAATTCAACTAGATTAATCTTATGATGCCCTTTATATCGAATAGAGTTATTTAAGGTGAACCTAAACTTAGGATCAATTAAAATGTGCAATAAGTAATTTACTAAAGAGAACAAAATCGAATTAGCATGCTTTAAAAAGTGGCTTAAGATAGGGATGAAAGAGGGAATCCTTTTTCTTCTCTTTATAACACTTAGTTGCTAAGTGTAATCATATGAAATAAAAGAAAACCTAAATTAAAATTCTTGAATCAATTAAATAACTTAAAGTGAAATCAACCCTTTATGTTAAATAGAAGTCTTCTACACTTAAAAATATATAACTTTAATTCTTGGTTAGAACATACCACGTAGGCCTTAACACACACATTAGAATTAAGTCACCACTTTTGACTCTATGTTAGGACAGTGCATGGTGTGATGTATATTTTATTTTATGATGTATTATTTTAATGGATGTATATATTTTATATATACGGATGTTAGGTCATGATTATATATATATATATATATATATATATATATATATATATATATATATATGCAAAGGATTATGCTTAAGGGGTGCTTAAAGTAAATATGAATGCTCTCTTTGCAAGTTGCTTAAACTCCTAAGCATAATCCAAGTTAGCACAGATGAGCTTGGTTACCCATGTTCAGGGTGCTAAGTCCAAATTCTAAATATAGTTGCCTGGAATGTATGTATGTTTAGCTAACATCTATTTTATAGGTCTAATTATACTTACTTTTCCTATTTTAATATAAGTTTGCATTAGGAATTAGGATTTATGCTATGGGGGATTTAGGATGAGCCTTGGCTAGAAGGATTTGTTATGGGATGCCATGTGATGCCTTGAAACCTACCAAATCAAAAAAGCAAGGAAGAAGAAATGAAGACATGAAGAATGAAGAAAGAAGACCCCCCTAGCATTTATAAATTGTAATTATTATTTTGTAACTCCTGGTTGTACAAGGGTAGAGCTCGGCTACCCATGTTTTCTCTATTCGGGTTGTATGATGGAACTGGACCGCACCAGCCTTTTATTCATTCATGATAGTTATAGAAATTGGTTGATAATTTATTTAGATTGTGTATTAGAAGCTACATCTTTTTTATTGTTTCTTAAATGTATGATGCTTAAAAGTGTGGCCTGGATGTGATTAGGATCTTAAAAAAAATCAATTTTTCTACCCCAATTAATCACCCATAACTAAATTTTAAGTAACTCATGATGTCATCATAAATTCTAGGATGTAAATCAAAATAATTAAAAGATTTAGCAACCCTTTAGGTATATGGTTAAATGTTTCACAACATGGATATCATAATACTTCATTCTTGAAAATAGGGCATTTCCATCCTTGCACGAAAGGGGAATGCTTGACCTGTGAGGGCATCCCATGTGGTGGAAAACACCCCTTCTTACTGATTTAGCCAACAACTCTATTTCATCATACATGTTGACATAAAATCCTAAAACCTTTGTCCAAATAAAGTGTCAAAATTGAAATAAAATTTGAAAATATTTTGCATTAGATTACCACTCATACTCTAGTCTCTTAGGGAGTGGGTTTAGGGACTTTAGTCTCTTTATAAATTAAAAATAGCCCAACTATCTTGAAAATTCATAAGACTTTCCTCCATGGTTTTAAACTCAAAGAAGGAGTTAGCTAGCGCCACTCTAGGCAGTTGTAAGTCTAGAGGTCGGATGCTTTACTCTCTCTTATAGAGGTAAACCACAATGTCCATCTTTTACTTAGATTTTGGTCATGCTTTAGCTTATTCTAAAGATCCCTAGATTTAGGATCTGAGGTAGCTATTTCCTTCTTGCTACAAGCATAAATCCTCACCTCTTAGGAATTTCCACAACCTTGTGTTGGTGGATTATAAGCCCTAGCAATCTAATAAAATTCAACTCAAATGAATAAATCTCATCACTTTCAAAAAGATAAAGCCCAATTATAGGATAGATTAGAATGCTCACTAGGCTTCCTAGTATCATGAACATTCCCATTTTATTCTCTTTGGCTTCCAAAATAAGTCTTTTCTTGAACTTTCCCAATTGATTTTCCAAATATAACTAATCCTTTGATAGTCTAGCCTTGAAATCTTTGGAGATGATAATTATCTACTTTAATTGAGGGTATTCTTAGAAAATTTTATTTCCTAAGATATAATTAACTATGGGGGCTTGCCCTATAGGGAACTTTAGAATCCAGTTTAATATAAACCATGCTTTATTCATCAATGTAAAGTAGGGAAAAAATCTCTGGTACATTTGAAGACCCATCATATCTTAGGAGTCCTTATTAGGTGATTATGTCCATTGAAGGGCGATGTCTCTATATTTTGAGATTGTATATCATACCTCAATGTTGTATCCGATCATTTTAATAAGTACCCTCTATAATCTATGCAGCGTCCCCCACATCTAAAAATAAACAACACAGGGCGTTATCTTAATCCATAAGAGATTTTATTTTAATTAATTTATTTGTTTATTCATTTGGGCCCTATTGGTGTGCGAGGGACCATACTAAGAATGAGCCATGAGGTCTTTAGCTTATCTAAGATTTACTAGCCCAAGAGAGAGTCTGCACATCCATAATACTAAATTTCCAACCATAGTGGTGGCTACTAGGAAAGAGAACTATCCAATCTAGTTGTAACAATGGTAGTATTTAAATGGGGTCACAAAAGATGTGATCCGAATAGAGTGCACACAAGGGAGGTGCCTTTCGGGGCGTTATCTTGATCCTTGAAAATGAAAGCCTATAGGTATAAGGTGGTCAACACAAGGAGAAACAGTTGGAACTTACATCTGCCTGAGCGGTGTTATCCATCGGGTGGGTCACTATCGAAAAGAAAACACCAATGAACCTATGGTGCCCATGCGGGTGATTAATCCAGGAAGAAAGTGTTAGAAACTTACATCTTCTAAGCGGAGCTGATCATCTGGACAGTCTGTCATTGGCAAGATAGCTACTATCCCACCTAGGACAACTACTGAGTGGGAAGTCACAAAGAATGGCTGAACCCAAACTTGAAGTATCCAAGAGGAAAGGAGATGTTGGGGTCTTACCCTAACTCTCAAAGATAAATTTGGACCCAAGAATGCACTATGGCTATCTCAAGAAGAAAGCACGGGGACTCACATCTTCTTAAGCAAAGCCAACATGAAGGTAGCTTATCATTATGCAATAAGACATACCACACTAAAATGGCACTCATTGGTGTGCAGTGGTTAAGCTAGGAAGAAAGCATAGAAAAATACATCCTCCTAAGCAGAAAGACCACTAGGAGACACACTAGTTAGGTAGTGAATCAAACCTGACCTAGAGCAGCTATTGAGTAAAGGCCACAAGGGGTATTATCTCAACTCAAGGTAGCCCTAAAAAATGATTTATGTTTATGTGTGATTTTATATTTGTGTTGTGCTATTGAGGGATAGGATGCCGCTCAGGTTCTCTTACACCTACCCTAAACACATCATAAAGGTCTGCAAAGGGAAATGCTTTCAATTTAAAGAGATTTTGATTTGAAATGGAATCTTATTGATAAAATTTGTTTTTGAACATCATTTATAGGTAATATTTCTTAAGGAAGAGCCCGTTGATTGGAAGCATTGGGCGCTTCCCTTTATGGTTGATAAGTTAATATGATCTGCCTTGGTAGGCCTTCTCTATGATAAAAGGGTCTTACCAAGTGGGTTCAAACTTGCCTCCCATCTTGCGATGGGTAACAATTAATCTTTTTAGAACTAAAATAAGCTCTCCTACTTATAAAGCACTAGGATGAACCAACTTGTTTTGAGCTTGAATCATTTTTTACTTTATATAACTCGAGGTTCTCGTATGCTCGCAAGAGTTTCTCCTCTAAACCTTCAAGTTCTTCTAATTGCAACTTGATGTTATGCTCAATTGTAATCTTCCTACCCACCATTATCCTTAGTGAAGGGAGTTGGAATTCTAATGGTAGAACAGCTTCGAGCCCATACATTAAGGAGAAAGAGGTAGATTGGGTTGGAGTTCTATAAGTGGTGCGCTAGGCCCATAAAGCTTCAACTAACTGCTCAAGCCACTAACTTTTATTATCATCAAGCATCTTCTTGAGCATTTGGATGAGAGTTTTATTGAAGGCTTTTACTTAACCGTTTATCCATGGGTAATAGATGGTGGAGTATCTCTAATCTATGTTGTGTCTCTAGGAAGTTATTTATTTTGGTGCTCTTGAATGCAATACCATTATCAAATATAATTTGGTGAGGTACCCTAAATCTATACATGATATGGTTCCTAAAAAAGTAGAGCTCATGCTGAACTTTGACCTCCATGAGCAGAATCACCTTCACCCACTTGGAAAATTAGTTGGTAGTAGTAAGGATAAATTGGTGACCCTTGGAAGAAGGAGGATCAATCAGACCCACTATGTCAGTACCCAACATTCGAATGGCTATGAACCCAATGTTGGTTGTATAATATTGGGTGGTTGGTGTAGGACCACTCTATGTAATTAACATTGGTGGCATCTCCTAGCTTTGTCCATACAATTTGAGGTCATCAAAGGCCAGTAATATCCAAGTCTTTTGATTCTGGCTTTCACTTTTGGACCGGATTAGTGAGCTCTGAATAATCCTGAATATACCTCATTCATAATGTTATGGGTTTTGTGCTTGTATAAATAGTGCAACCATATATGATCGAAGGATCGCTAGTATAAGACACCATCCACGAAGGCGTAGAAGAGTGCCCTTTGCTTCACTTGATGTGCTTGGGACTTCTCTTGAGGTAGTTTGCCTTTGTTTATGTAATCAATGAATGCTTGCCTCCAGTCCAGTTCATTGTCCATTTTGGCAATGATAACCTCCCCTTCAAGAGAGTATTTTTGATGAGTTCAGTATCAATAAGAGGCATGACTTGCTTATTGTGGACTTTTATTGATATGGACTCATCATCGGACATGCCAAGTCCTTGGCAAGCTTGGTTAAGGCATATAATATGACATTTTCCCCTCAAGGGATCTTGTAAATTATCACTTCTAGGATTTAGGCCAATAACTCCATGGTGTCTTATTGGTAGTGATGGAGCCTAGGCTTTAAGACTTTATAGGACTTATCGATTTGGCTGACAACTAGTTGAGAGTCTCCAAAGGTGTTGATGTTTTGGATACCTAAAGAGATGGCCAACTCCAGACCGGCAATCAAAGCCTCATATTCTTGACTTTACTGTTAGTCCAATGATTGAAAAGATGATATGAGAATCTCATCATATCATGTTCTGGAGTTAGGAGAATTATTCCTATTTTTGCCATTCCTAGAAGAGTAGATTGTGGTTTTTCTCCATTTTAAGAGGAATCCGCACCATCAAAATACATCTCCCAACAGTGAATATTGGTATCCCAAAAGTTAATGATTTGTTCATCAGGGAGATCATCACTGAGCAGAGAGTTAGCAGAAAGTGAGTGTGCTACTAAGAAATCCATAAGTGCTTGTCCTTTCAATGCACAGAGGGGGTACGAAAGTGATATTAAACTATGATAAAATTATAGACCATCATGCCAACCATCTGGATAGCATCACTCGAGTCATGAGATATTATAGTGGATTGATTCTAGAATCAATTTTTCTTTATAAGAAAGTATACAATACTGTAGCTTTTGAAATACAAAGATTAAAGCTAGGCAATTCTTCTTGATGAGTGGATAGTTTGATTCTATAGGGATTAGGTGACAAAGATAATAGAGTGCATTTTCTTTCCCTTCGTCATTGGCTTGGGCTAACAAAGCACCAAGGAAGTTGTCTAATGTAGCAGTGTAGAGTATTAATGGCTTGCTCGGGATAAGGGTGGCTAAGATTGGCGGCGTAATCAGATACTGCTTAATGCTCTCGAAGGCATGCTGGCACTGGTCATCCCACTTGAACTTATTGTCCTTCTTGATTAGTGCTGAAAATGGTTGGCATCTATCTGATAGGTTGGATATACAACACCTTGGATATGCCAATCACCCTTGGAATGATCTGAGTTGAGTTAGACTTTAGGTAGTGGCATTTCTAATATCACTTTAATCTTCTTCGAATCAATTTCAATTTCACAGTGTCAGACAATGAACCCAAGAAACTTCTTTGAAGCTACTCAGAATGCACACTTCAGAGGGTTCATTTTGAGGTTATATTGTCTTAATCGCTCGAAAACTACTCTCAAGTCAAAGAGATGGTCTTCCTTTTCTCTACTTTTGACCACAAGATTATCGACATAGCATTCTACTTAGTGATGAATGAGTTTGTCGATGATTCAAGTCATAGCCTATTGGTATGTGGCACTTGTATTTTTAAGGCCAAAAGGCATGACCTTGTAACAATATATTTCGATCGGAGTTCTAAAAGTAGTATTCTTCTCATCTTCAAGGGCCATCTTTATTAGTTATATCTAGATGAACAATCCATGAAACAGAAGACTGCATAAGATGAGGTAATATTCATCATCATTTCTGGTATTTGTAGTGAAACTTCATCTTTTGGACACGCCTTATTTAGATCCCTAAAATTGACGCAAATATGAATTTGGTCATTCTTCTTCTTAATTGGGATGATGCTAGCCAACCAGGTGGGGTATTTTTTATCCCAGATAAAACAAGCATCGATAAGTTTCTTAAATTCATAAATGGCCTATTATTTAATGTTTAATCGCATGAGTCTATGAGCTTGCTTGATAGGATTAGCATCAGGTTGTATCCTTGGCTTATGGACTACTACATCAGGAGCCAATCTAGGCATTTCTTCATAACTCCATGCAAAGCAGTCTTTAAACTCAATTAGTAACCTAACTAAGTCATTGGTTTCAATTTTGTTCAACAAGGAACTGATGTATGTTGGGCATGGGTTATCCTCAGTTCCTAAGTTGATTTCTTTGAGTTTATCAATAGTTGGTTTTATTTCTTCTTCAAACTTTGGCAGTGCATCTTTGACTTGGAAATCATCTAGATCATCTAAAGTTTCTAAGCACACCTCTTTATATGAGTTAATGTGATTAGAAAAGAACCTATCAGATTTTAAATAATTAATGATGACCAAGCAGTAATCATCATCATTGACTGGACATATTATACTGAAGCCTAGTCCTGATTTTGATTTAGAGCTTTTGCATTTTTTATTCCATTGCCTTTCAAAGTAATCTGACATGTTCTTAGACCATGTATGTGGAATTAAACCTTTCTTTCCTAAGTTATGAACACAAGGCGATTGCCAATCAAAAGGTAATTCTATTAATTATTTATATGAATCATTCACAAGTTCTACATCAACTTATTAACTTGTTGCACATGCATTGGGGGCCTCCTTAACTATAAAACCCTCAACATTTTTGTAAGGAAAGTGGGGTTAGAGCTAAGGTTCCCAACTGATGCCTAACAGTTTCATATAATAAGAACTTGGATACACTTATACTTTTCTAAGTAATTTGATCATTATCATTTCCTGGCTCGAGTGTCACCTCCAATGGGATCTACTATTGAAAAGATCTAGCCGATGTGCTAATCACTTAAGACTCATCATCTGAACTAGATTCTAAGTCTATGTGGATAGCAGGTGTATTCTAGGCTGGACTCTATGACTTGTCTCTTCCTCATCCTCGTAGAGAGGTCATCCCCCATAGTTGAATGAGTAATGAACTATTGATAGAATCTAATCTCAGGCTCCACTTCCTCCCTAATATCTTATCCTCATTCCCTTTTTATTTTTTTCTTTTTTTCTTTCTTTTTATTTTTTCTCTTACATTTAGATTTTGACTAAGGTCATGAGAATTGACATTTTATTTTTTAGGGAGGTAGTAGTCGCATCCTCATATACCTAGATCTCATGAACTATAAAGGGCTTGAGATCTCCTTTGACACAATACTCAATTCCACCTCTTATGAACTTGATGCACTGATATAAAGAAGATGAAACTATGTTGTTCTCATGTATCCATGGTCTCCTAAGCAAAGCATTGAAAGATGTATCTGAGTCTATTATGTGAAACTTAGCTTCAGTCTTCCAATCATCTATCTCTAAGAGCACTAAAGAGCCTAAGGCCCTCTTGCCATGTTCATTGAATCCTTTCAACATCATCCTTTTATATAGAGTTTAGAGATGTTAATCCTCAAGTAGGCAAGAGTTCTTAAGCTCATAATATTGACTGATGCACCCGGGTCAACCAAAACTCTAAATATCTTGAATCTACCAACATCCAATATAATGTAGAGAGGATGGTTGTGCTTGATCGTTCATACAAGTAGGTCTTCATCTATGAATGTAACTCCTAGGGCCTCCTTTGAATAGCATGCTTCCTCTCCAATAGTGGTCAACTATGCTAAGCATATTTGTAGATCAAGCAAGGTTTTGATTAGAGATTTCTTTATCTCTTTGGATAAGACAAGGCTATCATATATGCTTAGCTTAGCTAACAGCTTTCTAAGGTGTGTGAGGGCATCATAATCAACTTTGGACTTGTACTCCACAAGTATATCCATATGTGGAGCATATTGTGGAGGTCCATAGGTGGAGCATCTTATGGAGGGGTTATCTGCTCACTAGAACCAATGACTTGTTTACCCTTATCTTAAGGTGCTACCCTAGAAGTAGAACTTCACTGACTTCTTGAGAAGAGCTTATGAAAAGTTCTACCTGCTCATCGGGTATACTTCTCCTAAAAGATCATTAGAGTCGAATGACTCTAAATCAATCTCAAGAAGTGAACCATGATGATTTAGGAAAGGAAAGCCATTTTTGAATCAGATTGGAATTGATCATAATTATTTGAATTACTATTTCTTTGACTTGGAGAGCTTTTGATTGGAATAAAATCTATAAAAACATAAGAAGTAGAAAAGATATAAGTGGATTCAGATTTCGGCATTGATTTCTTTAATTTTTTTGGACGGTACATAGTAGAAATCAAGTAAAGTTGGACGAGGGTTTGGTGCCCTCATCCATTGATACAAATTTCCTACTAGAGGTGGAGGAGCTAGTGGATGTGGTAGTAGCTATAATGGTGGAAAATGTGCTGGACATAGGCAGTGGTTGTGCTACTGATCTATCCTTGGCAAGTGTATGTTGCTACTCCTGAGCTTCTACCCTCCTCGAGTTGTCCCTCAAAACTAGCAAACCTTCTTTAGTGTTGAAGGTTTGGGTTGATTCAGGCACCTGCAGAGAAAGTTTCTTGATTTTAGAAATAATTTTTTTAGAGGTTCAGGATAAAAAATGCCTCAACCTTCTTTTATCTTAAGAGGATCGAAAGTATCCCTAGTGATTACTCTAGTGGAACTAGATGACTGTTCTATTAGTATTCCTTAGAGATAACTATAGCTCCAGACTTGTAGCTATGCTCAAGACAATCCTTGAAGGTAATGTAATCCTCTAAGATGTGGCCTAATATGTGGTGGTAGGGGCAGTAGTTCGGATCATTACTCTTGCCCACTTCCTCCGGCTTCTTAGGCTTGGGTAGCTAAAAATCAGGCTTCTTCAAGAGGTTCTTGAAGATCTTCCTAACTGCTTCCCTCTTGAAAGAGTATGGTTTATTTAATTTTTTAGCAAGAGTAGGTGGATACTAGTATCACTGATGAGTAGGCTGCTGTGGTAGCGACGGTTGCCATTATGGCGAGAGGTAGAAGAGGAGGGTGGTAGCTACTTTTAGGCCTCTCAATTAAAATCTTCTTTCCCCTTATCAACTACTACAACTATCCTAGGATTCTTCTTAAATATCTTATGAGGCTTTGGCTTAGATGACTAGTTTGAAAAGGATAATTATTTGGCTTCCTCTTGTAGGTTAACCGTCTTGCTGATTAGCTTCTCAAATGTCTTAATGGTGAATTCCTTAAGCATGAAGTATGACCAGGTCATGAATATTCTTGAGTAGAATCTCAATGACATTTATACTCAACTTATATCATCTAAGAATGTAATCAATAAGGGACTTGTTAGGTTTTTGTTTCTCTATAATGAGATCACCTACAGTTACCCTTTGTTATGCTCCTGCAAATCTTTTAATGAAGAGATTCTCTAACTCTACAAAGGTCTTCACCGAACTGTGAGCAGTTCAACATACCAAAGCTTCCTTCACCTACTGCTCTACCATTTACTTTATGTCCTTTTCTTGATTTGAGGTGTTATCAGTGATCTTCCTATGTAAGCTACCGGCATCATCATCCAAGGGAATGCACTTGGGATGATCTAAGGTATGAACTAGCTCAGGCCTATCGGCCTCCATGGAGGAAGGTTATGAAACTGGGCTTAGTTCTGCAAGGTTAGAACTACTGCCATCAACTCCTCTATCTTTCACTCCATCCTGTCAATCTGATCATCCTTCTACTTAATTTGTTGGAGGAAGCATTGAGTTGAGTCTGATGTCCCACCTTCCTCAATTATAATGCCTTCCTGGCTAGTGTGCTCTCTATGCAGGGATCCTTGGTGTCAACCATGTGGACTTCTGCTAGATCATCTAACATGTCATCCTCATTGGCATCAAACTCTAGTCTACCCTCCTCCTTGTCAGACTGATCATCCCCAACTATCTGTCTTGCCAAGGCATGATAGTCCTCTAAAATGTCATCCAAAGAACGGTCATCTACTTGATGCAGTACCAGCAAAATGGTTGGTTGATGACCGACTCTGGATGGAGTGGGAGCTATGCACTGAATACTCTACACTGGTGGAGTACTCTCCTTGACTGACTCAACTACCATAGGGACTACCATGGTATCCCCTCCCTTCTCCTCCTCCAACTGTTGTGGTAGAGCCTCCAAGACACTCTTGGGTCACCACTCCTTCCTCACCATAATTGGGATGGAAGGTTGAGTAGGAGAGCTTGACCTCACCTCAACTGGTGGAGTAGATGGAGTGAGATCCTTGGGTCATAGCCAGATCACCAAAGGAGAAGCTCCAGATGGGGGCTTGTGGAACTTGGTGGGGACTGGTGAAGGTGGATAGTGAGTGGAGTGGTGTAATATGGGTGACACTGTCTACCTCTTAGTCAGAGATCTCCCCTTATGACTGGTGGTACCAATAAGAATAATATTATCAGAATGATTGGCACTAGCAGCTCGCTAATTAAATAAATCAACCAAAGCAGAGGCCACCAACTGCTTGGCAAACCTCCTCCTCCTCTCTCTCTCTCTCTCTCTCTTGCCCACTTGGGTAGTCACCTTGGCCTCAATGGGCCTCTCTCGGTGAATCTAATCCCTAACACTTCTAGGGATTAGACTCCTCAGATCATGCAAAGTACCAGACTCCGAGTGTTCATGAGCTCTCCCAACTCTATGAAGCACAAACCATAAAGCAGCATAGGAATTTCTCCTCTCCCTAGCCAGTGTCTCATATGTTGCAGGCATTGGGAGTAATGCAACTATCCTCTGGTAGTCCTCCTCTCACTTTGAAGCTGAAAGGGGGGTGAAACCTACTACTAATCAAGAGTGGAGAGGTCTCATGAGGGGAACCCCCTTAGTTACATGGGAGGCTTCATCTTCCTCCATGGCCACATGCTCATAATAGCTTTTTATTTTGTGGTTCTTATTATGACATTGTGTTTTGGTGAGCGAAGCAGGGCAGGAAGTAAAACTGACCTCAAATGTAGGGGGAGACTATCTTAGAAGCCAAGATATAGCTTTCCCAAATGAGCAGCAACCTTCCTGGCGATACTAGCTCGTCTTGGCAGTAGGTAATTATCTTGGCAAAGCGGTAGGGGAATCTCTATAGCCTTCCTCTTTAAAGTGGGGAACTCAGAGTCGAACTATAGGAGTGGGTTCTTGCCTACCACATGTTCTAGAATGATAATGGTGAGGGCTGGTCCCTCACATATTACTTTGAAGTGCTCAAATCTAAGATAAAACTTGATCAAGGGGATTCAGTGAGTATGGCCCAATCTAGAGACAAATCCACATCAGAGGAGAACAAGAAATCAGCTTGTCGGAAGACACGGTGAAAGACTGACTGAATGAGGAAGAAAGAGATGAGGCTGGTTGCATTGTTGAAAGAGAATATGATTAGACTCTGCTTAGATGTATTGAATTATTGATTTTGGTTTTTGAATTAGAACCCTCATTCAACAAATTTGATTATGTTAAATGGGGTTCGATTCATGTTGGAGAGATTTTGGAGTTTTTGGAGATGAAATTTTTGCTTGCTTTGGATTGTATTATTGTTGGATTTGTTTTGATTTTTTGTTGGAACCTTCATTCAACAAATTTAGTTATGTTGACTGGGGTTCAAATGTTTTAGAGAGATTTTAAAAAATTAGGGAAGAGGCTTTTATTTGTGGTTGTTGTTGGTGTTTGATTTTGGATTTGATTTTGTAAAGGGTAACTCCTAATTAATAAATTTAGCTATGTTAAATAGAGTTGGTTAATTTTGTTTGAAAAGATTTTTGAAATTTTTGAAGAACATTTAATAATTTTGGCTATGTTAAATGGGGTTCATTAATTTTGCTTTTGAAAAGATTCTTTTGAACATTTTGTAAAAGATGTTTCTTTGTTTAGCTTTGAATTTTGTTAAATATGGGATGAACCTTACTTCACTAAGCTAGTGATAAGAGATTCTAAATTTTGTTTGATTTATGTTTGGTTATTTTTTGCTTTGATTAGTTTATTTTTACCTATTGGAGGACCCAATATGTTTTTTAAGGCCTACTTGGAGTGAGGTCTTAAAACCTAAAGGATGTTGGTCACCTTTGCTTAAGGATAAAATAACTGAAGTACCAATGGAAAGAAAGATAGTCTTGGACTTATATGAAATATAAGTCCACTATCGCTTGGAGATGATAATTGACTACTAAAGATGGAAAGAGGAACTTCCCCAATATGTTTTTTTTGTTTTTGGTTGGGTCATGTGGACACCACGTAGATCTGAGGAGGCACTTATTAAAGTGATCGGGTATGACATTGTGTTGTTTTATTTTTGGTTATGGGGGATGTTGACACCACATAGATCCATAGATGTACTCATTAGTGGTGATTGCGATATTGAGGAATGATGTTCTCGAGATATAAATCACCATCCATAATGGACCATCACTAATAAAGACTCCTAAGGACAATGGGTCTTCGAATGTACTAGAGATCTTTCCCCTACTTTATATGCAAAAGAAAGTAGGGTTTATTTTAAACTGGGTTGGTTAGGTTCCTATCGAGATGAGCCTCCATAGTTAATTACATCCTAAGGAATGAGATTCCTTAGGAATACTCTCATTAAGGTAAATGATCATTGTCTCTAAAGATTTCAAAGATAGGAATATCAAGCAATTAGTTATTTTTAAAAAATAAAATGGGATTTGAGCAAAATGGAAGAGTTATTATTGAAACCAAAGGGAGATGAATAGAGGATGCTCATGATACTAAGAAACCTAATGAACATCCCAAACAATCCTATGGTAGAGCTTCATATTTTTGAAATTGAGGAGAATTATATATTTGAGTTAAATTTTTATTAGAAATCTACGGCTTATAATTCCACAATACAAGATGCCTAAGAGGTAAAGATTTATGCTTGTAGCACATGAAGGGAAACAACAACCCCATATCCAAAATCTAAGGGGTTTTGGCAAGGACAAAAACATGACCAAAGTCTAAGGAAAAAATGGGTATATGGTTTACCTCTACAAGAGAGAATAAACCACCCGACTGTTGGACTTACAACCACCTGGAACTAACTTCTCGCATGATTTTAAATACATGTAGGCAAGTCTTATGCTTTGTAAGATAGCTAGGCTATTGTTTATTTTAGAAAGGAAACTAAATCTTTAAACTCACTCTAAGAGACTAGATCATGAAGGGCATAAAAATGACTTAATATAATGCAAATTTTGTTAAGTTTTATTTTGATTTTTGGACAATGTTATTTGACACACGCTATGGGATCTCATATGCCTAATGCATGAGAAGATTGGTTATGGGCAAAAATTAGAAAGAAGGAGGTGTATTTCCACCATGGCTCTCAAAGGTCAAGCCATTTTCTTTGGCAAAGGTGGAAGCCCTCCATTAGTAAGAGTGAAGCAATATGATTTATGCATGATGTGAGACATACAATATCCAGCTAAGAGATTACTAAATCTTTTATTGTCTTGATTTATGTCTTAGGCTTTAGGTGAGGTTATTAGTTGTTAAATATAATTTTGAGTTAATTAATTGGATATAAAATTTATTTTTCTTAAGAGCTTAATGACATCCAGGCCATTCAACAATCACCAATCATAAATAAACTATGAAAAGGCATGCTTTTTCTAATGCACAACCTAAAAAAATCATCAAATACTTTTATAAAGCCATCCCAAGAGAATAAAAGGATGATGTTGTTGTTGTATAACCCAAAAAAAGTGTGGTAGCTCTACCATACAACTTGGATTACGAAAGAATAGTTATAATGAAAAGGAATTTATGTTATGAGAGTCTTCATTCTTCATTCTTCATTTTGATTTGCTTCTTTTCTTTCTTCATTTTGGCTTGATTCGAATATGGTTTCTCCAAAGGCATCACATGGTGCATAAGGCTTGGTCTTATGACCAGTGCTCATCCTAATCCCCCATAACATTCATTCCAAATCTTAATTATAAAATTTACATAAAAATGGGAAAGATAAAACTAGCTAAACTTGCAAAACAATGGTTAGCTAAACATGCCACACAACCGAAGAAATTATATGAATAATTTGTACTTAGCACCCCACACATTGGTAACCAAGCCCACCTATCCTTGTTTGGATTATGCTTAGGGGTATAAGCAACCTGCACAACAAAAGTATTTATATTTTTATTACAGCGCCCCTTTAACACAATCCCCTATAGAAGACATGATTAGGCTAAGATCGTCCTATCATCCAGTCTACGCACATACACCCTAACATCCAATCTAAAATATTACATCACAACAAAATCAAGCATTAAACCATGAACCACCCTAACATAGAGCTAGAAATTGTGACTTAACTTAATGTGTGTGCCATTTAATGCTTGTGTGGCATGTCCTAGCTAGGCTTTAAGGTTGGAATTTTCTAAGTGTGAAAGGTACAGTTTAGATGGTGGTTTTAGTTTGAGTGATTTAATTGATTTATCAATTTTAGTTGGTGATTCAATTTGGTTTTGAACATACACTTAGCGACTAAATGTTGTAAAGAGAAGAAAGAGAGGAAAGCTCTCTTTCATCCCTACCTTAAAACATTCCTAAGGTAAATTCATTAATGAATTTTCTTTAATGAATGATTTATTATGTATTTTTATTAATCCTAAGTTTAGATTTACTCTAAATAGTCTATTCAATAAGAAAGACCTCTTAGGATTAGTTAGGGTGAATTACTATCACATAACACACCCATTCATTTCTTTCCACCATGTATACCATGCATATGAATAATCTTAAGCATAGTTGTACATGCAATGCAAATCTTAGCACACCTTGATGATGGATGCAAAGAGATATGGTTTGAAAATTTGGATATTCCATGAATGCATGTCTTTATTATGTAGAAAAGAGGGACTCTTTTATTCATTAACTAAATGCACATTCATATGTATAAAAGTTATAAGTGAGTATGACACCATTATTTTCTACACTAGGGGTGTAAAGTACATAACCTACTTGGGGATACTTAAAGCTTTGAAGCCCCGGGATGTCCAGGCTAATATATCACTTTTCTTAAAGACATGTGAATGTACAAAAGGAACCAAATGAATGAAGAATCATGCAAGAGGTTTATGTTTGACTTGATTGTAAGGTTTATATATATAGTATCAAGGTTCTTCCTAAGTCTTAAGATAGAGATGCATAGGAATAGATTTATGCAAGTGTTATGTTCTTTTTAAATGAACTATACACTTGCAAATCCTATGTGAAACTATATTAAGAGATGATGAAAGAACTCCATAATACACATCTTATGCTATCATCACATACAAGCTTATAATTATTCATAACTAGCATCACTCTATTTATAATTTTTTAAATTTATAAATTTTGAAAAATAATTTTTGGTTTAATAATGATAATAGCCACTCATATTCTTAATTTTAGCCACCACATGCAATTTGACATAGAAGGAAACATTTTATTTAATTGGTTTTAAAATAAATGAATGCATGATTTCATATGGAAAATAATATTTAGCATGATTGGAAAGTAACAAAGGAATGTAACCACATGACTTCATTCACCCTAATTAATTAATCTTATAATATCATTTAAAATGAATCAAAATTATTTAAGGAGATTTTTATTTTTGAATTTGATTTGACTTAGAAAATGTAAGAAACGTTTGATCCTAACCCATTCCCCCATGTGTGACTTCACTTAGTTTAATTTTAGAATAATTAGGTTGATTTTATATTTTGATTAGGTTAATGTATGAATTAAACCCATTAATTATGCCTTACCTATACCACTTTAACATAATTATCCAAACACTTATGAGCCAACATATGATATGCAACCACATGGAAATTAAATTAGTAATGCACCTATGAAATAAAGGGGCCTAATGCAATTGGCTCACAATTATTGGTTAATTAAGCTAGAGGGTTTAATTAAGTACTTTTATAACCCTCATACACATGTGGTTTGGTTATAATTTCCTTTGGAAATCTCTTAGGTTATTGAACATCTAAGAATCTACCTAAGAATCAGATGATTAAGTTCTAGAATTATTTTGTTTTAAGTTTGATTAATAGAATTAATTAATGAAGTGATTAAGCCTTTAATTAATTACAACTTGATTAAATGTTTTCTAAATGAAATGAACTTAGGGGAAAAGATTGGAAAAGAAGTCATAATCTCATTCCCTAAGTCCATTCACTATTTTTTGATGATTAGCAAGCTTAATTAATGAATTTATAACTATTTAACATGTTAATTAATCATTTAATTAATTAGGAAAGTGATTAGGGATGAAAAAGTAATTTCCCTAATTAATCATGTAATAAATTTCAAGAAAATCATGAGGCAGAGGTCATCCCACTAATTAACCTCAGAAGTTTAGGATTAATTGTTGTATTAATTAGGGAGTAATTAGCTTAATAATATTTCCAATAAAACTTATATTGAGTTAAAATCACTATTCAAAATTAATTAATTTTAATTTTTTATTATTCCTCTCTAAATTATCTTTAAAATGAACTTGAGTTTGTATTTTTGGATTTTTTTATAACTAGTTATGAATTTTGGAAGTTTCACCATTAAAATTAGATTAATTAGGCTTAATTAACCCCTAATCCCATCGTGCTACATGCCAGTTGACATGTCATGCTTTCCACGTGGTGCGATGGGATAGGTCATTTAAGTTGTCACATCTTCCTTCTAAGTCAGTCGGTGGTGGATGCGCTTTCTCCATGGGCCATCCAATCTAAGATCGGACGGCCGAGATTACTCCCATAATTTAGGCTTAAATCAGAGGGGATTTATCATGATCTAATTACAACCATCTATTCCAATCACGTAGAACAGATGGCGTGTGATTCTTCTCCTTTGTGAGTGATAAGATACGAACGCCGTTCATCTCTCCCTGTTCAATTCGAGCTCACCCGAGCTCGGATTGGGATCAAAATGATCCCACACCTTTGGAAGAAGGGGGGATGCACATCCAACAATCAAGATCTCAAGGGATGAAAATTTCTTCAAAAAGGACCAAGCAATTTTTTCTATGGCTATAGTTTTAAGCAATTACCTCACTGGAGGCTATCACTGGTGCTTTGAATGATGGAGGTAGCTTCATTTAGTAGAGATGAAGTCTTGTTAAAGGAATTACATCTTGGTTTGGAGTGGATTGCTCGGTTGACCAAGCTCCCCTTCAATGGTGATCTTCCTTGATCAAGGTGATACTTCCCATGGCTTGGTGACTTAGGAAATGACTTGGTTGAGCTCGATGAAGCCCACTGATAGTGTGTGCAAGGTTAATTTGGTTTTGATGGAGAATTGAGTGAGTTGTGATTTGGATTGACCTCCCCTATTTTGGCTTTAAGCAAAATCAAGAAGGAGAAATGGGGGAGCTTGAGAATGGCTTGCAAGGCTTGGAGAAACTTTGTTTCAACCTCCTTGGCTCTGTCGAAATCAATGCTTGTGGTTTGAGTGAGAATGAGGAGGAGTATATCTCTTCCTCCTTGAATCAGACAGTGATGAGCTAGTTTGGCATTTTGGATCAATGGCAAGGATTGGAGAGGTATATTGAGCAACCAATTACCCCACATGGGTTTTTTTGAGTAGTAGAGGGAAGGAGAGTGAGTGCTCATGTGCTAGGTGAGTGCATTTAGAATTCCAAGTGTTCAATTTCCATTGGAGGGGTCAATTTGGCCATGGCTTGGATCATGGCCGACCCAAGCTCATTATGTGATGTTCACCACCTCCCTTGGTGCCCATGTGGACCAATGGGAGGATGCCAAGTGGCCTTGAGAGAGAAATGACCAAATTTTAAGTGAATTTGGTCATAAGATACCTTTGACCTAAGGGAAAATGGTTATTTGGCCATGATTTTTATTTTTCTAGATTTGAAATGATTCAAAATGGGTTGGGACAAATTTCAAGTGATTTAGAGTTCATGTGATTTATTTGGTTCAATTTGATCCATTTAGGTTAAGTTGGATCAAGTTGGGTTAGGTTGACTAATTGGTCAAATTGGGTTAAACTATGGGTTAGGTCAAGTTCAAATGATCATTTGGAGCCTATGGGTGTCATTGGTTTGGTTCAATTTGGTTTAGATTTTATTTTGGTTCATTTAGGTTCATTTAGGTCAAATGGGTCAAGTTTGGTGTTGACTAATTGACCCATTTGATATTAGGTGGGTTGGTTTAGGCTTGGTTGAAATGTATTGCAAGCTTTGGTTTCAATTAATTTTGATTTGGTTTGATTTCAAGTTGATTTGACCTTTTAGGTCAAGTTGGGTTCATGATCAATTGGACTAGGTTAGGTCTAATTGGTCAATTGAAGTTTTGGTCAAGTTCAATAAGTGATTTGGAATGAATTTGACCCATTGGTTACAATCAATTTAGCTTAAGTCAATATTTGACCCATTTTTACTTATTAGGTTAAATTGAGTCAACTTAGGTCAAGTGACCAACTAGGCTTAGTTTGGCTCAATTGACGACTTGATTATGTTCAATCATTGATTATGTACTGGTTTAGATTAATGGCTTCAATTAATTTGGATTAGTGAATTTTGTTTGTTTAGGTTTCATTTGAGCTAAGTGTTGACTTGGTTAAAGGCTATTTTTGACTTGGTTTGACAATTTGAGTTATTGATCATCCTAGGATGATTGTTGCTCATAATGTGAGGCTATGATGAGCTTAGTTCAATCCAATTTGGGTTGGATTAGAATTTGGCTCAAAAAGGTCTTTTAGGTCACTTTGGGTTAAGTGAGCCTAAATGAGTTAATTGGCTTGATCAAGGCTTGATTTAAGTTTAGTTGAACTCATATGGACTTATGATAGAAATATAAATCTAATTGCAAGTGATTTAGAGTCAAATGGGTTTTGGTTCATTTGATAATTTTAAGTCAAAAGGGTGAACATGGGTTTGACTTTGGCTAGTTTGATTTTGGTTTGGCGACTATAGTTTATGTTTATATTTAAGCATGTGATTGAAGGAATGATTGTTTGAAGAGAAAATCCAAGGATTTGGATTGATTTGAGAATGATTTAGTTAAGTTCAAGGATTTGACGTAAAGAGTATTAAGTTAGATTTTGGTTTAACTTTGGGTTTAGTTTTGGTTATTTGAATTTATATTTCATTTGTATTTGTGAATATAAATGAGAATATAAATAGGTTATGAGAAAATCTTTTGAGTTTGGAGTAATTTGGATTTGGTTTGAGCTAAGTCCATAGGGTGAAATCAAAGGGCTTAGGAAAGATTTTGGGATTTGAATTCAATCATGGGTTTTAATCATTTGATTTGGAGTGATTTGATTTGATTTTGGATTTGATTTGAAAATCAATTGAGTTGGAGTGATTCAAGATTTGATTTGATTGGTTTGAATGAGAGAGTTAAGGATTAGGTTAAAGCTATAGGATAGGAAAATTTTCCTAATACCCCTAAGGCATAACCTATTCCTATGGCTAACACTTCTAAGTCATTATTGTTAGGTTAAGTGTTCACTTAATCATTAGAAGTGTCTCAAGATTAAGGAACTCTTAGTGTTTAGAGGAGTCCTATGTCTAAGGTGAAGAAATTAAGCTCATTCCAAAAGTGGGGTCAACAACATTAATGTATGATATACGATCTTGAAAGAGAAAATATCACCCTAAATGGACCTAATCACCTAATAAGGACTCTTAATGCATGATGAGTCTTCATATATACTAGAGATTCTTCCCCTACTTTACATGGAAAAGTAAAGTAGGGTTTATTTTAAGCCGAGTTCTTAAGTTTCTTATGGAGGCAAGCCTCCATAGTTAATTACATCCTAGGAAATGAGATTTATTAGGAAAACTCTCAATTAAAGTAATCACTTATTGTTTTCAAAGATTTCAAAGTTAAGAATATCAATAAATTGGTTATTTTGGAAAATCAAATGGGATTATTCAATTGGAGAGACTTATTTTAGAATCTAAAGAAGATGAGTAAAAAATTCCCATGATATTAGGAAACCTAGTGAGCATTCCAACCTATCCTATGGTGAGGCTTTATATGTTTGAAAGTGAGAAAAATTATTTCATTTGAGTTGAATATTATTAAAATGTTAGGACTTATAGTCCATTAACGCAAGATTGTGAAAATGCTTGAGAGGTGAGGATTTATGCTCAGCCCAAGAGAAATAAGCAACCTCAGATTTTAAATATAGGACCTTTAGCACAAGTTAAAAGCATGACCTAAATCTAAGCGGAAGGGGACATGAAGGTTTACTTCTATAATAGAGAATAAATCATCTGACTCTTCTGGACTTACAACTGCCTGGAGTGGCTTCCAGCTAACATCTCCTATGATTTCAAACCATGTAGGCAGGTCTTATGTAATTACAAGATGGTTTAAGCTGTTATTTAATTTTGAAAAGAGACTATAGTCCTAAACTCACTCCTTAAGAGACTAGATCATTACTAGCATAAGTATATGACTTAGTCTAAAAATGCATAATTTACAAGTTTTGTATGATTTTGACACAATATTTTGGACAAAGGCTTTGGGATAATTATGCCTAAATGCATGATGAAATATAGTTATTAGCTAAATTTGTGGGAAGAGGTGTTCTCCACTACAATGGATGCCCTCATAGGTCAAGCATTCCCCTATCGTGCAAGTGTACAGGCCCTCCTTATTCAAGAAAGGAACAAGATGACATGCATGATTATTGAAACATACACCATTTAGCTAAGGTGTTGCTAAATCTTTTAGTTATCTTAATTACATCCTAAGATTTAGAATGAGCTTGTGAATTTTAAATTTTAGTTATGAGTTATTAATTATGGTAGAAAATTTAATTTTTATCCTAAGAGCCTACCGCATTCAGGCCACCCATTCAATCATCAAACTTTAAGAAACTATGAAAATCATGTTGTTCTATAGCACAATTTAAATGAAATAACAATCATTTTTGTAGACTACTGTGAAAGAGTAAGAGGCTGGTGCAGCCAGGTACCGTCGTACATCCCAAAAAAGAGAAAAGATGGGTAGCTAAGCTTTACCCTTATACAACCCGGATTATAACATAATAATTACAATTGAAATTGAATACATGCTACTAGGGTCTTCTTCCTTCATTTTTCTTTCTTGTAATTATTTTGATTTGGTTTTCTCCAAGGCATCATAGGGCACCCCAAGACTATGCCTTCTAGCTACTGTTGATTCTAATCCCCATAGTACTAATCCTAATTTCTATTACAAAATATTACATTTTATGAAAATTAAATTTAACTACACTTGCAAAATGAGATTAGCTAAACATACATACAAACCCAAGTAGTTATATTATATAATTTGGATTTAGCACCTACACATGGGTAACCAAGCCCACCTATCCTAATGTGAATTATGATGAGGGGCATAAGCAAACTATAAGTAAAACATTTATATTTATGATTATAGCATCCCCATAAACACAATCCCCTTTAGAAACTAATATTAGGCTAACAACGACCTAACATCTAGTCTATAATCCACATTCTAACATCCAGTCTAAAATATTATATCACAAAATAAAATACATCATCATTAAATACACCATCCTAACCTAAAGTTAGAAGTGGTGACTTAGCATTCTAATGTGCATACTTTTGCTTAGTGTGGTATATCTTAGCTAGGTCTTTGAATTATGATTTTCTAAATTTTAAAATTATTTAAGTTAACATGATTGATGGTTTGATTTCAAGTTGTTTAGATTATTTGTAAGCTTTAATTTGTATTTTGTTTGGTTTCATTTGATTTACACTTTGTATCTAAGTGTTATGAAGAGAGGAAAGAGCCTTACCCTCTTTCATCCCTACCTTAAGTTATTTTCTAAAGAATATTATTATGATTTAGTTTCTTTTATTGAATGATTTTTTAAATATTTTTATTAATCCTAAGTTTAGGTTAATCTTAAAGAATCCTATTCAATATAAGAGGCATCTTAAGATTAATGTGGTTGAATTACCATCACATAGAATATATTGAACCATTTCTTTCCATCACCCATAACATGCTTATGATTTAACACTTTGTATACTTATGCATACAACATATTTTGGCACACTTGAATGATCATGGATGCATATATTTGAAAATTATATTTTACTTGATTGAATTATTTATACATGTAAATTAAAGCTTTATCCAAATTCTAATACAAATGTACATATGAATGAAATTAAATAAGTAGGTGCCTTTATTAACTAGGGAAGAGAGATAATCAAATGACCTCCTTGGGGTTACTTAAAGCCTCGTATTCTCCAAAATGTCCAGATTATATACTTATTATCATTCAAACATATGTAAATCCATATATGAACATTGGAAAGAAAGCACTACCTTTACATAATACATTTGATATACTTAAATGATTATGGATGCACGTATTTTTAGTATAAAAGAGGATTCTCATTATTAAATCAAATACACATATATATGTATAAAAGATGTGAGCAAGTATGTGTCATTTTTTAAACCAGGGAAATGAGACAATTAAATGACCTCCTTGGGGCTACTTAAAGTCTCATATTCCCGGGATGTCCAGACTATATACTTGCTATCTGAAATACATATGAATGTATACATGATTAGAAGAGTGAAAATCATGCAAGAGATTATATTTTATTTGATTGAATTATTTATACATGTGAATTAAAGCTCTATCCAAATTCTAATACAAATATACATAGGAATGAAATTAAATAAATATGTGCCTTCGTTTACCAGGGAAGTGAGATAATCAAATGACCTCCTTGGGGCTACTTAAAATCTCGTATTCCCTGGATGTCCGGACTATATACTTATTATTATTCAAAGATATGTAAATTCATACATGAACATAAGAAAGAAAGCATTATTTTCACATACTTAAGCTATAAACACATGGAAATCCTATATATATTGATAACTACTATCAGTCTAAATGTTATTATCAATTTATAACTTCTTAAAAAATAAATTTAGATTTATTAGTGATAATAGCAAAACATATAATAAGATTAAGCCTACACATGTAATTTTTCATAAGTCAATTCATTTGATTATTTGATTTTAAAAGTATGGATGCATGAGATCACATGACATACAACATTTAAAGTGATTGAAAATGAATAGCCAAATATTTCCATATGATTCATTCAACTACACTAATTCTAAGGACAATCACATTAAATAAAATCATTTAAGGAAAACCAAAGCTTCTTATTAAGTTTGATTTTTTTATTTGAATCAATAAAATTCAAGAGGAGAAATTCATTTGCTATTATTCATCCCATGTTGGTGATTTAATATGTTTAAGGAAAGATAATTAAGTTATTTTTATGATTTAATTAAGTTGAATCATTAAGCAATCTATTTAATTACCCTTTTCTAAGCTTCTTTAGTTTAAGTAACTATTTAATTATGAGCCACAAATGACATGAACATGAGGAAAATAAAGTGCAATCTCCTAAAGGACCTAATGCAATTGGTTCATGATTAGAGATTAATTAGATTAAGAATCTAATTAAGTACTTTTATGATTTTCCTACAATCATGAGATAATCATAATTTCTTAAGGTCTTTATGTTAGTAAACACATAAAGAGGAACCCTTAATTTAAATGTTGATTATCTGAATGATTAGTATTTTAATTTGATTTCATTTGGACATTAATTGCATAATTAATCTCTTAATTAAACCTCATTAATTAACTCTCTTTAATGAAATAAATTTGGGAAAATAATTAGGAAAGAGGTCATAATCTCTCTCTCTCCCTAATCATCTGATTATTAATTAGTGATTAATGAAGTTAAATTGATTAATTTTTATTGTTTAGAACTTTAAATAATCATAAAATTAATTAAGAGAATAATTAAGATTTGAATTTCAAATTTCCCTAATTACATAGCCAATAAATCCCAATAAAATCATGGGAGGCAAAGATTATCTCATTAAACCAACATACCAAGTTTGAGATTAATTTCCTAAGTAATTATTGCTTAATTAAGCTAATGAAGGAAATATTCAAACCATAATTAAGCCTTAATCACTATTCAAAATTAAATAAAATTATTTTTATTAAATTTTCCTCTATTTAACCTTTCCAAAATATATTTATTTATATTTTTTAGATTTTTCTATAAATTATTATGATTTTATGGTGTTTTGGCCATTAATCACATTTTTAAGCCTAATTAATCCCTAATCCCGTCGGAGCCACACGGGTAGTTGACATGACAACACTTTTCACGTGGTACCACAGGATTGGCCACTTAAATGATTCGATACTGCACTAACGTGGTAGCACGGCAGCTCACTTTCATCGCCATCTAGAGTTGGATGGTGGGGATTAATCTTATGGTTCCTATAGGATTAAATCAAATTAATCTAACGAATTAATCACGCCCGTCCATTTCAATCATGCGAAATAGATAACTAATGATTCATCATCTCCCGAGCGACGAAAGACGGACACCATCCACCTATCTCTGCTCGATCTAAGCTCGTCGGAGCTCATGGAGGCTCAGGATCAACTCCAAAACATTCAAGGATAAAATACAAAGAGATTCTAGTGGGATTCACATGAAACCACAAAAACTTTCAGAAAAGACCAACACCTAAGGCCATTTCTATGGTTTGTCAAAAAATACCTCCCTAGTGCTCAGAACCGGCAGCTATTGATCGAGGTAGCTTCATCGTAAAGAGACGAATCTATACTGAGAAGATCACACCTTGATTCATCATTGATATCTCTGTGGACCAAGCGACGCCAAAATCCTCACCGGAGTTGGTTATCGGATGGCCTCCGGTGCTATAATTGATCGAGAAATGATTCATTCTTGTTCGTTGGAGCTAGGGGAACGTGTAAGTGAAGTTAATTTGAGAATGGTGAAGATTTAGTGGAGGAGGATGGAGTAGGTGCTTTATTTGGCTCGGGTTCATCATCATCGATGATGGGGAAGCTCAGAGAACTGAAGGGAATGCTCGGGAGGCTCATCTCAACTCACTTGTTCTCTGAGGATGTGTGTTGTGTGGAATGAGATCAAATGGGGAGGAGTATACCCTCCTTCCCATTCAAACCAATGGCTTAGATGAATTCTTCTATGGAAAAAGTTTATCCTATGTAGGTGGGCATGGGTGGCAGGGAATCGGTGAGGTGGCTTTGTTTGAGTGGCCAAGAAAGGGGAGTGGACAAAGGCTAGGTGGCTTGTCTTCAGTTTTCAAGTGTTCCAATGGGAGGAAGAGGGTTAGCTCACCTCCACTTGGATCATGGTTGACCCAACGAACTTTGGGTCAGGTGAGCCAGTGGTCCTCATGTCCAATTTGAGCTTAGGGTGGCTGCCAAGGGTAGGAGATTGGGTTTGACCATCCAAGAATGGGTTTTGTCCCATTTGAAAGGCTTTACCTAATGGGTAATGGGTTAATTCAAGTTTGGCTTGAGTTGGGTTAGATTTGGGACTGACTCATGGTGACCCAAGGATGGGTCATGCCAAGTTTGAATAGGTTTGGCTTGGTTTGGCTCAATTTGACCTATGTAGATCAAATTGGGCTAGGTTGTTAAGTTGGCCAATTGATCAAATTAGGTCAAACCATGAGTTCAAACAAGTTCAAATGATCATTTGGGTTGTTTGGGTTCAATTGGTTTGATTTGATTTTGAGTAGATTTGAATTTGACTCATATGAGTTCACATGGGTCAAATGGGTTTAGTTGACCAATTTGGTCAAATTGGCTAAATTGGCTTGGGTTAAGTGTTGGTTTAGGTTCAATTGAGCATTTGAAGATGATTTTAGGTTTTCATTTCAATCAATTTGGATTTAGAATGATTTAGACCAATTTGACCCTTTAGGTCAATTTGGGCTAAATAGGTCAACTAGGTTGACTTGGTCAAATTGGGTTCAACCAAGGGTTTGATCATGTTCATTAATCAATTTGAGTTGAATTTGAGTCATTGGTTGTATTAAATTTGGATTAATTTTTGACCCAATTTAGCCTTTTAAGTCAAATTAGGTCAACTTGGGTCAAAGGGCCAATTGGATTTAGTTTGGCTCATTTGGTGGTTAGGTCATGTTCAAAGATCAATTTGAAGTTGGTATGAATCATTGGTTTCATATGATTATGTTGGATGGGATTTGTTCAATTTAGTTCATTTATGCTAAATGGGTTTACTTGGGTCAAATGATTTAATTGAGTTGGTTTGACCCAATTGATTACAATTGATCACTCAAGGATGATCAATAATCAATATAGAAGGGTTTGGATAAGTTGGCTCAATCCAATTTGTGTTGGATTGGAGTTTGGTTCAAATGAGTCCTTTAGGTCACTTTAGGTCAGTCAAGCCTAATGGGTCAATTGAACTAGTTTTGGATTGAATTAAGGTTAATTGAGTTTTATAATTGATTTAGGATTGATTGATGGCATTGATTGAAATTGGTTTAGGATTAATAGAATTATGGCTCATTTGGATATTTTGGGTTCAAATGGGTTAGCTTTGGTTGATTGAATTAATTTGGTTGATGGGTTTGATTGGCTTGATTGTAGATTTTGGAGGAGTTTGGAATGAAGGTTTAAAAGGTTGGAATGTTTTTGTGAAAATCAATTGGATTTAGTTTCGTTGAAGGAATTTTGGCTAAGTCCATAGGGTTGGTTTAGGGGGTTAAGATGGATTTAAATTATTCAATCATTTTCTTGGAGCTTGGATATGAATTGGAATTTAATTGGAATTGGTTGAATTGATTTGAGGTTTGGTTTTGGCTAAGGAGGTAGGCATAAGTCTTGGTTTGGCCATAGGATGGGTAGGCTTCCTTAGATCCTAAGACATAGCCTAAATCTATGGCAAGCCCTCCTAAGTCCCTAGATTTGGGTTAAGTGTTCACTTAGTCACTAGAAGTGTCCTATGACAAAGAATATCCTAGTGTCTAGAAGACTCCTAGGTCTAAGATGAGAAGATTAAATCCTTACTCCAAAAGTGAGGTCAATAATTACTTATGAGTATTTAACTAGTGTATGATATGTATTTGAAATTTGAAGCTTAAATCATATGCATGACTAGTTAAAAGAGATTTGACCAAATGGATATTGACACATGATGGATGCTTCAGATATGTAACCATGATAACTAATGCACTAGAATGGTTTAATGGTGTCCTTGGCATACATGAGGGTTGCCCATTCAACCATTCATTTGTTCAATATATTACAATTACGTAGCCCTTTTTTTAAGAGATTATACAACATAATTGAACTAAAAATTGCAAACAAATTGCTTATTATATGTAGAATTAAGAAAGTGAGATAGAGGTTCAAATTGGAGGCTCATAAATTTCTTATTCCTACTTGTATAAATATAAATAGATTTGAATTATTTGATATGATAGGTCAATTATTTTGTGTCAATTTGACCAATAATGAGAATGATGAATATTCTTATTGTTGTCCCTGACTATATCATGCACCTTGCCCCCATGTCATTGTTGCAATAGAATTGCAAAGGCTAAAGCACTTAACATGTGCATCAAATTATTACACTATTAATAAGTGCACAAAAATTTACAATGCAGAGTTTCATGTAATCCATGATAAGTTGATGTGGGCTAGATATGAACAATCATCTAGAATCATAGAGCTTCTACCACCTAACTTTGGGTGTCGTTTAGGTTGGCCATGAACAAGGTGATATAGACATTATGAGAAAAATTATCATGTAATGGTATGATTGGTAGCATTTGTTCAACCATGAGCCATAATAGGGTAACTTATCGACATAACTTACAAAATGAAAGATAAATTTTCTTAAGAAATGGTTTGTTTATTCATTTAATTATAATTGTTGATTAAATTACATGTTATTTCTTCTTCATTTAGCATACTTTAATTCAAGTGCCATGACAAAAGGCCATGAAAGTTAATCACAACTAACACAGAGGTGTGCCTGTCCATTACTAGAGATCCATCTAAGCGTTATGGGATTGTGTGGTTCACATCATGCCACACAATTAGTTTTAATATGTAATATTTAAATTTTTTGTATCTAAATAATTACTTGATGTAATCTGATTATAACTATATTTTGTATGTGTTCTTAATAGGGCACTATATTCGAAGTTATTTTGCACTTGTTGATAGCCAATGAGTGGCTAGACACTTACCCTCATTTGATTAAAGGGCTAAGATTTGCTAGATTAGGTTGTGTTATACACTTATAGTATATATGATTGGATTACCATCTACTTACAATAGTAGTGGATCATTGGTCACATTAGATAAAAAACCTTCTACCTACGAGTGGGGAGAGATGACTATGACTTGTAAGACGTAGACCTTATCTTAGAAATATGTGGTGATGTTTTTACATTGATTGGCAAAAATGTGGCCTATGGTTGAATATAGATATAGGTGGTCATCATGATTAGATTGTTGTGATGATCTAAAATTAATATATATATATATATATATATATATATATATATATATATATATATATATATATATATATATATATATATATATATATATATATATATATATATATAATTAAAAATACAGCACTTACATAAATAATTAATATTTATAATTAAGTTTCTTTAAGAAATTTATTTTTAAAAATTTTAAATTTTTTAATATTTTTATCATTAAAAATCACAAAAAATTAATTATATGTTAAAATAAATTTATAAAAGGTAATTAACAGTTAAATTAATAATAATAATGATTAAAGTTTGATAATATATGAAAAAATATTAATGAGATAAATTTAATATCAACTTTTTCAGTTTATAATAAATTAAAAAATTCTCTTGATCAATATTATAATGAAAATCCCATCACGATCTTTTTATGGAAACATGCAAGCATGATATGATTTTACTTCAAATGATAGCTTTTCGAGCAAATTTATGCTTTTGTTTAAAAGCGAATGCATCACTTTTTATGAACAATCTAATTTTTTTAAATTATTTTAGTTGGAAGAGCCTTCGAAGGGGATTTTAAAATATTTATTTCCTTGATATTAACACGCAAGTGGTCCACACTCACCAAAATAGAAAGAATCCACACACCTATATAAGATCTAACGTGCGGCGAAATAATAGTTAGCAAATATGTATCGGTAAATGTTTTAGTTAATATCTAAACAAAAAATATAATAATTTTATTGTGTCATCTAATAGTTTAATCATTTGCATCTTTAAATTTAAGAGGCATTTCTTATATTTTTTTATATTTATTATGTAAATTTAATATTTATATAAATAACACTTAAATGCATAAGAATAACACATTATTAATTTTAAGTGAAATATACTTTTTATGCATAGAAAGTGTATATATATATATATGAGTTTGCACTAATGATAGAGAACATATCTATGAGTTTGCACCATTGGCTTATACCAGTTGCAAACTTATATTGCACTTTGTCCTCATTTAACAAATATTTTCCCTTGTAGATTTATTCATTAAACTGTTTACATTTAGATATTTGTAAGAAAAAGCTATCCCTTCTTCAACAATGTATCACTCTGCCATTAACCCTTTGGGTTGTGCTTTGTTGCTAGTGTAAGCTTTTTAAGACTAAGAAGAACTTACGCATAATAAAATCTTATAACATATGCCAAAAATAAGTATTACAATAGTTAACAAATATTTTTTATGTTAGCTTTCAAAAGGATACATCTATCTATTTTGTATAGGTCTACCAATTTAACTTCCACCACTAAATTAAAAGGTAAATGCGCCATGATTGTGAAGAAAAGATGGAAGAAAATATCTTTCCATTTGACATAAGGTCATTATAATATTGGCTCATAATATGCTAAACTCACTTGGATTAATAATCTTGGCACAAATTGATTTGAAAAAATGTGATATATCTATGAAAATGTTAAGAACCTCATATGATGGTGAACAAGCTCTAAGTGTAATTTGCAAAATATTGTCAATAAGAATATGACAATCATGACCCTTCAATCCCATATTCTTGCACTCATTAAAATTCATACATCTAGAAATATTTGATGAATATCCCTTAGGTGAAAACTTTGAGGAAACTGTACCAAAGAATATGTAATAGTAATTATGTTTTTCATCAGACCTTCATTGGTGATATCATATTCTTCACCATGTCTATTCCATACTATACATTTAGGAAAAAAATCCCTTGGAGATTAGTTGATCCTTCACAAACTTCAGTGAAAGAATATATTAATGCATGAACTGCTTGGGGCATAAAATTTTCCCTACAAAATTTTTACATTGCCTTACAAACTTTAAAAAGTCTTCAACTCTTTTTATGTACTCACAACGCCATCTAATTTAGTCATTCAACGCAGATCCATCTCTAATGGGAAGCACAAAATTTAAATTTCTTTATAGAATAGAGATTTAAAGCTTGTAAAGATTACACATAAAAAAATAATGAAGTTGAAGTGCCTTTAAATCATATATATTTTTATTAAAATTCTCAAATCCTGAAAAAAAGTGGACTCAAAATAAAGGCATGAGAACTTGAAGCATAATCAAACACTACACCTTCATACCCTATTTTTTAATTCTTAATTACAATAAAGATTTAATTGTTGCATATTATGTTTGATCTATAATCAAGATAAAGTTTCTTTGAGTAAAATTTTTCAATGTAATAGTATGAAGGATGAATCTATATCTTTTTGGAGAAGAAAGGTCAATTGAGTTAATATATATATACCCCAACTTTTAAAAGGCCAATATGTCAAAATTAGACAAAACAAATTTGTTGTCTATTACAAAACTACTTGATGAACCTAAATCTAACAACAATTTTTAATTTAAGGGTAATAATATTTTAGATCATCTAGTACCTTAAGTATTAAAACATATTATGATAAATCAAGCTCAAAATATAGAAAACAAGGTTGTGTCAAATGTAGATAAGTCAAAATAAGTCAATTAAACGCAAGCTATGTCATACTAAGCCAACTTATTCCTCCCTAATCAATGCTTATTCAAACCTAACTTATTATAGCTTAAACTAGCTTAGGCACATAAGCTAATCTAATTAATGCAAAGTAAATATAAGAATAACCAGCCAAGTTAAGACATGCCATGATAAATCAAACTAAGAATAACTAAGACACATTAAGCCAAGCCGTGTAGATTTCTTTAGCCAAATTCAATCAAGATTAGATAAGCTAAGCTAAGCGAAACATAAAATTAACCATGTCTTTGTAATCTATGTTAAGATATGTAAAGGAAGACTAATTTATACTGACCCGAAGAAACTAATGGTAAACAAAGCCAAACTAAATTAATTTTGGATAAGTCATCCTAACCAAAAGTTTACTTATCTTGTCCTTAAACAAGCCTCACCAGCAATTCCAAGCTATGCTAGGTTATGATATATAGTCTTGTCATGAAAATTCAATCCTTACCTTTCTTAACTTTGTCTAACAAAGTTATTAAAAGTAAAACCAATGAAACTAAGGTAAGTCAAGCTTAATCAAGTGTTAACATACTAAGCCATAAAGCAAAGTTTTGCCAACCAAAGCAAATTATGCTATAACTACAACATATTTTTTTTCATAAAATACAACTAATGGCACTATATCAATAATATGAACACCTCCCTTAGTTCACTTTTAATATTTATGATATTCCAATAAAAACCAAAATCATGAAATCATTAATCAAACTTAAAATAAATTAAAAAAAGTGTGTCAAACCAAATCTAATAAGAAATAATTTTAAAGTAGAATATGCAAGTAAATGATTGAAAATCAAACTTCATTGTGAGAAAATCGAAGGAGGAGCTATGAATTAAGTAGTTGAGGTGACTTGCAGCACCTAGGGCATGGATGAAAAGAAGAAAATAAAAAAATTTATATGAATCTTGAAGCTCATATGGAAAACCTATAAAAGTGAAAAAATAAATAAAATAAATACTTACTTGAAGCCTTGGGATGAAATTATGATAGTTGGCCTTTCCATTCATTGCTATGAGTTGTAGGGTTTTGATTGGGACAAGAGGAGGAAAGTCTTAAATTCATGAATCATCATTTATTATAGCAATCCACTACTATTTCTAGCAAATAAACCGCCACTATAGCCATGGTAAATGCAACGATTTTAAAATTAGTGGTGGTTTCTACTACCTAATCCTTTTATTTTTGTGTAACTTGTTAAGTTTAATTGAAGTAAATATCAATTTGATTTTAAATCTTCAAATATATATATATATATATATATTTGTGGTGGTTAAAAAAAATTCAAAAAGGAGAAAAATCGAAGAGCCTTGCTTAATTGATATAAACCCACTATTACATGTTAGCAGTTACAAATTATGTTTTTTTATGATTAAAGCAGATACAATAGATATAAATTGCAAAAAATTGACTCAAATATTGAAGTTAGAGGGATATTAAGTCATTGGAGTTGTTTTCTAGAGAGTGTGTCATGATATATTTAATTGTCTCTTTATGATATTCTATAATTGATATGCTGAGATCAGAGCTTATAATAGGTGATAAGGTTGTATCATCCTTGTGCAATACATGCATCAACTTTATATACTATGGCATGCATAGATGACGTGCATTGACCATATAGGAGATGACATGCATCAATGTTGTTAGTAGTGATAAATGATAAAATTAGCTAATGTTGGTATAGCTAGGTGAAAATTGTTAGAAAAATACAACTAGACAATACTCCATGCAATCAAAGTCGAATAATGATAGTCAGAAACATAACAAGTAAATGGTGATGGTCAAACAATAATATTCAACTGATATGGTTAGGCAATCATAGTTAAGTGATGAAGGATGGGTAACCATTGTTGAATGTTAGTGAACATGCAATTATAGTCAGTTGTTGGAGGATAAGAGGCTAATCGTTCGGTCATGTAGCTCACTCAACTATTGTCAAGCAACTATAGTCAAATTACTATGGTTGGGTGATGATAGTAAGCCATTGGAGAGAAGCGACTATAATCTTTCATTGATGGTTGGAAGAGTGTGGCCAAGTATCGATACTTGAATAAATGTAATCAATAATCAGAGGTCAAATAATCGTAATAGGTTATCAGAGGTCAGAAAACATTAGCTAGATGATTGTAGTAGAGCATTTGAGGTATAATGACTCTAAATAGGTGATAATGGTCAAGAAATCATAATCAAGTGATGGAGGTCTTGTGATTGAATTGGGTTATGGATGCTAGATGACTATAGTCAGGCAACAATGCTCGAATGATTGTAGTCATGTAACTATAATTTGGTTATGGCCTAACATCTACAGTTAGGTAACCAAAGTCAGTCATTGTAGTCTACCATAGTTTTCATCAATGTCGAGTGACTATAGTTGGGTGATGGAGGTCATGCAACCATAGTTGGAAATTGGAGATCAAGTGATCATAGTTGGATGATTGGAAATTGGTGATTGTAGCCAAGTGTTTAAGGTCAAAAAATTATAGCCAACTGATTGTAGTCAGGTGAATGTGGTTGATCGATGGAGGTTAAGTAATAGCAAGTTAGTGATAATCTAATAATAATGGTTAGATATGTGTGTCAATTTAACACTAACAACAATATGATGATGGATGAAAGATGATGGTTGAACGATTAAAAATCAAGTGGTGGTGGTCTAATGATAAACGTTAGGTGGCGATAGATTAACATTATTGGGGATTAGTGGTGATTTGATGATGATGGTTAGACATCAATAGTGATCCAATGATAATGGCTTGGTGTTAGTTACATGGTAGCAGTGGTTAGAGGTGGCAATGATTTGATAGTGGGTGGTTATCATGCTATCATTGTCCAATTAAAGTGGTATGATAGTTGTAGTGGCCTAATGAAGTGTTCAAAGTTGATGATTTGTTGTGATGGTCAAAAAATTAGTTTAATAATGGTGGACAAGAGGATATTTTGATGACTATAATTAGTCAATAGTCTAGCGATAGTGATTGTCCAATAATCTAGAAACAATTGGGTGTAAATAATCAAGAAATGGCTTGATAGTGGTGGATAATTGGTGATTTAAAGATCAGGTGGTGGTTTGATGATGGTAAGAAGTGTTGGTGAAGGCAATAGATGGCAGTTTGGTAAAGGAGTTGGTCTAACAAAGGTATTTTGGATTCTTCAATCTTGAAAGCTCTTTCAATTCTCAAGTTTCTTATCAAACATCTTTGGGGATACTTTTCGAAGTGATCGGGTGGTATGTCGAGGTATGATGTATCATCTCAAGAGATGAAAATATCATCTTACAATGCACCTAATCACTTAATAAGAACTCCTATAGAAGATGGGGGATTATTTTATGTCGGGTTATTTAGCTCCCTATGGAAGCAAGATTCTATAGTTAATTATATCTTAGAAAATGGGGATCTCCTAAGAATACTCTCAATTAAAGTAGTCAATAAGTATCTCCAAAGATTTCAAAGCTAGACTATCAAAGGCTTAGGTATTTATGAAAATCAAATGGGAGAGTTCAAATAGGAAGACTTATTTGCAAATTCTAAAGTAGAATAAGTAGGAAGAACCCATGATACTAGAAAGCCTAGTGAGTGCTTTAGCCTACCCTATAGTGAGGCTTTATATATTTGAGAGAGAGAATTTACTTTTATTTAAGTTAGAATTTTATTATAATGCTAGGGCATATAGTCCAACAACACAAGATCATGGAAATGCCCAAGAGGTGAGGACTTATGCTCATAGCTCAAAGAAAATAAGTGGTCACGGAACCTAAATCTAAAGTTCTTTAACATAAGCTAGAGGTACGACCTAAGTTTAATCATGAAAAATGGGATATGATAGTTCACCTCCATAAGAGAGAATGAGCTTACAACTGCTTGGTGTGGCCGCCAGCTAACACCTCCTATATTTTAAAACCATGAGAGAGAATGAGCTTACAACTGCTACTTAATTAGGAAGAAAGCTAGAATAGTAAACTCACTCCCTAAGAGACTAGATCATGATTTGTTTGAAAACATGACTTAAACTAATGCCAAAATTTATAACTTTATAAACCATTTTGGACACATTCATTTTTGGACAAAGGGCTTGGGACAATTATGCCTATATGCATGATGAAATTAATCCATGGGCTAAATCAATTATAGGAGGTGTTCTCCACTACAAAGGATCGCCCTCAAAGGTCAAGCATATACCCTTTCATGTAAGAGTGGAGACATTCCCTATTCAAGAGTGGCACAATATGATATGCATGGTGTGATAATATATAACATTTAGCTAAGGGTTTCTAAATATTTTATTTATCTTGATTAAGAGTCTAGGCTTTAAAATGAGGTTATGAGTTGTATTAGAGTTTAGTTATGAGTTTTTAGTGAGGATAGAAGATTTAATTTTATCCTAAAGAGCTTACCTCATCCAAGCCACACATCTAAATCATCAAATTTTAAGAAACCTATGAAAAGCATGTCATTTTTATTGCATAGTCTAAACACAATAATCAAATATGTGAACTTCATAAAAAAATAAGAGCTCGGTGTGGCTGGGTACTACCGTACACCTTAGAAAAAACATTGGGTAGCCGAGCTCTACCCTTATACAACTCAGATTATAATGGAATATTACAATAATAATGAATGTTATGGGGACTTCAATCTCTTATCTTTCTTTCCTTCTTTCAAATTGGTTTGCTCCAGGCTTCAAAGGGCCTCCCAAGTCATTACCTTCTAGCCACTGCTCATCCTAAACTCCATAACACTAATCATAATTATATTGCAAAAGATTACATATTTATGGAAAATGGAATCTAACTACACCTGCAAGGCATACATTAGTTAAACAAACATACAAGTCAAGCAATTATATTTCACATATTTGGACTTAGCACCCTACTGTGTTTTAATTTGGAGCCATAGGGATGCTACGCAGATCTTATGGGGTACTTACTGAAGTGATTGGGTGTGACATTGAGGTATGATATATCATCTCGAGAGATGGAGACATCACCCTACAATGGACCTAATCACCTAATAAGGACTCCTAAGGTAGATGGGTCTATGTATATACCATAGATCTTTCACATACTTTACATGGAGAAGTAAAGAAAGGTTTATTTTATGCTGGGTTATTTAGTTCCCTATAAAAGCAAGCTTCCATAGTTAATTACATCTTTGGAAATAAGAATTTTTTAAGAACACTCTAGATTAAAGTAATCAATAAGTATCATTAAAGATCTTAAAGCTAAACTATCAAAGGATTAGGTATTTATGAAAACAAATGGGAGAGTTCAAATAGGAAGACTTATTTATAGATTCCAAGGAATATAGTAAGGAGCACCCATGACACTAGGAAGCCTAGTGAGTGCTCTAGTCTACCTTATAATGAGGCTTTACAATTTAAGAGAGAGAATTTACTTTTTGTTTAAGTTGGAATCTTATTAGAATGCTAGGGTTTATAGTTCATGAAAATGCCTAAGTGGTGAGGACTTATACTCATAGCCCAAAAAAGGTAGAAGCCTCAGAACCCAAATCTAAGATGCTTTAGTACAAGCTAAAAGCACGACCTAAGTCTTATCAAAAAAATTGAACAAAATGGTTTACCTCCACAAGAGAGGATAGACCCATCCCGACTCTTCTGGGCTTACAACAGCCTGGAGCGGCTGTCACCTAACACCTCTTATACTTTAAAATCATGTAGGCTGTCTTATGTAGATGTAAGATAGCTAGGTTGTTATTTAAATAGGAAGAAAACTAGAGTCCTAAACTCACTCCATAAAAGACTAGATCATGATTGGCATGAAAACATGACTTAGACTAATACAAATATTTATAATTTTTACACTATTTTGACACATTAATTTTGGACTAAGGCTTGGGACAATTATATCTATATGCATGTTAAAATAAAGTTGTGGGCTAAATTAGTTTGAGGAGGTGTTCCCCACTATAAAGGATCACCCTCAAAGGTCAAGCATATCCCTTATCATGCAAGAATGGAGACCCTCCCTATCCAAGAGTGAGACAAGATGATATGCATAATGTGTAACATCTAGCTAATGGGTGCTAAATTTTTTATTTAACTAGATTATGAACCTAGGCTTTAAGGTGAGGTTATGAGTTGTGTTAAAATTTAGTTATGAATTATTTAGTGAAGATAGAAAATTTAATTTTATCCTAAAGAGCCTACTGCATCCAGGACACACATCAAATCATCACACTTTAAAAAAATCTATAAAAAGTAAGCCATTTCTATTGCACGATATAGACACAACAATCGAACATAAGAATTTTGTAAGAGAATAAGAGGATGATGTGGCTGGGTATCGTCGAACATCTCAAAAAAGAAAAGAAATTGGGTAGGCAAGCTCTACCCTTATACAACCTAGATTACAATTAAATTTTTACAATTATAATGAATGTTATGGGGACCTTCAACCTATTTTCTTTCTTTCTTTCCTTTTTTTCTTTTGGATTGGTTTTGCTCTAGGCTTCACACGGCCTCCCAGGTCTTTGCCTTCTAGCCACTTCTCATCTTAAACCCTATAGCACTACTCCTAATCCTATTACAAAAATTATATATTTATGAAAAAAGAAATCTAACTTCACCTGCAAAATAGACGTTAGCTAAACAAAACAAACCAAGTAATTATACTTCATATGTTTGGACTTAGCACCCTGCACATGGGTAACAAAGCCCACCTGTCATAACTGGATTATGCTTAGGGGCACAAGCAACCTGCAAGTAAGAACATTCATATTTATTTATAATTACAGCAGCCCCATTAGGATAATCCCTTGCAAAGAACATCATTAGGTTATTAATGACCTAACATCCAGTCTACACATAAACAATCCTAACATTCAATCTAAAATATTACATAATAAAATAAAACATAACACCACAACATACACCAACCTAACCTAAAGGCTAGAATTGGTGACTTTTTATTCTAATGTGTGTGCTAAGTTTTAGTGTGGTATGTCTTAGTTAGGCTTTAGAAGTATGATTATCTAAAGTTTAAGATGTTTAAGTTAAATATTAGGGGAGGTTCTGCTTAAAATCTTTGAATGAATTGATTAATTTTTAGTTATAATTTTGTTTTTTTTCATTTGTTGCCTACTTGATTTACTAATTATTATGAAGAGAAGAAAGGAGGTTGACCCTTCATCTATCCTAAGTTATTTTTAAGGGTATATTATTATGACTTTGGTTTCTTTAGTGAATTATTTATTGAATATTTTTTTATTAAACCTAAGTTTGGGTTAGTCTTAAGGGATTGTAGTGTTTTAATTTGGAGTCGTAAGGATACCATGCAGATCTTACGAGGTACTTACTGAAGTGATCAGGTATGATATAAGATATGATGTACCATCTTGAAAGATGAAAACATCACCCTATAATGGATCTAATCACCTAGTAAGGACTCCTAAGGCAGATGAGTCTATGTATATACTATAGATCTTTCCCCTACTTTAATGTTGAGTTCTTTAGTTCACTATGGAAGCAAACCTTCATAGTTAATTACATCTTAGAAAATAGGAATTTCTAAGAACACCCTCAATTAATGTGGTCAATAAATATCTCCAAAGATTTCAAAGCTAAACTATCAAAGGATTAGGTATTTATGGGAATCAAATGGGAGAGTGCAAATAAGAAGACTTATTTATGGATTCCAAAGGAGAATAAGTAGGGATCACTCATGATACTTGGAAGCCTAGTGAGAGCTCCTACCCTATAGTGAGGATTTACATATTTGAAGGAGAAGATTTATTTTTTATTAAGTTGAAATCTTATTAGAAAGCTAGAGCTTATAATCCATCAACACAAGATTATGGAAATGCCTAAGAGGTAAGGACTTATACTCATAGCCCAAAGAAATAAGTAACCTCAAAACCTAAATCTAAGATGCTTTAGTACAAGCTAAAAGCATGACCTAAGTCTAATCAAAAAATGAGACATAATAGTTTACCTCCATAAGAGGACAAACCCATCCCTACTTTTCTGGGCTTATAACTACCTTGAGTGGCTGCCAGCTAACACCTCCTATATTTTAAAACCATGTAGATCAATCTTATGTAGATGCAAGATAGCTAAGATGTTATTTAATTATGAAGGAAGCTAGAATCCTAAACTCACTTCCCTAAGAGACTAAATCATGACTCGCATGAAAACATGACTTAAACTAATGCAAAAATTTACAATCTTTTACACCATTTTGACACATTCATTTTGGACTAAATCTTAGGACAATTATTCCTATATGCATGATCAAATAAAGTTATGGGATAAATCAATGAGAGGAGTTGTTCTCCACTATAAGGCATTGCCCTTAAAGGTCAAGCATATCTCCTATCGTGCAAGAATGGAGACCATCCCTACTAATATGGTATGATGATGTGATAACATACAACATTCAGCTAAAGGATTACTAAATCTTTTAGTTATCTAGATTTATGAGCCTAGGGTTTAAGATGAGGTTATGAGTTATATTAAAATTTAGTTATGTGATATTTAGTGAGGGTAGAAAATTTAATTTTATCCTAAAGAGCCTACCGCATCCAGGCCACACATCAAGTCATCACACTCAAGAAACCTATAAAAAGCATGATATTTCTATTACACAAGTTAAACACAATAATCAAACATTTAAGTTTTCATAAAAGAATAAAAAGGCAGGCCGAAAAAAAAAAAATTGGAAGCTCTACCCTTATACAACTCAGATTATAATTGAATATTGTAATTACAATGAGTGCTTTGAGGGTCTTCATTCATTATTTTTTATTCTTTCTTTTAGATTGGTTTGCTCTAGGCTTCACAATGCCTCCCAAGTCTTTGCCTTCTAACTACTACTTATCCTAAACCCAATAGTAGTAGTCCTAATTCCTATTACAAAAATTACATGTTTACAAAATAAAATCTAGCTACACTTGAAAAATAAATGTTAGCTAAACAAGCATACAAGTCAAGCAATTATATTTTACATATTTGGACTTAGCAACCTGCACATAGGTAACCAAGCCCACCTATCCTAGTTGGATCATGCTTAGGAGCATAAGCAACTTGTAAGCAAGAACATTCATATTTGTTTATTGTTATGGTGACCTCTTTAGTATAATCCCCTATAGAAAATATCATTAGGGTATTAATGACCTAACATCTAATCTATACATAAAAATCCTTACATCTTGTCTAAAATATTAAATCATAAAATAAAACATTACACCACAACATACATCGCCTAACCTAAAGGCTAAATTGGTGACTTAGTATTCTAGTGTGTGTGTTAAGATTTGGTGTGGTATGTCTTAGCTAAGCTTTAGAAGTACCAATATCTAAAGTGTAGGATGTTTAAGTCAAACATTAGGGGAGGTTTCACTTAAAATCATTGAAAGGATTAGTTAATTTTAATTTGCATTCTTCTTGTTTCATATTATTACTACTTAATACTTAATTATAAAGAGAGGAAAGGGACTTGACCCCTTTCATCCCTATCCTAAGTTATTCTCTAAAGTATATTATTATGGCTTTGGTTTCTTTAGTGAACAACTTATCAAATATTTTATTAAACATAAGTTTGGGTTAATCTTAAATAATCTCATTCAAACATGAAAGACGTCTTAAGATTAATAAAATTAAATTACTATCACATGGATAACATTCCAATATACCTTTTCATCATCAATAGCATACATATCTCTTTATTTTTACTACTCATGATATTTGATTTAACAAACTTATTTATACATGCAATATACTTTTATATTTTACACACATGATGATTCTTAATGCATGTATTTTAGTATAAAAGAAAGATTTCATCCTTTAGTTAAGCATATATATACATGTATTAGAGATTTAAGCAAGTACATGTCATTGTCAAACCAGGGAAGTGACATTATCTAAGTCCTCCTTAGGCTACTTAAAGTCTCATATTCCCAAAATATCTAGACTATATATTTGCTAACTTAAATTCATGCAAACATATGTACCAACATAAGAATAAAAATCATGCAAAGATAGTAAATTCTTTATTCATGTAATGCAAAGTTCTATCCAAAATTCTAGCATGTGTATACACATGAATGAAATTAAGCAAGTACGTGCCATTGCTAAACTAAGGAAGTGAGATTATCTAAGACTTTCTTGGGGCTACTTAAAGCCTCATGTTCCCAGGATGTCCATACTATATACTAGTGAACTCCAAACATATGTGAACATACACATGAATCATGAAAATTGAACAATCCTTTACAAATTTTTAAACTATAGGTAAATATAAATTTCATTGAATATTCATAGCCAACATTAACTTAGATTTTCATCATTAGCTTATAACTTTGAAATAGCCACACCATATAATAATATTTATCCAACACATGTAACTTAGATATAACCATATTCTTTTGATTTTTTTTAAACATGAATACATGACACAAATGGCATATAAATTTATGATGATTGAGAACAAATGACTAAACATTGCCACATAATATATTCAATTATATTAATTCCTAAGGACAATCAAGCCAAATCAAATTCTTTAAGATCAACCAAAGTTTCTATATGAAATATGATTTTCGGTGTTTGAATTATTAAAACCTAAAGAGGATAAAAGACATTTAATGTTTACCCCATCCCATATTAATGACTTAATAAATTTAAGGAAAGTGATTAAGTAGGTTTTATGGATTGATTAAGTTCAAGTCATTAAGAAATCAAATTAATTACCCTTCCTTAAGCTTTTTTAATTTAATTAACTACTTAATCATGAGCCTCCAATGATATGCTTATGAGAAATTAAAATTTGCAATGCACTTAGAGGGACTTAATACAATTAGGTTTATGCTTTAGAGTTAATTAGATTAATGAAGGAAAAAATCTAAATTAAGTACTCTTATAGTTTTACCACACCAATGGGTCAACCATAAATTCCTTAATGACTTTATGTTATTGAACACATAAAAGGGAAACCCATGAATTATAATTGAATTATATGAACCAATAATTAGTTTAATTTGATTTTTATTTCATCATTAATTCTCTAATTAATCCCTAATCATTACATGTGTTAATTAACCCTCCTATGGAATGCATTTAGAAAATAATTAGGAAAGAGGTCATAATTATTTCCCCTCACAATTTCCACTGTTTATAATGATTAATCATCATAAATTATTTAATTATTATTATTTAGCAATTTTAACAAAAATTAAATTGATTAATGAGGGTAATTAGAATTAAAATTTTAAATTCTTTAAATCACGTGGCCAATAATTCTAAGAAAATTATGGGAGCCAAAGGACATATCATGAAATCATCTAGCCAAATTTGGGATCAATCAGCTAAGTAATTAAGCATTAATTAAGATTATTAGCTTAAGCTTCAAACCATAATTAAGCACTATTCACTAAGCAAAAATTAGAAATTTTATTTTTTCTTAGATTCTCCTCTGTCAAACCTTTCCAAAATAGGTTTATTTGTATTTTTTAGATTTTTCTACAATTAGTTATGATTTTTGAAGTATTATCCATTTAATTACAATTTTAATGTCTAATTAATCACTTAAATCGTCGATTCCAGTTGGACGCTGACACGACAGTAGTTTCCACATGGCATCGTGATATTGGTTATTTAAAACATCCAACGCAGTAGTTGACTCAGTGGCGGTAGACATAGTTTCATCCCAACCATCCGATCTTGATCGGATGATTGAGATTAATCCAATGATTTTGAAAGGATTAAATCAAAAATTCTAGCACTTTTAATCATAATCGTCCATTCTAATCATGCAGAATGGGCGGTCGATGATCCGTCATTCCCCAAGCACCAAAAGATGGACATCTTCCACCTTTCTCCACTCGATCTGAGCTCACCAGAGCTCATTTGACATGAAAATCTACTCCAAAATGATTGGGGAAAAATATCTAAACATATCATATGGTGGAAATCATATAAAATCACACTTTACTTCAAAAAAGGCCACACCTAGGTGGAAATCTAAGGTTGCCAAATTTTTACATTACTGAAGTTAAAGACCAGCAGTCTATTGATAGAGGTAGCTTTATATTGAAGAGACAAAGCCTAGTTGAGAAGATCACGAGCCACCTCCTAGCTGGTTGCTCTATGGACCAAACATCATCGCAAAGCTCATCGGAGTTGGTCTAGGGACACCTTTCGATGATCAAATCATTCAAGAAATGATTAGTTTCAACTAGCCGGAGTGAAGTGAAGGTGTGGGGTGAGTTAATTTAGGTTTGGTGGAGTTTTGAGAAGTTTAGATAGACAGGGCTCTCAGTTTTGCTCTAAGGTTGGTCTCACCGATGGTGGAATGCATAAGGAGCTTGAAGGAAAGTCTTGGACTATGCAATGCTCTGATGTAGGTGTCTACAAAGTTTGAATCATTGGGGAGGAGTATACTCTCCTCCCCAACTAAACCAAGGGCTGAGATTGGTTCAAGCTTTGGGAGATGTCCGATCGAGTTAGGTGGACGGAGGTGGTAGAGGACTACTGAGGTGGTTGAGGGTGAGAGGCTGAGGGTGTGGAATGGGCTAACATGAGGTGTACCACCTTCCCTAGGTGGACCAATGGAGTGTCATGGCTGAACTCACCCTCTCATGGCCAAAGGCTAAGCCTAATAGCCTTAGGTTAGGTTAGGGTTAGTGGTCCTCCTGCCCAAGAAGAGCCAAAGGTGGCTACCATAGGGTGGGGAGTTGGAGAACCCACCCAAATGGGGATTTTGTCAATTTGGAGCATTTGGCTCAATGGTCTTAACCAATAATGGGTTCACCAAGGGTCAAGTCCACTAGGCAGCCCATGGTGACCCAAGGATAAGTCATGCCAAATTTGCATGTGTTTGGCTCAATTTGACCCATATGGGTCAATTTGGGTTCAATTGGGTTAAGTTGGCCAATTGGTCAAATTGGGTCAAACTAAGGGTTTGGGTGAGTTCAAATTATCATTTGGAATGCATTTGTACAATTAGTTTGATTTAATTTGAAGGATTTATATTTGGTTCATTTGGGTTCATTTAGGCCAAATGGGTTAAGTTGACCAATTTGGTCAAATTGGCCAAATTGGTTTGAATGGAGGGTTGGTTTATGTTTGGTTGATCATTTGGAAATGATTGTAAGTGTTGGTTTGAATTGATTTGGATTATGGAATGATTTGGTTCAATTTGACCAATTAGGTCAAATTGGGCTAAGTAGGTCAATTGGGTTAGGTGGTCAAATTGGTTTGATTGAAGGTTGGACCATGTTTAATAATCAGTTTATGATTGGTTAGAGGCATTGGTTGCAATAATTTTGGATTGAAATGAGATTTGGTCCAATTTGGCACTTTAGGTTAATTTGGGTCAACTTGTGTTAAGTGATCAAATTGTTTACCCAATTGATTACAATTAGGTAGTCAAAGATGATCAATGATCATTATGGAAGAGATTGGATGAGTTGATTCAATCCAATTTTGGTTGGATTGAACTTTGAATCAAATTGGTCATTTTGGTCACATTAGGTCAAGTGAACTAATCGGGTTGATTGGGTTGAATTGGGTTGAGTTGGTGTCAATTTGATGTTAAGATGGGTTCAATGATGGATTTAGAGTTGATTAGTGGCCTTGATTGCATTTGATTTAGGCTTGATTGGATTTTGGCTCATTTGGATGTTTTGGGACAAATGGGCTGACTTGGGTTGATCAAATTTATTTGATTTGATTGGTTTGATTGTAAGTGCTGGAGGAATTTGAAATGATCTATTGAATGATTGGAGTAATTGAGAAAATCAAATTGGATTCAGTTTGCTTGAATGGGCTTTGGGTAGGATCATAAGATCATGATGGAGTTAACTTAGGGTCAAGGCCTAAGTCAATTTGTCTTGGTGTTTAGATTAGAAAACAAATTCAAGTGATGTTAATTGAGTAAGCTTAAGTTTGATTGTGTTTCATTTATATAAGTTTAGGTCTGATGAGTGGATAACCGTATGTCTTGGCTTGGACCATGGGATTGGTAGAACCTATTTGTCCTAAGGCGTATCTTAGGATTATGGTATGCCTCCTAAGTCTATAGGCTTGGGTTTAGTGTTCCCTTAGTCACTAGAAGTGTATTTGAGGTAGTAGTTAGGATCATCACGCCTACCCACTTCCTTTGGCTTTCTAGGCTCGGGTAGCTGAAAATCAGGCTTCTTAAGGAGGTTGTTGAAGATCTTTCTGACTACCTCTCTCTTAAATGAGTATGACTTATTTAGTTTGTTGGCAAGAGTGTGAAAATAGCTACTTTGTGGTGGATACTGATAGCGCTGCTGAGTAGGCTACTGTGGTGGTGGCCACTATGGCGGCCGAGGTAGTGGAAGAGAAGGCAGTAATGAAGGCTACTGGACTTTAGGCCTCTCAAATTGTGCTTTCACTGGCTTCTTCCCCTTATTTATTGCCACTATAATCTTTGGCTTCTTGTTAAATACCTTCTGAGACTTGGGCTTAAATGATTGGTCTGAGAAGGGTAATTATTTGGCTTCCTCTTGTAGGCTAACTACCTTGCTTATTAATTTCTCAAATGTCTTTATGGTAAAACTTTTCAGCATGAAGGTGACCAAGCCATAAATATTCTTAAGAAGAATCTCAATGGCATGTTGCTCTTATGGTTGTGATTTGCACTTCATACTTTGGTTGCACCATCTGAGAATGTAATCAACAAGCGACTCGTTAGGCTTTTGCTTCCTTACAATAATGTCCCATACAATTACCCTTTGCTGAGCTCCTACAAATATCTTGATGAAGAGCTGCTCTAACATTGCAAAGACTTCACCGAACTGTCGGGCAGTTTGGTATACCAAACAAATGCGACTCTAAAAAGGCTACTGATAAACTACTAGCAAAGTAATGTGTCACTACCACTGGCATTGTAACAATTGGCCTTGAAATGTGCTATATGTTGCTTTGGATTCCCACTACCATCAAATACTTTGAAGGATGGTGGCACAAAACCCTTGGGGAATTGAACTTCATCAAATTCCTCTAGGTAGGGTCTACCTTTGGAATAGATGAGCTCCATTAAGCTTGTGCCAATGGTTCCTTCACTTGTTGTTCCAACACTTAGTTGATATGATTTTCATGCATGGAGGTACTATCGGTTACCTTCATTTGCAAAATATCGACATCTTCATCCATGGGAGTGCTCTTGGGATGATCTAGGATGTGTACTAGCTCAGGCCGATCGGCCTCCATAGGAGTGGGTTATGAAACTAGGGCTTAGTTCTGTGTGGTATTTATTTTTGGGATGTATGACTCCATGCAGATCTTATGGGGTACTTATTGAAGTGATCGGTATGACATTAAGGAAAGATGTACTATCTCAAAAGATAGAAATCACCACCCTATAATGGACCTAATCACCTAATAAGGACTCCTAAGGCATGATGATTTTTAAATGTACCAGAGATCTTTCCCCTACTTTACATGAAAAAGTAAAGTAGAGTTTATTTTAAGTCAGGTTCATTAAGTTTCCTATGGAGGAAAGCCCCCATAGTTAATTACATCCTAAGGAATGGGAATTCCTTAAGAATACTCTCAATTAAAGTAGAAAATTATGGTCTCCAAAGATTTCAAGATTAAGACTATCAAAGGATTGGTTGTTTTAGAAAATCAAATAGGATAGATCAAGGAGAAGACTTATTATTGGAAGTCAAAGGAGATGGGCAGGGAATACTCATGATACTAGGAAACCTAATGAGCATTTCAATCCATCGTATGGTTGGGCTTTATATTTTTGAAATTGAAGAGAGTTAATTATTTGAGTTGACATTTTATTTGATTGCTAGCTTATAATTCCACAACATAAGATTATGGAAATGCCTAAGAGGTGAGGATTTATGCTTGTAGCTGAAGGAAATTGGTACCTCATATCCTAAATCTAGGGACCTTTGGTGAGGGCCAAAGCACGACCTAAATCTAAGGCAAAATTGGTATATGGTATACCTTCACAAGAGAGAATAAATCATCTGACTGCTGTACTTATAACTGCCTGGAGTGGTAGCCAACTAACTCCTCCTATGCTTTAAATCTATGTGACCAAGTCTTAGGCTTTGCAAGATGGCTAGGTTATTATTTACTTAGAAAGGAGACTAAGTCCTTAAAATCACTCCCTAAGAGACTAGAGCATGAGTGGTATGAATTCATGACTTAATCTAATGCTAGTTTTATCAAATTTATTTGATTTTTTGGGACTCTTTATTTTGACAGCCATGGAATTTTGTATGCCTAAATGCATGAGAACTTGGTTATGGGAGAAATCAAGAGAGAAATGGGTGTTCTTCTATCAAAGGCTCTCACAGGTTAAGCCTTTATTCTCTGCATGATGGAAGCCTCCTTAACAAGAGTGGAAGAATATGACATGACATGTTATAATACAATCATCTATCGGTTGCTAAAAAAATTTATTATCTAGATTTAATTCCTAAGATTTTATGTGAGGTTATGAGTTATTTTAAATTTTAATTGAGAGTTATTAATTAGAATAGAAAATTTAATTTCATCCTAAGAGCCTACCGCATCCAGCCACACCTTCAAACATCAAACATGAAAAACTAGAAGAAGCATGTAATTCTAGTGCACAAACTAAACACAACATCAAACAATTTTATAGATTACCATAAGAGAATAAAAGGCCAGTGTAGTCAGGTTCCGCCAAAAAGAGAAAAAAAGATGGGTAGCCGAGCTCTACCCTTATACAACTCAGATTACCAAAACAAATAATACATTCTATAGGGGTCTTCTTTTCTTCATTTCTTCCTTCTCTTTCTTTTGATTTGATTTTCTCCAAAGGCATCACAGAGCACCCCAGGGACTAAGCCTTCTGGCCACTACTCATCATAATCCCCCATAACACTAATCCTAATTCTTAATGTAAAATTATATTAAAAATAAGAAAAGTAAATCTAGCTACACCTGTAAAAAATGTTAACTAAACACACCATACAACCCAAGCAGTTATATGAATAATTTGGACTTAGCACCCCATACATGGGTAACCAAGCTCACCTTCCTAACATGAGTTATGCTTAGGCTAAGTAACCCGCAATTTATATTTTCTTATAGCAACCCCTTAATCACAACCCTAAAACATGATTAAAACGGCTGGCACATCCTGAGGCATACATCAGTCTAAAACATTACATATAAAACACAACATCATACATACAACCAGCACTAAGTCTGACTTAGTACTATGTGTGCTTAAGGCTTGTGTGATAAGACTTTACTAGGCTTCATTAGTTTAAGTTTTAATTTGGAGTTTGAATTTATTTAAATTTTACCTTTGAGTGATTTTAATTTAAATGATTTAATGATTTATTTTCCATTTTATTTCACTTTTATTTAGTTAAAATGATTTTTAGGTTTTCAAGAATGAAGAATAGAATGAATTCCATGTGTAGACAGAACTCACCCTATTCTACATCTTAACTTCTAAAGAATCTAACTAAGGACCTTAAGTATCTTAATTAGCTCATTTGAATTTGTGTAATTCATTTGAGTTGATTTAGAATTTAGAATTTGAGTTTGTTTAAGTATTTGATTGATTGATTTTGATTTAGATGTTTTGTTTAATTACATCTTGATAATTCAATATCTTTGATATCTAATGAAGTTTAAGTTTGTTTAAATTCATGTGTTTTTGATTGATTAATTTCAAATTAGATGTTTTGGTTTTATTAAATCTTGATAATTCAATATCCTTTTAAATTAATATTTAATTCTTTTCTTTGATTATGGTTATGTGACTTAATTTTATGCTTTTGATTTGATTGTGGTTCATTTATTTGTAGTTTGATCAGATTAGATTAATTGAGATTTTATTTTGATTTTAATTGAGTTTGATTCTTTGTAATTAGTATTTTATTTTTAATCTCATCCATTTGTCATGTTTATCAAAGTTTGGTTTGTATTTTTTATTTCAAACATTGGATAGTTAATTAGTTTATCTTATTTAAGTAGGTTGAATGATATTTGATTTGATTATATATTAAATTGATGAGTCTTTCTTAATTTAATTTAATTTGATTTAATTTGATTTGATTAGCTTTATTAGTTTATGCTTGGGCAATGTGATTATAATTAGTTTAATTAAGAAGTGTATTTATGTTATTATAAAGATTTGTTTAATCTTCAATTTGATTTCATATTAGTTTAGGTTAATGATGTAATTAATGACTTAATAATTTAGGTTTAATTTAGGTTTTGATTAGTATTTAATTGTATTTATGTTTGATTAAGTTCGTGCTTAATATGATTAATTTGATTGAATTAATTATCTTATTTAAGATGTGTGATCAAATTAATTAGTAGATTAATTAAGTGTTTGATTTGAATTAATTTTAATGTGATTTATAAAATTAATTTGTTTATTAAGATGATAGATTAATTCATTAAGTTTGTATTGATTGAATGTTTAATTAATTAAGTTTGATTAAGGGTAATTAAAAATTTTTAAATCATTAGATTAATCAAAATATTATTTAATTAATTTAATTTTCTACATGTGAGTGATTTGATTTAGTTAAGTGTTTTACTTAAGTTTGATTTGATTAAAGGATTATTTTTATTATCATTTGATTAGATGAAGTGATTTTATTGTTTATTTTTATTTCAGTTAAACTTGATTATTCATAATCATAGTTAGGTTTGATTTTCTTTATTTATCATGTTCATTATATTTCATTCATGTTTGATTTGTTGGGTTTATGTATTAATGGCTAATTAATTATCTAATTCAAATGGATGTGATTTAGTCATATGTTAATTAAGTTTACTTTAACTTTATTTGGTTTAATTTGATTAATATCAAATTATTATGTTGAATTGGTTTGTTAATCAATTTGAGTTTTAGTTTATTTAATGATTAATTAGTTTCAATTTATTTATATTCATTAAAGAGTTTCATATGATTAAAACTTCATGCTTAGTGTATGTTTAGTTATACTAATTTGACCCATGTTGAAGTTTCCTAGATTTGTTGAATTTTAAGTTCGATTTAAGATTTAATCGTTTAATATAGTTTTATTGATTTAAATAGGTTTAATCATATTTAATTTAATTTCTTAGGAGGATGATATTTTTCTGATTTGAGGTATGATTAATGACCTTAAGTAATATTTCATTTCTCTTTTTGATTTTGATATTTAAATTATTTTTAGATTATATTTTAATTAAGTCCTTAATTGATTAAACTTTAATTTTAAGTGTTTGCTTGGGGTTCATTAGATTCAGAAAATTATATTATTTCCTTAAGAGTCCTAGATGTCAATTAAAGTGATTTATGCCATTTTGAAGATTTTTATAAATTTCTGAATTTTCATTTAATTTATTTTGTTAAAATGGATAATCTAAACTTCAAAATTTAATTTCTTCCAATCCAGAAGTCCTTCTTACTTGAGCTTTTTATGGCACATGTATTCTAACTTTATTTTCAATCCCTAAAAGTTACAACTTAGTTTCACATGTATTTTTGATTTATTTAATGAAATTTGATTTTTACTAAAACTCAAATTAAGCTCAAAATACTTAATAAAATTTTAGGATTTTAGGTTTGTTAAGTTCTCTCAGAATGATGAATCTAACGAGCCCTTGTTCATAATTTTTGGTTAAGTATTTTATTTTCTATGAATTTTTGAAGTTTTGGGTGATTTAAATTAATTTTTTAAATCAAAAAATCCATGCGGCGTTGATGTGGCAGATTATTTAGCTGAATTTGTGGCATGCATCATGTGGCATGATGTGATTCATGCGCGCCACATCGGTTGATGGCGAAATGGGTCACATAGCGAGGAGACTTGCGTTGATGCATCCGGATCAGATAATGGTCGTCGGTTGTGCAATCCGAAGCGAGAATCACGCGATCGTGCGTCGACGGTCGAATCACATCAAGCAATCCAAAAGGCTCGATGATCCATGCGTCCATCGTCCAATCTAGATGGGATGGCGTAACCTACCTGACGAAAATAAGTTTTTAAAAGATAAAAAAAAGGATTTTTTAGTGAAAACTTATCCAAATGGACTCATTTTCATGTCATTTCGTACCTAAAAAACCTATTTTCCAATTTGGATGATTTAAATTAAAAATGCGGGATTATCTAGGGTTGATTCCTAAAAATTGCGCAAAAAATATCTCAAAATGAGGGATCTAAGACCGGCTACAGTTTTTTGAAGGTTACATCTCCGGGGATGATTTTTGGTGACAGTGAAGATTCGATCAAACTCCTAGGTATGTGAGGAAGATTTGGATTGAATTTTTTAACCTTTGCCTCCTTTAGAATGTCGTCTTCTCCAATGTTCACCCTCGCCTCACTGGAAAAGCAACTATTTATATTTTTAAGATCAAAAATGGCTCAAAGAGGTGGGGCATGGGTTCCTTTTTAGCTTTCAGGAGCTCTTGGAGGTTGATTGATGGTAGGAGGAAGAGAGATGAAGCCTCATTTCCCCATTTATTTATAATGGCCGAAAATCCACCCATTTTTAATTTTTTTTTGCTCCAAAGTATTATCATCTTGCTTAGGGTGGTTGGGTTGGATGATGGATTGATTGAGGACTTTGGATGCTCCAAACTCCTCTTGTTGCCATGTGATCAGCTCTATTCAATGCAAATGTTGCAGAGGAGTTAAGTGCATGTGATGGGTGAGAATTAAATGAGGTTGGGTGGAATCCTATGTGGGGGAGGATCCATGAGGAATTTAATTGGGTTTGGTTGATTCCGGGCTAATCCCAAATGGGTTTGGGTCGAGTTTGATCAGCCCCCAATGGGTCATGACTTGGTTTCAAGAGATTTGGCCCAATTTGGGTCATATGGGTCATATTAGGTCAAATTGACCAATTGAAAATTATAGCTTGGGTTATGGGTTGATTCATGTTCAATTGGCTAATTGTAGATGAATGTGGTCATTGGTTTGACTCAATTTGTATTTAATTTTGATTTAGGCTTAATTGGCCATTTGGGCCTATTTATGCTTAATGGATCAATTGGGCTCAATTGATCAAATTTGGTTTAATTATGGCTTTGGTAAAGTTCAATAATCAATTTAGAATGAACTTGAGCTATTGGTTGCAATCAATTTGGGATAGATCATGATTTGACCCAATTTGGTCCTTTAGGCCAATTTGGGTCAACTTGGATCAAATGGCCAATTGGGCTTTTGTTCAATTGGTCAAGTCATATTTAAATATTGATTTTGGGTTGATTCAAATCATTGGTTTCAATCAATTTGATGTAGGATGAGTTTTGGCTAGTTTTGGTTCATTTGGGCTAAGGGTTGACTTGGTTAAATGACTAAGTTGACTTGGTTTGACCCAATTGATTATAATTGATCATCTAGGAGAGATCATGGTGGAAGGTTTTGGTGAGCTTGGTTCAATCCAATTTGGGTTGGATTGGAAGTTGGCTAAAATGGGTCATTTAGGTCACTTTGGGTTAAGTGGACCTAAGTGGGTCAATTAGTTTGATTTTGATTTGATTCGAGTTTAGTTGAACTTATATATGAGCCCTGGATTGAAATATAAATTCAACGACAAGCAACTTGGAGACCAATAAGTTTTGGCTCAATTGAAAGTTTTAAGTCAGCTAAGTTGGCGACTTGGGTTGCGATTTGATTTGATGATTGTAGGTTTCAGTTATATTTGGATAAATAATTGAATGACTGATTGATTCAAGAGAAAATTCATCATTTTTGACTTGATATGGATAGAATTTAGCTAAGTCTAAAGAATTTTCTTAAAGGGCTTAGATTTAGTTTGGATTTGATTTTCGATATAGTTTTAGTCATTTGAATTGGGATTTCATTTATATTTGTGAATATAAATGAAAGAATAATTAATTTATAACAAAATCAATTCAGTTTGATTTGATCTAAAGGGGGTTTTGGCTATGCTTATGAATGTGGTTTATATGGCTTAGGAAGGGTCTTAGGATTTGAATTTGATTTTAGGTTTCAATCATTTGGAGTCAAATTTGAATTTAGATTTAGAATTTCAATTTGAATTTGATATTTGGTTTGAGAATTGAATCTGGGTTTGATTTGAGAAAGTGTATCTACATTGGGTTTAGGCTATAAGATAGGTAATTTCCTTAAGCCCTAAGGAATAGCCTAATCTTATGATTAACACTTCTAAGTTTTTAGGCTTAGGTTAAGTGTTCACCTAATCACTAGAAGTGTCTTATGACTAAGGAGTTCTTAGTGTCTAAAAGTGTCTTAAGTTTAAGGAGAGGAGGTTAAGAGCTCACTCCAAAAGTGAGGTCAACAAAAGGACCCCTAGGTGGTGTGTGGCCGTGCGCGTTGACCAAAATGATAAACAACATCCAGAAGATTGCAACAAAAAATAAAAGTGATGTATACCTAGACTCAAAAGGTAGATAGAATCACGATCTTAATGCAACGCAGCTCCCTTTATGCCAAGGGCATAAAAGTGCAAGAAAGAATTCGTTGGGAATTGAGTACATGAACCTTCTTCTAGGAAAATAGGTTCAAGCTATCTATTAGGGATATGAATCTGAGTTTGATTATGAGTATGATTTTTTTTGGTGTGTATCTAGTGGGGATTGAGTACATGAATCTTTCACTTGAGAAATAGGTTCAAGCTATCCGCTGAGGATAAGAATTTGATTGGATTTCTTTGATTTGTTTGATTAGACTCCACTAGGAGGTTAGTTTAATTTATTATGGCTCTCCTAGGGAGAAGGGTTCTAGATTGAGGGCATATTCACCAGGGATGTACACTCGATTAAATTTATTTTATTTAGATATAAGCTCTACTAGGGAGGCTAATTTGATTTGCGCTCGTTGGAGAGAAATTTGCTTTGCTCGATATGTTTAGTTTGACTCCAATAGGGAGGTTGGTTTTAAATTTATTTTTTTATGGACCCTGTCGATGTACGATGGACTACACTAAGAAGGAGCCACGAGGGATTTGGCCTGTCTTAGATTTATAAGTCCAAAGGGATACACTGTATAAGGTAGGACTATCCACCTAAGGGTTGCCTTTTTTGTGACATGTACTAGGAAGAAGGCATAGACTTACATCTTCCAAAGTAAGGATCAACTGTTGGGGTGATCTGTCGATGGCACAACAAATTGAACCCTACCTAAGACGACTACTGACTAAGCGTCATTAGGGGTCTTACCTCAACTCACGAGTAGTCCTGATGATTAATTTGATTTATATTGATTTGACTTGAATTGATTTAATTTAGTTTGGTGTGTTATATTGTGGACCCTGTTGGTGTGTGATGAACCCACTAAGAAGGAGCTATGTCGGCCTTGGCCTGTCTTAGATTTACAAGTCCAAAGGGGTAGTCTACCACCATAGGTAGACTATCCGCCTAAGGGTTTCCTTTGGTGTGCAATGGCGTACTAGGAAGAAAGCATAGCGACTTACATCTTCAAAGTAGGGATCATTGGGGTGATCGATTAACAAATCAATCCCAACCTAGGGTGACTATTTGAGTAATGCTGCTGTGGACTCATATCGACTCAAGAATAGTCAAAATTAATTTAATTTTAGATGGACCCTATTAGTGTGTGATGGATCTACAAAGAAGGAGCTAATATCAGCCTAGACCTATCTTAGGTTTACAAATCTAAAGGAATAGTATACCAGCCATTAGGTAGAACTAACTAACCTAAGGGGTGCTTTTCGGTTTGCAATGGTCAAGTTAGAAAGAAAACATGGGGACTCACATCTTCCTAAATAAGGGACCACTGGGGAGATTAGTCGCTTGCACAACAAATTGGGCCCGACTAGTGCATCAATTTGCAATGATCGTGCTAGAAAGAATGCATAATAGACTTATATATTTCAAAGTAAAGACAACCATCGGTAACTCGTTGGTGGCACGATAAGTTGAACCCCAAGGGTGGAGATCTGGGGACTTATCTCAACTCAAAGTAGTCGCAATTCCTATGAGTTTTGCTAACACTACCCTAAAGATAGAATGCCTTCTTAGGAAAGGGGCCACTCAGGGCTTGAATTCCTAATCCACAGGCGAAGATATATTTTGTATATTTTAAGTTTGCATGGATGCTATTGGTTTGTGAGGGACCACAAGAAGAGCTCATATGCCTAGTCTATCTGACTTCTTGGACCAAGGGAGAATGTGCATCCTCTGAACAAATTCTCCAACCACAGGGGTGGTTACTAGGAAAGGAGGACTATCCAATCCAAAAATAACTAAGGTAGTGTCTAAATGGGATCGCTAAGGACTTAATCTAAATAGAGTGTCCACAGGGAAAGTGCCACTAGGGGCTTTATCAACCCACATAAAAAAAAATGTAGATGTTAGATGGGCCAACTCAAGGAGAAAGCACGGGGACTCACATTTGCCAAGAGTGGTGTATCCACTAGGTGGGTCACCGTCAGCATGGCGATAACAAACCAACCTAAGGTTCACATCAATTTGTGACAATCAGTCTAGAAAGAAGGCGTGTAGGCTTACATCTCACTAAAGCGAAACTAATTAATGGGATAGTCATCCCGACTGGCTATCCGACCTAGGGGCGACTACTTGTGTCTGTAAGGACTAGACCCAAGCTTAAATTAGTCAGGAGGAAAGGAGACACTGGGGGACTTATCCTAAACCTCAAATATACTCGACCTAGTCATTGTATGATGGCTAGTTCAAGGAGAGATCGTGTAGGCTTACATCCTCTTAAACAAAGTCAACATGAGGTAGCTTACTAGCTGCACATGGATGCCTACCAAACTTACAATGTGCTCATCAGTTTTCGATGGTAAAGTCAGAAAGAAAGCATGGAGACTCGCATCTTCCAAACAAGTGATCACTGGGGTGACACACTAGCAAGGTAGCATATCAGCTCGACATAAAGTAGCTAATGAGTGAGTGCCATAGGGCAGCTTGCTCCCACATCAAAATAGCCCGAGATAAAAGATATGTGTTTTTTATATTGTGGAAGAGGGAATAGGATGTTGCTTGGGTTTTCTTACAGCTACCCTAAACACATCAAAGAATGGATGAAATGGTGCCGAGGAGCAATTATGATTCCACCAAGGAAGGATGCCACTTGGGTTCTCTTACACCTAACTTTGTTTTACAAGTCAAAATAGGATGCCTCTTGGGTTCTCTTACACTTATCCTAATAGCACTATAGGATCATTTTGTGGTTTGTGTTTGTGTTGTGGAGGGATAGGATGCCTCTTAGGTTCTCTTATACCTACCCTAAATACATCATGGCAGATTCACAAGCAAAAGATATTTCTAACACAGAAGAGATGGAATTTGAAATAAAAAGAGGTTTATTGATAATTATTTTCAAACAAGATTTATGGATAGTATTTCTTTAACTATAGCCCATTGATTGGAAGCATCGGGCACTCTCCTTTATAATTTATGAGTTGATAAGACCCTCCTTGGTAGGCCTCCTCTATGGCTTAAGGGCCTTCCCAAGTGGGTTCAAACTTGCCTCCTATCTTTTGGTAGATAACAATTGGGCTCCTTAGAACTAAAACAAGCTCTCCTACTTGAAAAGCTTTAGGACGGACCAACTTATTATGAGCTTGAATCATCTTAGCTTTGTATAACTTGAGGTTCATGCGAGGCATCTCTCCTCAAACCTTTGAGCTCTTCTCACTTAGCATTATTTCATTGTGATTTTACTACTCATAGCTATCCTTAGTGATGGGAGTTGGACTTCTAATGGTAGAACATCTTTGGACCCATACACTAAGGAGAAAGGGGTAGTTTGAGTTGGAGTTCTATGTGTATGCAGTAGGCCCATAAGGCTTCAACCAACTATGTTCATGCCATCATCATTTTATTATCATCTAGTGTCTTCTTGATTATTTGAATGAGAGTTTTCTTGAAGGCTTACGCTAACCCATTTGCCCTTGGATGGTAGATGGTAGGAATATCTCAATCTATGTCTCGAAAATGTTGATTTTAGTGCTCTTGAATGCGTACCATTATTGGATATAATTTATCGAGGCATCTCGAATCTATATACGATATGGTTCCTAAAAACTGGAGAACATGCTGAGCTGTGACTTCTCTAAGTGGGATTGCCTCTGCCCACTTGAAAAAGTAGTTAGTAGCAACTAGGATGAATCGATGACCTTTGGAAGAAGGAGGATCAATCGGACCCACAATGTTAGTATCCTAACACTCAAATGGCCATGAGGCATGTAGATGTTGGAATGTTGAGTGAGGGACCACATGTACGACATTGATGGCATCTCCTAGCTACGCCCATGCGTGATCATCAAGGCTAGTATCCTAGTCTTGATCTTGGATTTCATCTTCGGACCAGATTGGTGTGCTATGCATAAACCTGAGTGTACCTCGATCACGATCCTATGGGCTTCGTGTTTGTCCAGATAACATAACCATATATGATCGAAGGATTGCCAGTACAAGGTGCCATCCATGAGAGCATAGGAAAGGGCTCTTTGCTTAACCTGGTATGCTAGTGATTTCTCTTGCGGTAGTTTGCCTATGTTTAAATAATCCATGAATGGTTGCCTCCAATCTGACTCCTCATCCTTTTTGGCAATGGAAACCTCCCCTTCATGAGAGAATCCTTCGATGAGTTCAACATCACCAAGGGATAAGACTTGTCTATTTTGGACCCTTATTGGAATGGACTCATCTTCCGGACATGCCAACTATTTGGCAAGCTTGGCTAATGCATCTGCTACTACATTTTCTCCTCGAGGAATCTTGTAAATGGCAACCTCTATGATTTGAGCCAACAACTCCATAATGTACTTGTGGTAATGATGGAGCTTTTAGAACTTGTAGACCCTGATTTGGTTGATGATGAGTGAGAATCAAAGATGTTGATGCTTTGGATGCATAGTGTAATGACTAACTGACTAATCGAGCCTCATATTTGGCTTCATTGTTGGTGCATGGATTGGACAGATGATGAGAATCTCATCACATCATGTCCGGAGTTAGGAGAACTATTCTACCCCGCCTTCCCCAGGATAGTAAGTTATGGTTATTCTCCTCTTTGAGAGAGAGATGCACCATCAAAATACATCTCCTAATGGTGAGCACTAGTATCCTCTAAGTTCATGATTTGTTCATCGGGAGATCATCGCAGAATCAGGAAGTGGGTGTGCTAAGAAATATGCTAGTGCTCCTTTTCACCGCATGGAGTATGAATGATGTCAAATGACAAAAATCATGGACCACATGCCAACATCCGGATAACATCGGTCGTGTCATGAGATATTGATTGATCTAGAGATCATTTACCTTATGAGAAAGCATGTAGTGTCATAGCTTTTGGGATGCAAAGATTAAAGCTAGCGGGCTTTTCAATAGGTGGGTAGTTTGCCCTAGATTAGATGATGACCGAGATAGTAGAGAGCATTTTTCCCTTCATCTTGGTTTGAGCCAACAAAGCCAAGGGAGTCATCTAATGCAAGAGTAGAGGATCATTGCGGGATATAATAGGTGGTGTCATCGATAGTGCTTGATGTCTTCAAAGCATGCCGACACTTATCCCACTGAACTTGGCATCCTTTTGATAAGTGTCGAGAATGGTTGGCATCTTCGAAGTTGATATGAAGCGTCTTAGATACGCCAACCACTGTTGGAATGATCTGAGTTGAGTTAGACTTTTAGGGGGTGGCATTTTTAAGATAGCCTTGATCTTCTCTGGGTTGATTTCAATTCCCTGGTTTCGAACAACAAACCCAAAAAATTTTCTGAAGCTACTCTAAATGCACACTTGAGGGGGTTCATTTTGAGGTTGTATTATCTTAACCATTTGAAAAGTACTCTCAAGTCAAAAAGATGGTCTTCCTTTTTTTTTATTTGATAATGAGATCATCGACATAGCATTCAACTTGATGATGAATGAGTTCATCAAAGATTCATTCAGTCATGTATGTGGCAACATTTTAAGGAAGGCATGACCTTATAATAATAAATTTGAGTTCAAAAAAATAGTATTTCTTTCATCCTCGGGGGCCATCTTGATTTGGTTATAGCCATATGACCCATCCATAAAGGAGAATACTGCATGAGATGAGGCAATGTCCACCATTAATTCTGGTATAGGAAGTGAGAATTCATCGTTAGGACATGCCTTATTTAGATCCCTAAAATCAACATATATGCAAATTTAGCCATTTTTTTTATTAATTAGGACGACACTAGCCAACAGGTAGGATATTTTTCTTCCCTGATAAAGCTAGCATCGATCAATTTCTTAATTTCAGAAGTGACTTACTATTCAATGTCTAATCACATGCATCTAGGAGCTTGCTTTATAGGGTTAGCATTAGGTTCTATTATTAGTTTGTGGACTACTATGTTAGGGGATAGATCGGGCATCTCTTCATAACTCCATGCAAAGTAGTCCTTAAACTTAGTTAATAGTCTAACTAAGTCATTAGTTTCTTCTTCATTTAATAAGGAACTGATGTTTGTCGAACGTGGATTGTCTTTGGTTCCTAAGTTAATTTCTTTAAGTTCATCGATGGTTGATCTGATCTCTTCTTTGAACTATGGTGGTGCATCTCTAACTTCAGGCTTACTTGGGTCATCTGAAGTTTCTAAACATACCTCCTCATAAGAGTTAGCATGATTTGAGAAGAACCTATTAGAGGCCAAATGATTTATGATGACTAAGTATTGTCATCATCATCGACTGGACCTATTATGAATCTAGTCGGTCTTGATTGAGAATTTGGTTGTCCCATAGCCTTTCAAAGTAGTCTGACTTGTTTAGACCAAGTATGTGGGATTAATCCCTTCTTTACTAAGTTGAGAACACAAAGTGAGTACCAATCAAAAGGTAATTCTATTAAATCTTTATATGAATTATCTTCAAGTTTTACATCAACTTCCTTACTTGAGGATGATGCTCCCAACAAAAATCTCTTTAGCTTGACATCTATGGATGACTTGGGGGCCTCCTTAGCTACTAAACCTTCAACTTTCTGAGAAGAAGTGAGGTTAGAGATAAAGTTCCCAACTATTGTCTAACTATTCTACATAATAATGATTCAGATACATTCATGCTTTGTTTGGAGGCATGGTCTTCATCACTGTCTAGCTCGAATGTCACCTTCAAAGGGACCACGAGAGGGGTTGGTTATGCTAACCACTGAGACTCATCCTCCAACTAGACTCTAAGTCTATGTGGATAGGGGTACTCTAGAGTGGAACATAGCTACTAGTTGGCCACCAGAAGGAGGTTGCCTTCACCTCTACCTCTTCCTCTACCTGGGGGGTCGAGTCATCCTACCCATGTGTTCATATGGAGGAACAAACTGTGGATAGAATGTAACATCTGGCTCTACCTCTTCCTCGGTATTTGGTTCTCACTCACTTGTATTTTTATTTTCTCTTCCTTTTTTCTTTTCATTTTCTTTTCTTTTTTTCTTTTTCTTTTGTTTCTTTTTCTTTTATTTTTGAACATTCACGAAGCACATGAGAATAGACTTTTTGATTTGGAGGAAGATAGTAGGCTACATCTTCATAAATCTCATCCTCTCTAACTAGAATGGCTTCAAGTCTCCTTTGACACAATACTCAATTCCATTTCTTCTGAATTTGATGCACTGGTGCAAAGAAGATAGAATCGTGTTGTTTGCATGTATCCAAGGCCTACCAAGCAAAGCAGTTAAAGATGTATCTGAGTCTATTATGTAGAACTTGGCTTCTGTCTTCCAATCATCTATCTCTGGTAACACTATGGAGCCTAAAGCCCTCTCTCTTGTTGAATCTCAACATCATCCGATCTCTGAGTTTAGATATCATCCTCAAGTAGGCAAGAGTTTTTTATAATGTCACTAATGCACCTTGATCAACTACCCCTGGAGAGCCTAAATCTGCCATGTCCACTGGAGGGGATGGTTGTGCTCGTTTGTCCCCAAAAGAAGGTCCTCATCTTTAAATGTAACTCCATGGGCTTCTTTTGAATAACATGCCTCCTCTCCAATAGCGTTCAACTAAGCAAAGCATATTTCTGGATCAAGAAGAGCTTTGATCAATGACTCCCTCATCTCTTTGGATAAGACAAGGGCATCATATATCCTTAGTTTAGGACAACTTTCTGTGACATTGTAGTCAACTCGCTGATCCTCCATAAGCATATCCATGGGTGGAGCATCTTGTGGAGAGGTTTCTTGATAACTAGAACTAATGACTTGTTTATGCTTATCCTGAGGTGCTACCCTAGGAGATAGTACTTTGCCACTATGTAGGTTGACTGCAACGACTTCACGAGATGATTTGGAAAGTTCTACCTTCTCATCAGGTTCTACAACTTCTCCTATGGGATCATCAGAGTCGGATGACTCCAAATCAATCTCAATGGGCGGACCCAAATGATTCAGGAATGGAAAATCCATTTCTAAATCAGAAAAGAAATGATCGGAACTAGAGTTATCATTATTATTTTGTAGACTTGGAGAGTTTTGAGAGGAATAAAATCTAGAGTATCAGAAGTGGACAAGATGTAAGTGAAAGCTTTCTTCATTGATTTCTTCTTAGATGGAGGTACATGATAGAAATCTAATAAAGTAAGCGGGCTAAGGGGTTTAGTGCTCTTGTCCATATAATGCTCCTGTTGGCAGAAGAGGAGCTAGTGGAGGAAGAAGTAGTAACTGTAATGGTGGATAAAGTGTTGGACGGATGGTGGTTGTGCTACTATGCTATCCCAAGAAAGTGAGGTGATTCTGCTTTGGGCATCTACCTTCTTCAAGTTGTCTTTGGCAACTTGCAAACCTTCCTTGGGTTGGAGGTTTGAGTTGCTTTTAGGCACTGCAGAAACTTTCTTGATCTTAGAGATGATTTTCTTAGAGGTTTGGGATAAGAATATCCCAACCTTCCTTTATCTTAAGAAGATGTTGTATCCCCAAATTACTCTAATAGCGGAGGTTGTTCTAAGTAAATATTCTTAGGGATGACAATAACCAACTTATAGCTACACTCAAGTCCTTAAAGGTAAAGAAATCTCTACATGACATGCTGGTGGTAGGGGCAAAAGTTTGGATCATGACTCTTGCCCACATCTCGCCTCCAGGCTCAGTAACTAAAATTAGGCTTTCTTTAAGAGCTTCTTAAAGATCTTCCTAACTACCTCCCTCTTGAATGAATAAGGCTTATTCAATTTGTTGGCAAGAGTAGGTAAATGGTAGCTACTTGATGGTGGATAGGAGTACTGATCTATGGGTGGGGATAGTATATGCTATGGATGAGATAAGCGGTGGCTGGAGGTGTGACAAGAGGTGGTGATATGATGTGAGGTGGTGTAGAGGAGGTGGTAATGGAGGCTGTGCATGAGGTCTCTCTCATCTGAACTCACTTCTGCTTCCCCTTATCACTACTACTACCCCAGCTTTTCTCAAATGCTTATGTAGTTGGGCTTGATGATTGGTCTTGAAAAGGTAACTGTTTGGACCTTCCTTGTAGACTAGCCACCTTGTTGATTAATTTCTCAAATGCTTAATGGTAAAACCCTTTAAGCATGAAGCAAGGCCATGAATATTCTTGAGTAGAATTTCAATGGCATGTTTATTGACAACTTTGGTTTCATTTCATACTTAAATTTCATCTAGAGAATAATCAATAAGGGACTCATTGGGGTGTTGTTGAGCTACAATGACATTACCCAGTTACCCTTTGGAGCTCAAACAAATCTCTTAATAAAGATGCTCCAACTCAAAAGTCTTCACTAAACCATTGGGTAGTTAGCATACCAATCAAATGCGATGCTCAAACTCTGAGAAGAGAATAGAAGTGCATCGTCCACCATTGTAACATCCCCTAAATGTGCTATGTTGAGGGTTCCCGCCATCAAAATTTTGAAGGAAGGAGGCACAAAACCCTTGGATATTGGACACCATCAAATTCCTCTGGTAGGGTCTACCCTTTGGAATAGATGAGAGCCTTGTAATTTCCTTCACTTATTGCTCCACCAAGCTTGATATCTTTTTTCTTGCATGGAGGTGTCCACCACCCTATGCAAGCTACCTATCTGTCTACTAGAAGTGTACTTTAATCTAGATATGCGCAACTTCGGATGATCTATCTCTAGGTATATGCTTGATACTAGGCTTGAAGTGCATGGAGGCTCTTGCAAGTCTTCCATCCTCTTCTCCATCCAGCTGATATGATCATCCTTCTATTTAAGGTGTTAATAAAGGTGTTGGGTTTAATGGATGTCATCATCTTCCTCAACCACAATACCTTCTTGACTATGGTAATCTATATGAAGGGAGCTCCTAGTATCAACCATGTGGACCCTTGAATCCTTGAGATCATCCTCATGGATCAAAGCACCTTTCCCTCCTCATCGTGATCACTCCTAGAAGTTCTCTTCTCGAAAGTATTATTCTAGAATCTCTTCTAGGAAATGATCTAATCTAACAAATACCGATAGGAGGGGCTAACTCAGAGATGCACTTAACACGCCTATCACTAGAGTCTCGAGGGTCATGACTGGAAGAGACATGCTGCTCATGGGTGGAGTAGTGTCCTATGGAGATCCACTACCATGGGGACTACTATCCCCTTCCTCTTCTCTTTGTGCTATCACTACCTATGGTGGTGGTTTGTGGTGGTGCGACCACGCGATCTTGGGTTCACCCTTCTAAGTAGGAGGTCGAGTAGGAACTCGCACCCCATGGTGGAGTAGATGAAGTGGGATCCTTGGCCATAGGATCACCAATGGGGCTTTCTTCTCCGGATGATCTTCTATGCCTTTGTGGATGGTGGATGGCATAACCGGGTGATGGGAGAGTGGATCGGTGTGGTGGAGGCAACACTTGCTCTCTGAGCTCTCCTCTATGATGAGTAGCCATAGAATGCTATGTATGATTGGTGTGGGTAGCGGATGGAAAATCCCAGAGGCCGACTATCTGTGCTACGTCTCTCTCAAGTAATCTATACTATACGGGCTCGGCCTCTCTGTCTATGTGTCCACACTATGAGGGATGATAAAATGTAAATCAAACTGAGCCCCAGACTCGGATCGTCCATAAGCTCACAACTCGGCATAAACGATCTAAGGCTGCATTCCTTCTCTTATCACGTAGAGCCTCAAAATGAACTGTGGTGGAGGTGAAAAGATCCTCTGTCTTCCTCTCCATTAGGGGTGAAACTTGTTCTCTGATAAGGGGAGACACTATCCTAGGTAACTCCTCTCTGTAGGGAAGCGACTCTTCCTTGGCTATGTAATGGTGATCGCTTGATCTTGCGGCTTTGTTGTGCATTGAGTCCTACTAGGAGAGCACAGAAAACTAGACCCTCGTGGGTGGGAGACTATCCCCAAGATAGGTAGCCTTCCCCGAAGGGTGAGTAGTGCTACGAGCGAAAGGGGAACCATTGACACTAAATTGGTGTACGAGGAACACTTTCTTTAGTGGGGAAACTCGAGTTAGACAACATCTCAATGATGACTCGCCCCTCACCACTTTGCGTGGTTGTGAGGGTGGTCCCCTCATAAGTGATCCTAGCTCCCTCAAAATCTCATCAAAAATAAATGAGGTGGGCAAAGTCGATCTGGGGAGGTGGCGATCAAGGAAATCCATCCTAAGGAAAAAGTATGTACTTTGGGCCATGTGTGAAAACTTCAAAGATTGCACTTTTGTGAGTATATGCATTTATTGAAATATAACTTATATCATATTCCTGCCTTGATATTTGTTCCACACAAATAAAAGAACTTTTGAGTTCTAAACCCACACTCAATGATTTAAATGTGTTAAGTGGGGTTCATTAGAGAGAATTGGATATTGAGGAGAGTCTTTGCCATTTTATTTCCATTTAGAACCCATACTCAATTGATTTAAGTAGGTTGGGCGGGCTTCTAAAATTTGAGGAGAGATTTTTCTTGGAGATATTTGTGTTTTGTGCATCTTGTTTGAAAGTATTGATAGTTTGAAAGACCTTTACTTAGCAAATTTGGGTATGCTAAGAAGAGGTTGTGATTGTGTATTTGAAATATTTTTCTTGTTAAGATTTGATTGTGTGATATTTTGATTTGAAAATGGGGCTTCTTACTTAACAAATTTTGTATGTTAAGGAGAGGGCACATGTGTTTGATTTGTGCTTGATGATGAGACTTTCACTTAACAAATTTGGTATGTTAAGTAAAAGTCAAATGTGATTGTGAGATAGATTTGCTTTTCTTTGAAGATAGAAGTCCCACTTAACAAATTTGGTATGTTAAGTGAAAGCCCCAAATTTGTTTGAGATATTTTTTTTCTTTGAGAATGAGACTCTCACTTAACAAATTTGGTATGTTAAGTGAAAGCTCAAGTGTGGTTTGACATGAAAAATTGGATCCTTATTTAACAAATTTGGTATGTTAAAATAGGGATCAAATGTGTGTTGAAAAGAGACTCCCACTTAACAAATTTGGTATGTTAAGTGAAAGTCAAATGTGTTTATGATTTTGAAAATGAAACTCTCACTTAACAAATTTGGCATGTTAAGTGAAAGTCAAATGTGTTTATGATTTTGAAAATGAAACTCTCACTTAACAAATTTGGTATGTTAAGTGAAAGTCAAATGTGTTTATGATTTTGAAAATGAAACTCTCACTTAACAAATTTGGTATGTTAAGTGAAAGTCAAATGTGTTTATGATTTTGAAAATGAAACTCTCACTTAACAAATTTGGTATGTTAAGTGAAAGTCAAATGTGTTTATGATTTTGAAAATGAAACTCTCACTTAACAAATTTGGTATGTTAAGTGAAAGTCAAATGTGTTTATGATTTTGAAAAGAAACTCTCATTTAACAAATTTGGTATGTTAAATGGAGTTCAAAGTTCTTATGATTTTCAAAAAGGGGGTTCTGATTTGACATACTTGGACATGTCAAATGAGCTCCCAATGTGTTTTGAAGTCCAAGACTTTGGCAAGGAGTATTATCAGACAAATGCAAATAGTATCAAATAGAATTCAATTTACTTTACCTTCTCCAAGGGAAGGGGAACTCCCATTTGACAAATTTGGGTATGTCAAGTGGGGGGTTAAAATATGTCTTGACTTCTCTTTTATGTTTGTATGATTTATTTCTTTTTGAAAAGGAGGAAAACTTCAACTCTAGCACATGTGAAGTATGCCAAGTGGAGTTTCAATTTTATATCATGATTTTATTCAAAAATAGAACCTCCATCCAACAAATTTGAGTGTGTGATGGGGCTATTTCCAAAGAAAATGTGCTTTTGAAAAGACATTAAAATGGATGATTTTGATTTTGAAAAGAACCTCCATGTAATAATCATAGGATTTGTTAGGTTTATATGTTTTGTGCCTTTTGAAAATTTCTTACAAATTATTGTGTAAAGATCTCTTATTATGTGGATTTTGAAAAGTGCTTTTGGAAAGACATGTTATTTGTAGAAGAGTTTTATTTTCTTATTATTCATGGATGAACCTTGCCCACCATCGATGGTGAAGAGGTTCTTAATTTTGTTCCTTTGTTGATTAATTATTTTCACCTATTGGGGAACCAATAGGGATTTTAAGATTTACAGTGGGGTCCTAAAACCTAAAAATGATGAGATTTTTTTTAAGGATGAAATAAGCTAAGTGCCAACTGAAAGAATGATAGTGTCGGGCCTATATAAAATATAAGTCCACTATCGATGCTTAGAGATAATAATTATCTATTAAAGATGGAGAGAGAATCATCCCCAGCGGAGTAGACCCTAAAATCTATGGTGTTTTTGAGATGTGGGACACCATGCAGATCTTAGGGGGTACTTATTGAAGTGATCGAGTACGACATTAAGGAATGATGTACCATCTTGAAAGATAGAAATCACCACCTTATAATGGACCTAATCACCTAATAAGGACTCATAAGGCATGATGGGTCTTCAATGTACCAGAGATCTTTCCCTTACTTTACATGGAAAAGTAAAGTTGGGTTTCTTTTAAGCCAAGTTCGTTAAGTTCCCTATGGAGGCAAGCCCCCATGTTAATTACATCCTAAGGAATGGGAATTCCTTAAGAATACTCTCGATTAAAGTAGACAACTATGGTCTCTAAATATTTCAAGATTAAGACTATCAAAGGATTGGCTATTTTAGAAAATCAAATGGGATAGATCAAGGAAAAGACTTTTTATTGGAAGTCAAAGGGGGAGGGGTAGGGAATGCTCATGATATTAGGAAACCTAGTGAGCATTCCAATCTATCCTATGATTGGGCTTTATATTTTTGAAATTGAAGAGAGTTAATTATTTGAGTTGACATTTTATTAGATTGCTAGGGCTTATAATTCCACAACATAAGATTGTGGAAATGCCTAAGAGGTGAGGATTTATGCTTGTAGCCCAAAGGAAACTGCTACCTCAGATCCTAAATCTAGGGATCTTTGGCAAGGGCCAAAATATGACCTAAATCTAAGGCAAAATAGGTATATGGTTTACCTCCATAAGAGAGAATAAACCACTGCCAGACTTATAAGCTAGAGTGGTAACCATTTAACTCCTCCTACGCTTCAAATCCATGTGGCCAAGTCTTATGCTTTGCAAGATGGCTAGGCTATTGTTTACCTAGAAATGAGACTAAGTCCTTAAACTCACTCCCTAAGAGACTAGAGCATGAGTGGAATGAATTCATGACTTAATCTAATGCAAGTTTTATCAAATTTATTTGATTCTTTTGGACTCTTTTTTTTTACACAGGCTATGGGATTTTGTATGCCTAAATGCATGAGAACTTGGTTATGGCCAAATCAAGAGAGAAAGGGGTGTTCTTCCATCAAAGACTCTCACAGTTAAACTTTTATTCTTTGGCATAGATGGAAGCCCCCTCTTAACAAGAGTGGAAGAATATGACATGTATGATGTTATAAATACAATCAGCCAGCTAAGCGGTTGCTTGAAAAAAATTTATTATCTCGATTTAATTCCTAGGCTTTTATGTGAGGTTATGAGTTATTTTAAATTTTAATTGTGAGTTATTAATTGGGTTAGAAAAAATTAATTTCATCCTAAGAGCCTACCGTATCCAGGCCACACATTCAAACATCAAACATGAAGAAACTAAGCAAAGCATGCAATTCTGTGCGCAATCTAAACACAACATCAAACAATTTTACATATTGCCACAAGAGAATAAAAGGTCGGTGCGGTCGGGTTCCACCGTACACCCTGAAAAGATAAAAAATGATGGGTAGCCTAGCTCTACCCTTATACAACCTGTATTATAAAAAAAATACATGCTATGGGGGTTTTCTTTTCTTCATTTCTTCCTTCTCATTCTTTTAATTTGGTTTGCTCCAAAGGCATCAGGGCACCCTGGACTAAGCTACTCATCCTAGTCCCCATAACACTAATTCTAATTCTAATGCAAAATTACATTAAAAATAGGAAAAGTAAATCAAATTTACACATAAAAAAATGTTAGCTGAACACACCATACAATCCAAACAGTTATATGAATAATTTAGACTCAGCACCTCACACATGGGTAACCAAGCACACATATCCTAACATGGGTTATGCTTAGGGGCTACGTAACCTACACAGTAAAAGTATTTATATTTTTATTACAGTGGCCCTTTAAGCACAACCCCCTGTAGAAAATATGATTAGGCTAATAACGGCCTAACATCTAAGAGCCATACATTGTAACATCCAGTCTAAAATATTACATCACAAAATAAAACACAACATCATACATACAACACTTTAACTTAGCACTAGAAGTGGTGACTTAGTATTCTAATGTGTGCTTAAGGCTTATGTGACAAGACTTTACAAGGCTTCTTTAGTTTAAGTTTCAATTTGGAGTTTGAATTTATTTAAAATTTTCCTTTGGGTGATTTCAATTTAAATGATTTAATGATTTATTTTCCATTTTTATTTCACTTTTATTTGGTTAAAATGATGTTTAGGTTTTCAAGAATGAAGAATAGAATGAATTCCATTTGATAACTCACTCTATTCTACATCCTAACTTTAAAGAATCTAACTAAGGTCATTAAGTATCTTAATTACATTTGAATTTGTGAATTTGATTTGATTTTTGATTTGAATTAGAATTTAGAATTTGAGTTTGTTTAAGTATTTGATTGATTGATTTTGATGTTTTGGTTTAATTACATCTTAATAATTCAATATCCTTTATATCTAATGAAGTTTAAGTTTGTTTAAATTCATGTGTTTTCGATTGATTAATTTCATATTAGATGTTTCAATTTTATTAAATCTTGATAATTCAATATATTTTTAAATTAATATTTAATTCTTTTCTTTGATTATGGTTATGTGACTAAATTTTATGCTTATTTTATTTGATTGTGGTTCATTTATTTGTAGTTTAATCAGATTAGATTAATTGAGATTTTATTTTGATTTTAATTGAGTTTAATTCTTTGTAATTAGGATTTTATTTTTAATCTCATCCATTTGTCATGTTTATCAAAGTTTGGTTTGTATTTTTGATTTTAAACATTGGATAGTTAATTAGTTTATCTTATTTAAGTAGGTTGAATGAGATTTAATTTGATTACATATTAAATTGATGAGAGTCTTTCTTAATTTAACTTAATTTGATTTAATTTGATTTGATTAGCTTTTAGTCAATGAATTTGCTTAGGTTCACTATGATTATATGATTAGTTTAATTAAGAAGTGTATTTATGTTAATTATAAAGATTTGTTTAATCTTCAATTTGATTTCATTTTTTTAGGTTAAAGATGTAATCAATGACTTAATAATTTAGGTTTAATTTAAGTTTTGATTAGTATTTAATTGTATTTATGTTTGATTAAGTTTATGTTTAATATGATTAATTTGATTGACTTAATTATCTTATTTAAGATTTGTGATCAAATTAATTAGTAGATTAATTAAGTGTTTAATTTGAATTAATTTTAATGTGATTTACAAAATTAATTTGGTTCATTAAGATGATAAATTAATATATTAAGTTTGCATTAATTAAATGTTTACTTAATTAAGTATGATTAAGAGTAATTAAACTTTTTTAAATCATTAGATTAATCAAAAATTTATTTAATTAATGACTTAATTTCCCACATGTGAGTGATTTGATTTAGTTAAGTGTTTTACTTAAGTTTGATTTGATTAAAGGATTATTGTTATTATCATTTGATTAGATTAAGTGATTTAATTGTTTATTTTTATTTAAATTAAACTTGATTGTTCATAATCATAGTTATGTTTGATTTTCTTCATTTATCATGTTCATTAAATTTCATTCATGTTTGATTTAGTTGTTAGGTTTATGTATTAATGGCTAATTAATTATCTTATTCCAAATGGATGTGATTTAATCAAATGTTAATTAAGTTTACTTTAAATTTATTTGGTTTAACTTGATTAATATCAAATGATTATGTTGAATTGGTTTGTTAATCAATTTGATTTTTAGTTTATTTAGTGATTAATTAGTTTAGTTTATTTATTTTCATTAAGGAATTTTATATGATTAAGACTCCATGCTTAGTGTAGTAGTTATACTAGTTTTATCAATGTTAACATTTCCTAGATTTGTTGAATTTGAAGTTTGATTTAAGATTTAATCATTTAATTGAGTTTTATTAATTTAAATATGTTTAATCATATTTAATTTAATTTCATAAGAGGATGATATTTTTTTGATTTGAGGTTTGATTAATGATTGCTTAAGTGTTATTTCATTTCTCATTTTGATTTTGATATTTAAATTATTTTTAGATTATATTTTAATTATGTCCTTAATTGATTAAACTTTAATCTTAAGTGTTTTCTTGGGGTTCATTAGGATTCAAAAAATCACATTATTTTCTTATGTGTCTTAGATGTCAATTGAACTGATTTAAGCCATCTTGAAGATTTTTGTTAATTTCGAATTTTATTTTATTTATTTTATTAAAATGGACAACTTGAACTTCAAAATTTAATTTCTTCCAATTGAAAAATTCTTTTAATTTGAAATTTTTATGGTAGGTGTGCTTTAACTTAATTTCAGTCCCTGAAAATTTCAACTTAATCTAACATGTATTTTTGGTTTAATTAATGAAACATGATTTTTACTAAAACTCAAATTAAGCTCAAAATACTCAGTGCAATTTGGGGATTTTGGGTTTGTTGGATTTCTCTTGGAAAAATGAATCCAACGAGCCCTTGTTCATAATTTTTGGTAAGAATTTTATTTTTTATGAATTTATGAAGTTTCTTGTGATTTAAATTAATTTTTTAAATCAGAAAATCTGCGGCGACATGGCAACACGGCGCCACGTGGTGCCACATGATTGGATGGGCCATGTGGCAGCACCATGCGCGCACGCGATTCACGATGCGCCACATGCGCACAGTGGAAGCGGGTCAATGAAGAGCGACCGCGTTCCGAACCATCCCATCGAGATGATGGTCAGATCAAATCGCTGATCCAGGTGAGGATCACGGATGATCGACGCATCTGTCGATCACACGAATCGCGACGATCGAGCCATCGACATGCGAACCACGATCGATGGTCATATCAATCGATCCGGCGTCGATCGTGATCGAGCCCGATCCCACGAACCATGGATCGGACAACGCTTGTAGCCCACGGTGATGAACGAAAATAATTTTAAAAAAAAAATAGGATTTCTCAATGAAAAATGGACTCATTTTCACGTCGATTTGCACCGAAAAAAATTTATTTTCTAATTGTGATGATTTAAAGTGAAAATGCAGGATTATCTAGGGTAGATTCCTAAAAGTCATGCAAAAAAATCTCAAAATGAAGGATCCAATGTCAACTACAGTTTTTTGAAGGTTACCTCATCGGGGATGATTTTCGATGGTGGTGAAGATTCGAGCGAACTCCTAGGTATGTGAGGAACCTTTGGAATGATTTTTTTAATCTTTGTCTCCCTTTGGAACGTCATCTTCTCCACATCATCGCTTTGCTGAAAAAGCAACTATTTGTATTTCTGAGCTCAAAAAAATGGCTCAAAGAGGTGGGGGTTGGTTCCTTTTTTGCTTTGCAGAGCTCTTGGAGGCTGATTGGTGGTAGAAGGAAGAGAGATGAAGCCTCATTTCCCCCTCCTTTTATAATGGCCAAAAATCCACCTTTTTTGAATTTTTTTGGCTCCAAAGTATTATCATCTTACTTGGGGTGGTTGGGATGGATGATAGATTGATTGAGGACTTTGGATTTTTTCTCCAAAGTCTCTCTTGGATGATCCATGAGTTAAATGCATGTGATATGAGAGAATTAAATGAGGTTGGGGTAATCCTATGTGGGGGAGGATCCATGAGAAATTTAATTGGGTTGGGTTGATTTTGGGCTGATCCCAAATGGGTTTGGGTTGGGTTTGATTAGCCCCCAATGGGTCAGTCATGACTTGGTTTCAAGAGATTTAGCATAATTTGGGTCATATGGGTCATATTGGGTCAAATTGACCAATTTGACCAAAATTGGCTAAATTAGCTTGAATTATAGGTTGATTCATATTTAATTGGCTAATTGAAGATGAATGTGGTCTTTGGTTTGAATCATTTGGATTTACTTTGGATTTAGGACAAATTGACCCTTTAGGCCTATTTGGGCTTAATGGCTCAATTGGGCTCGATTGATCAAATTGGGTTTAATTATGGTTTTGGTCAAGTTCAATAATAAATTTGGAATGAACTTGAGCCATTAGTTGCAATCAATTTGGGTTATCATGATTTGACCCAATTTGGTCATTTAGGCCAATTTCGATCAACTTGGATCAAATGGCCAATTAGGCTTGGTTTGGCTCAATTGTGGTTAAGTCATATTTAAATATTGATTTTGGGTTGATTCAAATCATTGGTTTCAATCAATTTGATGTAGGATAAGTTTTAGCTAGTTTTGGTTCATTTGGGCTAAGGCTTGACTTGATCAAATGACTAAGTTGACTTGTCAATTGATTGCAATTGATCATCCTAGGGTGATCAATAATCATGGTGAAGGTTTTGGTGAGCTTGGTTCAATAATTTGGGATTGGAAGTTGGCTCAAATGGGTCCTTTAGGTCACTTTAGGTCAAGTGGACCTAAGTGGGTCAATTGGTTTGATTTTGGTTTGATTCGAGTTTAGTTGAACTTATATATGAGCCCTGGATTAAAATATAAATTCAACAACAATCAACTTGGAGTCCAATAGGTTTTAGCTCAATTGAAAGTTTTAAGTCAAAAGGGCTGAGTTAAGCTTGACTTGGGTTGGCTTCGACTTGATTTGATGATTGTATGTTTCATTTATATTTGGATAGATAATTGAATGAATGATTGATTCAAAAGAAAATTCATTGGTTTTGACTTGATCTGGATAGAATTTGGCTAAGTCCAAAAAATTGGCTTAAAGGCTTAGATTGAGTTTGGATTTGATTTTTGATATAGTTTTGGTCATTTGAATTTGGATTTCATTTATATTTGTGAATATAAATGAAAGAATAATTGATTTATAAAGAAATTAATTGAGTTTGATTTGATCTAAAGGGGGTTTTGGCTATGCTTATGAATGTAGTTCATATGGCTTACGAAGGGTATTAGGATTTAAATATGATTTTGTGTTTCAATCATTTGGAGTCAAATTTAAAATTAGATTTTGAATTTGAATTTGAATTTGAGATTTGGTTTGAGAGTTGAATCTGGGTTTGATTTGAGAATGTGTATCACGGTTTAGGCTATAGAATATGTAATTTCTTTAAGCCCTAAGCATAACATAATCTTATGATTAACACTTCTGAGTTTGTAGGCTTAGGTTAAGTGTTCACCTAATCACTAGAAGTTTCTTATGACTAAGGAGTTCTTAGTGTCTAGAAGAGTCCTAAGTCTAATGAGAGGAGGTTAAGAGCTCACTCCAAAAGTGAGGTCAACATTTTGCAAGGCTAAGACTACTGTCATCAACTCCTTGACCCTTCTCTATATCCTATCAATCTGATCATCTTTTTGTTTGATTTGTTAAAGGAGGGGTTGAGTTTGATGCCTCACCTTCCTCAACTATAATGCATTTTGGCTAGGTTGCTCCCTATGCAAGGTTCCTCGGGTATCTACCATGTGGACTTTTGCAATGTCATCCAACGTCTTCATCGTCATTAAAATTAACCATACCTCCTCTTGGTTGAATTGATTATCCCCTATCTGCCTCATTGTGACACGACAGTCTTCCAAAATATCCTCCAAAGACCGGTCATCCACTCGACCCGGTGCTACTTGAATATAGGCTAAATGGTGACAAACTACTGGTTTGGGCTCTGCAGAAGTGATGCTCTAAATGCTCTGGACAGTAGAGTGCTCTCCCTAACTATCTCAATAATCATGGGGGTCACCTCTATATCTCCTCCTCTTTCTCCTCCACCTTTGGGATGGAAGGTCGAGCTGGGGAGCCTAGCTTTACCTCAACGGGTGGGGTGGATGAAGTGTGGTCCTTAGGATGTTTCTATATCACCAAGGGGATGCTCTCTCTCTCTCTCTCAAATGTGGACTTTTGGAACTTGGTGGGGACTTCAGAAAGTGGAACAAGAATGGGTGAAGGTGATCGACAAGTGGAATGGTGTAATTAATACTGCCTTGAGATCTCTCCTACAGGAACCGGAGTACTCCTATTAGAATGACCATCACTATCAGCCTATCAATAGAATGATCAATCAAAGCGAAGGCTACCGATTACCTAGCAAACCTTCGTCTATCCCTCTTACCCGCTTGGGCTGCAACCATGGCCTCTGTGGCCCTTTCTCTATAGATTTGATCCCTAACACTCTTAGGGATTACACTCTCAAGTCATGCAAAGTAGCAAACTCCGAGCATATGTGGCCTCTCCCAACTCTCTTGAGCATGGACCGTAGACTAGCATAGGGCCTCCTTCTCTCCCTATTTGGTGTCTCATACCCTATAGATTGTGGGGGGTTATGCAACAATCTTCCTAACATCCCTCCTCCTCTTGAAAGGGGTGAAACCCACTACCACCAAGAAGGGGAGAGGTTTCATAAAGGGATCTCTCCTCAGCCACATGGTAGGCTTCCTGAACCTCTTTCGACATGAGCTTATAATGTCACTTGATCTTCTAATTCTTATTACGATGCTAGGTTTTTGTTAGTGGAGCAGGATGGGAACTATAACTAACCTCAAATATGGGGGAGACTATCTCAAAAGTTAAATAGACTTCCCATTAAAGATTGAAACTATAGAGCAATACTAGTCCTCACTGAAACTATGGCAAGTGCAACTAAAATTCATGGCAAGGGAACCTCAACGACCTTCCTCTTTAGTGAGAGGAACTCAGTGTTAGGGTGCAGGTCAAACTGTAGAAGTGGCTTCTTATATTCCACCTCCTTTCTACTAACTGTGGTGAGGGTAGTCCCTCATAGGTGACCTTGAAATGCTCAAAGCTAAGGCTGAACTTGATGATGGGGGTGGTGGCGAGTATGGCCTGATCCAAGGCCAAACCACACCAGAGGTGAATGGGAAAATAAGCTTGTCAAAAGACAATATGCTAATTGAGTGCTTGAAGGAGAAAAAAGATGGGGCTTCTGTTTCATTGTTGAAAGAGACATAGAATTAGACTTTTTCTTTGTTGTTGTTGACTTTGATTTTTGAATTGGAATTGAAACTCTCATTTAACAAATTTGATCATGTTAAATGGTCATTTGTATGTTGGAGAATTTGGAAATTTTGAAGAAGAATCTTTTGCTTTAACTTCATTAAATTTTTAGGATGTTGCATGAACCTTACTTCACCAAGCTGGTAAGAGGTTCTTGATTTTTGTTTGATTAATTTTTGAGTAATTCCTTTAATTAATTTTATTTACCTATTAGAGGTCCAATAGGTGTTTTAAGACCTACTTGGAGTGAAGTCCTAAAATATAAAAGATGTTGGCCACCCTTGCTTAAGAATGAAATAAACAAGGTGCCCAATAGAAAGAAGGATAATCTTTGGATTATTTAAAATATAAGTCCACTATCAATGCTTGGAGATAATGATTGACTATCAAAGGTGGAGAGAGGAACTATCCCCGATGGAGTAACCAGAAAAATCTATGGTATTTAATTTGGAGTCGTGGACACCATGCAGATCTTAGGAGATACTTATTAAAGTGATCGGGTATGACATTGAGGTTTGAGGTATTATATCCAAAGATAAAATATCACCATACAATAGACCTAATCACCTAATAAGAACTTCTAAGGCAAATTGGTCTTCATTTATACCAGATATCTTTTTGCTACTTTACATGAAAAAGTAAAATAGGTTTATTTTATATTGAGTTATTTAGTTTCTTAGGGAATCAAGCCTCCATAATTAATTACATACTAGGAAATAAAGATTTCTTAAGAAAACTCTCGATTAAAGTACTCAATCAATATCTCCAAAGAATTTAAGGCTAGACTATTAAAGGATTTGATATTTTTGGAAAAATCAAATGGGAATGTTCAATTTTGAAGACTTATTTTTGGGTTCTAAAGGAAGATAAGTAGGGAGCACTCATGATACTAGGAAGCTTAGTGACCACTCCAATCTATCTATAATGAGGTTTTATATATTTGAAAAAGAGAATTTATTTGAATTTGAGGAGAAATTTTATTAGAATGCTAGGGCTTATAGTCCATCAACATAAGATTGTGGAAATACCTAAGAGGTGAGAATTTATACCCATATCCCAAAGGAAATAAGTAACCTCGAACTTAAATCTAGAGTGCTTTAGTATAAGCTAGAGCTTGACTTAAATCTAAATGGAATGAGGATATAATAGTTTACCTTAATAAGAGAGGATAAACTTATCGACTCTTCTGGACTTACAACCACCTAGAGTGGCTGCCAGCTAACACCTACGCTTTAAACCCATGTAAGTCAATCATATTTAATTGCAAGATAGCTAGGCTATTGTTTAGTGAACAAGGGAAATTAGAGTCCTAAACTCAATCCCTAAGAGACTAGATCATGACTGGCATGAAGACATGACTTAGGCCAATTGCAAAATTTTACAATTCTTAATTTCATTTTTACACATAAATTTGGGACAAAGGCTTAGGACAGTTATGCCTAAATGCATGATGAAATTAAGTATTTGCTAAATCAGTGAGAGGAGGTGCTATCCACTACAAGGGATACCCTCAAAGGTCAAGCATTCCCCTATCATGCAAGAGTGAAGACCCTCCCTACTCAAGAAAGGAACAAGATGATATGCATGATTATTAGAACATACATTATACAGCTAAGGGATTGTTAAATCTATAAATTATCTTGATTATAACCTAGGCTTTAAAGTGAGGTTATGAGTTATTTTAAAACTTAGTTATAAGTTATTAATGGGGGCAGAAAAATTAATTTTATCTTAAAGAGCCTACCGCATCTAGGACACACATTCAATCATCAATCTTAAGAAACATATGAAAATCATGTCATTTATATTGCATAAGATAAAGACAATAATCAAACATTCATAGATTTCAAAAAATAATAAATGGTTAGTGAGGCTGAGTATCATCGTACACCCCAAAAAAGAAAGAAATTCGGTAACCAAGCTCTACTCTTATACAACCTAGATTTCAAAAAAATACTACATTTATAATTAAATTAGATGTTACGGTGGTCTTCATTCTTTACTTTTACTTCTTCTTCCTTTGACTTGATTTTACATCAAGCTTCATAAGGCCTCTCAGGACCTTGCCTTCTAGCAACTGCTCATCCAAAATCCCATAGCACTAATCCTATTTTCTATTACAAAATTACATATTTATGTAAAGATGAAATCTAATTACACCTGCAAAATAGATGTTAGCTAAACAACCATTCAAATCCAAGCAGTTATATTCCATAAATTTTGACTTAACACTCTACACATGGGTAACTAAGCCTACCTATCCTAATGTGGATTATGCAAACAAGCATAAGCAACCTACAAGTAGAATCATTTATATTTATGATTACAGTGGTTCCTTTAGCACAATCCACTATAGAAAATAACATTAGGCTAACAATGGCCTAACATCCAGTCTACGCACAAAAATCCTAACGTACAATCTAAAATATTACTTTACAACATAAAACGCCACAAAAAATATACACTGTCCTAACTTAGAGCTAGAAGTGGTGACTTAGTATTATAATTTATGTGCTTAGGCTTAGTATGGTATGTCATAGCTAAGCTTTAAGATTATAATTCTTTTGTTTCATTTAATATTTACTTAGCATCTAAATATTGTAAAGAGAAGAAAGAAGCTTAACCCCCTTCATCCCTATCCTAAATTATTTTTCTAAAAGCATGTTATTATGACTTGGGTTCTTTTAGTGAATGTCTTATTAAATATTTTGTTAATCCTAAGTTTGAGTTAATCATAAAGAATCCTATTCAAACATGAAAGGCATCTTAAGATTAATGAAATTGAATTACTATCACATGGAGGATGTTATATTATTCATTTTCATCATTAATAGCATGCATATGATTTGAACTTAACATACCTATATATGCAATGTATTTTTGGCACAATTAAATGATTTTTAATGCACATATATTTTGTAGAAATAGGTGATCCCATTCCTTAGCTAAATACACAAACACACACATGTATTAAAGATTTAAGCAAGTATGTGCTATTATTTAAACCAGGGAAGTGATGTGATCTAAGACCCCCTTGGGCCTACTTAAAGCTTGTATTCTCGGGATGTCTAGACTATATATATTATCTTAAATATATGAATTTATACACAACCATGAGAATGAAAATCATGCAAAAGAATTGTGTTTTAGTGAATTGTTTACTCATATAAAGTAAAGTTCTATACAAAATTTAGTACATGTACACATAAAATGAAATTAAATAAGTACATGCCTTTGTTAACCAGGGAAGTGATATAATCTAAGACCTCTGTGGGGTTACTTAAAGCCTCATATTTTTGAGATGTCCAGACTATATATTTATTTATTAATATTTAAATATATGTAAACATATACATAAATCATAAAGATAAAATAATACTTTAGCATGATTAAGTGATAAGAATATGTAAATAATATGTAATATTCATAGCAACATCAATTCAAATTTTTATCATTAGTTTATAATTTTGAAAATAATTTTGAAAATAATTTTGAAATTTATTAGTGATAATAGCCACACATATAATAGGATTAGTCCAACACATGCAACCTATATATAGTTAAATTCCATTGATTCTTTTATTTAAAAATATGAATGCATGATATCAAATGACATACAAATTCACAATGATTGAAAATGAATAATTAAACATTGCCACATAATACATTCAATCACATTAATTCCTAAGGATAATCAAGTTTAATAAAATCATTTAAGCTTAACCAAAGTTATTTATGAAATTTGATGTTTTTGTTTGAATTATTAAACTTAAAGAGGAGAAATAACATTTGATGTTTTGCCCCATCCCATGTTAGTGACTTAATATATTTAAGGAAAAGTAATTAAATGAATTTTATGGATTGATTAAGTTTAAATCATTAAGCAATTCATTTGATTTTTCTTTCCTAAGTATCTTTAATTTAATTAATTACTTAACCATGAGCCTCCAATAATATGCAAAATAGAAATTAAATTTACAATGCTCCTAACAAGACCAAATGCAATTAGTCTCATGATTAAATATTTATTAGATTAAAGAAGAATCTAATTAAGTACTTATATAGTTTTCCCACTCCCATTGTTAACCATATGTTCATTAAGGGTCTTTATGTTATTAAACACATAAAGAGGAACCCAAAAATTCAATTTGAATTATCTGAAATAATTATCATTTTAATTTGATTTAATTTCACCATTAATTGCTTAATTAAATATTAATTAAATAATAAGCTAATCAACCCCCTATGGAAAGATACTTAGGCAAATGATCAAAGAAGAGGACTTGATCATTTACCTCATCATTCCCATTATTAACATTGATTAATAATCATTAATAAACAAAATTTTATTATTTAATAAATTTATTAATTATTAATTTATCAAGGAGGGTAATTAGGGTCAAAATTCCAAATCCTCCTAATTATCTAGCCAACAAATCCCAAGAAAAATATGAGAGGTGGGAGGACATCCCAAAGAATCAACACATTCAATTTGAGATCAATTGCCAAGTAATTAAAGCTTAATTAAGGTAATTAGAAAAAAATTCAAACCCTAATTAAGCACTATTAACTATTCAAACATTAGAGATTTTATTTTTATTAAATTCTCTTATGTTTACCTTTTCCAAAATGGGTTAACTCATATTTTTATAGTTTTTCTACAATTAATTATGATTTTTCAATGTTTTAAGTGATTAATCACATTTTTAATATCAAATTAATCCACTAATCCATTGGCACATGAATGTGCCGCTGATGGCACCACGGATAGGCTACTTAAAACATCCCCCATGGTGGCTAAGTTAGCGACGGTGGACGTAGTTTTGTCATAACTGTTTGATCTTAGATCGAAGGGTGGGATTAATCCTGTGATATCTATGGATTAAATCATAAAATCTAATAGATTAAATCACGATCGTCCATTCTAATCACATAGAATGAACAACAATTAATTCTTCAACCCTCGAGTGCCGGAAGCCAGACACTGTCCACCTTCCGACACTCAATTAGAGCTGGCCAAAGCACATGGGACATTGGGATCAACTCCAAAATGTTTAGGGAGGATATCTAAAAGGATCCTACCATGGAAAATCACATGAAATTATAAAATCTTTCACTAAACACCAACTTGGTGAAGGTGTGGGGGAAGTTAATTGAAGTTTGGTGGGGTTTGAGTGAGGTTGGACAACAGAGGGCTCGAGTTCAAATGGAGCTTGGTGTCTCCGGTGATGGGGTGCACTAAGGGTTCGAGGAAGGCCTAGGATTGCTCAAAATCACCTAGAGAAGCTCTCTGTGAAGTTTGAATCAATGGGGAGGAGTATACCCTCATCCCCAAGTGAACCAAAGATTGAGATTGGCTCTATCATTAGCAATCATTCGTAGGTGGTCGAAGATGGTCGTGGACTGTTGAGGTGGAGGGTCTTGAGAGGCTGACAAAGCGGAAGGGCTGGCATGGAGTGTAACTCCTTCCCCAAGTGAACCAATGGCAGACTAAGAACAAGCTCACCCTCTCATGACCCAAGGCTAAACCCAATAGCCTTGGGTCAGGTTGGGTTAGGGGTCCAAGTGTCCAAAATGAGCTAAGGGTGGTTATCATGGCTTGGTGAGTAGGTGAGACCATCCAAATGGGGATTTTATCCCATTTGGGTGGGTTGGTCCAATGGGTTTTGGCCCAAACTAGATTCACCATGGGTTGGGTTTATTTGGGCTACCCATGGTGACCCAAGGATGAGTCATGCCAAGTTTGGTTGGGTTTGGGCTTGGTTTGGATGGGTTTAGCTCAATTTGACTCATATGAGTTTAATTGGGTTTAATTTGGTTAGTTGACAATTGGTCAAAATGGGTCAATTTGATGCTTTGGTTAAGTTCATTTGATGATTTGGGATGTTTTGGTTCACTTGGTTTGGTTTAATTTGAAGTGGAATTGATTTTAACTCATATGGGTTCATATGGGTCAAATGGGATAAGTTGACAATTTGGTCAAATTGGCCAAATTGGCTTGCGTAGAGGGTTAGTTTAGATTTATTTGATGATTTGAGAATGATTGTAGTGTTGGTTTAAATTAATTTGGATTAAGGAAGAGTTTAGTTCAATTGAACCCTTTAGGTCAATTTGGGCTAAATGGGTCAATTGGGTGTTGGATCATGTTCAATAATTAATTTGTGATGGATTTGAGTCATTAGTTTTAATCAATTTAATTTAAGATTTGATTTGATTCAATTTGTCCTTTTAGGTCAAATTGGATCAACTTGGGTCAAGAAGTCAAATTGGCTTGGTTAGATTCAATTGGTGGTCAAGTCATGTTCAATGGCTATTTTATGATTGATTGAAGGTATTGGTTTCAATCAATTAAGTGTAGAATAAGATTTGATTTAATTTAGTCCATATGGGTTAATTGAGTCAACTTGATCAAATAATCAAATTGACTTAGTTTGACCCAATTGATTATAATTTTTCAATCAAGGATGATTAACAATCATTGTAGAGGAGATTGGATGGATTGATTCAATCTAATTTGGATTGGATTGAATCCTGGATCAAATGGGTCATTTAGGTCAAATGGGATAACTTGGGTTGATTGGATTGGTTTAGTTCAATTGGCATTATTATGAGTCATGAAAGGGTTTGAAATAGAAGTTTGAATTTTGGAGTGCTTTTGTGAAAATTTATTAGACTCAGTTCAATTGAATGTGCTTTGAGTTGGATCCATAAGATGATGGTGGAATTGATTTAGGTTAAGGGTGAAGTTAATTTGGCTTGGATCTTGGATATGAAATGAAATCCAATTAAGGTTGATTGTATTGGTTTGGAGTTCATTTTGGATAAAAGGATAAGCATGGGTCATGGTTCAGGCTATAGGGTAGGTCAGACCTATTTACCTTAGGATATTACCTAAGCTAGGGTTTACCTTAAGTCCCTAGGCTTGGATTTAGTATTACCTTAATCACTAGAAGTGTCCTATGACTAGGGAAGGTCTAGTGTCTAGAAGATTCCTGAGTCTAGGATAGGCAGGATGAATCCTCACTCCATAAATGAGGTCAACAACATCTCAAAACATGAAATGAGATAGATTCAGACTCCTACATCTCAAAAGCACATAAGGGGTTTTATTCAACTTGAATCTAATATTTACTCAATTCAAAACATAACAAACTATGTTAATTACCTCAGCCTTAAAGTATTGAGGAAGGTTGTACTCACTAAGTATGGATCTAGTAGCTTTTATAAGCATTCTTTTCTTTTCTTCTTCTACTCTGTTATACCAGTGTCCTAGGAGTTGAAAAGTTATTTTTAATCAATATTTCAACATAGAAATGTGGATGCATTCCTTAATAATTTTCTACATCTTTTTTCAATTTTCATTAACACATTCAAGAAATCTAATTTTTTTGGATAGGTCATGTTTTTTTTGGATATTTTGAATTCTAACTCTTTGTAATTGATTTTTTAATATTTTGCATTCTTTAAAATGTGCTATCACTCTTTTTGAAGAAGAGAACTTTTTCTTTAGAATTAAATATTTCCTAATGTTTTGAATGCAACATGTAATTCCTCACAAACATTCAAGAGTTTATCATAATTAAGACTATTTTCCTATTCATCATCCAAGTCATAAGAATCTTCTTTTTTTTTGTCAAACAGAGGTTTATGACTTCTTCTACATCTTCTTCTTCATAAGAGTCCAAATTTGAGTTGTTGTAGAAAGCATGATTAGTCCTTCTTCTGCCTTTGTTTGCATAACTTTTTTTCTTTCGTTTATTCTTCTGATTGGTGTTCTTGAGTGAAGGACATTCCATTTATGGTGGCTTGGTCTCTTACATTCATAATAAATTAGATCAGTAATCTTTGAAGAGATTTTAATTTACCTTTGCTTTTTTTAGTCAAATCTCTTCTTTTTAACTTTTAGAAAGTTTTGAATTTTCTAGTTATGACTGTTACATCATCATCATGAGTGTTACTTTCCTCCCTACAAGCAAAGGTGTTTATCTTTAGGGAGTTCATCTTTTTCTTTTAATATCTCTTGCATCTAAATTTCTTAATGAATTTTTTATTCATAAGCAATAAGAGAACTAAGCAGGTGATCAATAGAATAAACAGCTAAATCCTTAGATTTAGAAATAACTATAAACTTGGCATCTCATGATTCAAACAAATAATGTAAAATTTTATTAACTTTTTCAAAATTTATAAACTCACTTCCTAAAGCATGCAGTAAAGAGATGATTTTTGCAAATTTAGTATACATATCAAAAATAAACTCATGTAGTAGCAAAAAAAAGTTGTTCATAATCATATAAAATCATGTTGATACATGTTTGTTTAACCTCATTAGTTTCTTTATAAGCAACATACAACTTTTTCAAATTTTCTTACTAATTTTGCATAAGGAAATAGGCATGTAATCATCATATTTTTAAAGCACAAAAAAGTAATTTAATCATTTAAAGTTTAATATGTTAGTTCTTATCTTCTACTAAGAAAAAATTAAAGGGAGTTTCAACATGTTTGTCATTGATAGCTTTATGTGGAGGTGAATATCCTACCTCTATCATTGGAATATCATAAATAGAAAATATCAAGTAATGAACAACACTTCTATGATTTTTTGGTTCGATAGATGTGCCATTGACAAGTTTACTTATGAGTGTTAGTGTTGACCTCATTTTTGGATGAGGTTATTATCATTATGAAATCAGTAATTATGATGTCCTAATCTCAAATAGGAAATGCCTAATTCAATGCTTAGGACACTATACTTAGTGACCTATCGAATCTTCCTTAGGTTTGATCTAACCTAATTAGCATAGGTGGACTCAACCCAATTTTCAAATTTGGATTAAATCAAATTAAATCTAAATAAATCAAAATGAAATCAAATTAAAATAAAGAACAAATCCAAAGTCAAATCTAGTCAACCCATTTGACATAAGTTTGACTTAGGTGGGTCCCACCTAGTCAAAGGTCAACCCACCAAGAATTTAACCAAACTAAATCATTCCAAATTTCTCAAATGATCTAATAAACATGTTTGATCATGAATCTATAGAAATTGAAATTTATTTATGTCTTAATTGGGTTGATTAGACCACTTAGTCTAAATGAACCTAAATGGGTCCTATTGGGTTCAAACCCAAATCAAATTGAAATCAATTCAGTTTGATTATTCAAAATCATTTGGAAATGATAATCAAACACAATCCAACCCATCATTGGGTCTAATTTGGTAAAATTGGTCATTTGACCCAAATGAAACCCAAGTTTAACCCATTAAGCTCACTTTGGGTCTAATGGGTTCAAATTGAAATTTAATTAAAATTAAATAAAATTAATTCACTCCAAATCATCTCACTCATGTGATCAAGCATGATTAGAGTCCAAACCCAATCCAATTGAGTCAAATTGTTCATTTGAACCCAATTGGAATCACACTTAACCCATTTAGGTTCAAATGGGATAAAATGAAATGAAATTCAAAATCAATTCAAAATTAAATGAATTAATCAGATCAAAACTCATTCAATCATTAATTAAAGATGATTAAACTCAAAATTAAGAGAGTTAAATTAAAACCAAACACTTTAAATTAAAATACTTAGTTTGGGATTAATTTTCCAATCCAAGTCAAATGGGTTCAAACTTGACCTCAAATCCACATTAAGTTTGAGGTGGGCATCCAAACATTAGTCTAGGGATAATGGTGATGCCATAAATCACAAAACTAAAAAAATAATGGAATTCAAAAGAAAAAAATTGAAAATTCATAAAAAGAAGGCAAGTCTCATTTCCCCTCTTCCATATGCCTAATCCCATCTCTTGACTTTAGGAGATTAGATTGATTCCAATCAATTAAAGGCCACCAAGCCAAAAAGCCAAAAAAAAATTGGTTATCTCAAAGAGAGAAGCCAAGAAATAAGAAGAAGGAAGAAGAAAGAAAGTAGAGCCTATGGCTCGGCCAAGCAAAGAAAGCAAGCCAAATGCCATCCTCCCTTCCATGTGACCATCCAAGCATGTTCATAATGCCAAGAAGGATTGATCCACCCCTTGGATGGCCTTGTCTTCACCAATGGTTGATTTCAACCACCTAGAAACCAAAGAAGGAGGCTCTCAACCAACTATGGAAAGAGGGGAGAGAGATCCAATTCCCTCCCCCTTTTTATTCCAAAATGTCCACCAAGGCAAGAGATGAAGGAGGGGACCCTTCCCCCGACCCCACGCCGCTAGCATGCAAGTGAATGGATGGAAACCAATCCTCTATGATTGTAAAATATAGTTGGGAGTCTCTTCCATCAAATTGAACATTCTAACACATTCTAGAGGTCGAAGCGACCTCAAATGAATCATCACCCCAACCCCTCGCCACTGGTGAGATGGAAAACAATCAATGTCACCAAAAAATTGGGTAAAAATGATGGATGGTGTCCATATCTCATCGGAAATCCACGAGATTTAATCCCCACTGTCTAATCCTTCTATTAAGAATGAACAACCATGATTTAGTTGAATAATCCAATTTAAACCCCTTAACGATGTCGGATCGATCGATATTGATCTTCGTGGCATCACTTTTGACGTGGAAGCCACATGGGATCCAAGTGGCCAAATCGCACTGCGTGACATGGCGGTAGCGCTATGGCTATGCCACATCAGTCTACCATTATAAAATAGTAAATACCTCTTAAAATTAACTAAAAATTGATTAAAAATAAAAAAAATAAACTTCATAGAAAATAAATATAAATCTAAAAAATGCAAACTTGGGCTCTATGGATTCATCTTGATGAGAGGAATCCATTAAAATTAAAATACCCAATTAAATTTTTGGATATTTTAGCCTTAATTTGGGTTTAATTGAAATAAATTAAGCTTTAATTAATCATAAACCTTTAATCCAATTGAAATGGAACTTTGGAGAACTAAAATTGATGTTAAAACACACCCAGGAAAACTTTTCATGAATTATTACAATGTAATTCATGAGATGAAATTTCAAATCTTAAACCTTAATTTTAACAAAAACAATTTATATAAAATAAGATAATTAATAAAAATGAATTAAATAACCTCAAATCAACTCAATGAACTCTAATGAACAATCAAAACACTAATGAAACTCATTAGAACTTAATAATTCATAAAATTATTTAATTAGGTGATTAATTGAATTAAATAATTCAAATTATTAACCATAAATAAATTAAATCACAATAAGTCAACAAAATATCAAAAAATTATTAATAAACCCTCTTTAGAAGCATCTTTCAGAGGAATCAATGAAAAATAAAATTCTAAAATAATTTGCATCAAATTAGGCCTAATTTAGGTTTTAATAAAATAATTAAAACCTCAATTACACCCTAATTATAAATCTAATCAAGATGAAACTTTAGAAACATGAAATTGGCATGGAACCCCACTTGCCATCAAAATTTCAAACCTAATTGATCTTTAGATTGTGAATTATTGAATTTCCAAATCTCTAGGTCAATATTAATAAAAAAATGAATAAGAAAATCCATAAATTCATCAAATCTTGAAATAACTTGAATTAATCTTCATCAACATGAGAAATACTTAGGATAGTTTTCCAAACATCTTAACTCAAAGAACTTAATCATTTTCTATGCTTAAGGGTTAAGAAATGTGATAAAGCATATTAAGGTTTAATTAAATCCTAAGCTAATGAACTCTTAATCAAACTAAAGAAAACTTAAATACACAATCAATCTAACCTAAGAATGAATTCAAACTTTAACCTAAGTTTCTTTGGTTAACATAAATCAAACTAAATGAAATGAACATAACTTAAAACCTAAACATAATTCAAATCAAATCAAATGAAATAAATGAAACTAATCAAATTAAATGAAATAATTCAAACCAAATTAAATTAAAAGAATAAAATAAACCAATAATGAAAATAAAATCAAAACATAAGAAATGAAATGGAAAACCAAATTTGCAAAGAAAAGAATAAATCCAAAAATCTGAACTAAATTCGAATCCAAACCATCTAAATGAAATCAAAAGGATTAATTAAGATACTTAAGGATCTTAGTTAGACCTTTAGGATGGATCTTGATCTCAGGATGAGGATTTCATTCTATTAGGAGTTAAGATGTTGAATAGGATAGATTCCATCCAAAAATAAAATTTATTCTACTCATCATTCTTGAAAACCTAAAAATCACTTTAACCAAATAAAAGTGGAAATAAAAAAATGAAAACAATTTAATAAATCATTTGAATTGAAACCATCCAAAGTAAAATTAAAACAAACTCAAACTCAAATTAAAACTTAAACTAAAGAGGCCTAGCAAAGTCTTGCTATACAAGTCTATTTTTTTCACACACTAGGTCATTAAGTCACAGACCCTAGACTTAGGTTAGGCTGTTCTGTGATTCTTTATGATTCATTGTGATGTGTTCTGATATGATGTGCTTCACATGTCTTTGTGGTGTACTATTTTGGACTACATGACTAGGATTGTTTGCCATTAGACTAGATGATAGGATGTTCTTTTTAGATCCAATATTATCTTCTACAGGGGGCTATGCTAGAAAGAACTACTATAATAAATAAAAATTAAAAATGTTTTTTTATAGGTATGTTTAAGTCCTTAAGCATAGCCCATAAGATAGGTGAGCTTAGCAAGCAGCTAATGCTAAGTCTACATTTTTTTAAATATAACTGCTGCATGTTGTTTGTATTTTGCCGACATTATTTTTTGCTGGGCTTAAAAATTAATTTTAAAATCAAAATATAAATTTAAGTTTAAAATTAAGTTAAGATCTATGGGGTTTAGAATTAGTAGGAGTTGACCCTACTAAAAGATAGGTGTAGTCCTTGTGAAGCCCAATGGATGTCCTGAAGAAGGAAACTATCCTAGAAAGAAGACCCATAGATCTAGACTTGTAATTCTAGGCCGGGCTGTATAAGGGTAAAGCTCAGTTGGCCATTTGTTCTTTCTTTCGAGGTGTATAGTAGTACCCGATCACATTAGCCTTTTTTAAAATTAAATTGACTTGATTTGTTTTGTCCGCGTAATAGAATTAGCCTACTTTTCTAGATTTTTTATGTGTGGTGATTTCCTGAGATTGAATTCCTTTCTTGTGATTCAATGCCTGGACGATTAGGCTCATAAGAAAAATTAAATTTTATATACAACTTAAATCTAAATAATTGAAACAAAACTAAAGATAATTTGAAACCTCACATAAATTAAAGCCTTAGGCAAAACTTAAAATCAATTATAAATAATCAGGTCTTGAAACCATAAAATCATATTGCTTCAATTCTTGAATTGGGCAACTTATCCCATTACACATAAAGGGCATTTGACCTATGAGGATGACCACCTTCTTAGGGAAGCCTGGCTTCTATTATTGATTTGGCCCATAACCATTTCTAATTGTATGACATTAGGCATAAAAATGCATACCCAAGATCTTAAATGGATCTTGAATAAAAACATTTAAAAATCTAAAATATATGCATTAGTTAGATGAATTTCATACCTTACATGATCTTAAAGATTAGGAAGTGAGTCTAGGTTCATATATTCCTTCTCTAAAAATGTAACACCAGCCATTTTGCATTCATAAGACTTGGCATCATGAATTTAAAATGCTCCTAGGTGGTGTTAGATTACAACCCCTCCAAGAAAGTTGTAAGTCTAGAAAATTCAAGTATTGGTTAGCTTCCATCAAGTGAGAGAAATTTTTGATAATTCCTAAAATAGAACTTGGTAGAGCATCTAACATCTATCCACCTATAGACTAGGTTCTGAAGCATCCTTTTCAGGAATAAGTCTTCAACCCTAGGTATTTCTATAGTCTTATACTATTAAAATCTAAGTCCTATACTTCTAAGAAAATGTCAACTCAAAATCTAAATAAAATTCCAAAATTTAAAGCCCAATTACAGGATAGTTGAAATGCCTATTGGGCATCCTAATATTAATAAGCATTTCGTACTTCATCCCTTTTGGATTTCAAAATGACTCTCTCCAATTTGAATCAATCCGAATTGAAAATTCCAAAAATCAATCCTTTGAAAATCAACTTTGAAATCCTTAGAAATAATAACTTATTTCTTTAATCGAGGTATTTTAAGAAGAGACGCTTCTTAAGATATAATTAACTATAGGGAATTGCCTCTATAGGGAATTATGGGTTTTAAGAAAATTTTATATATCTTCATCTATAGAAGATGATAAATATATATATATATATATATATATATAATATCTAGTTGGGATGCCATGCAGATTCACAGATATTCTTATTAGGATGATCGGGTATGGCATTGAAGAAAGGTGTACTATCTCGAGAGATAGAAGTCACCACCCTATAATGGACCTAATCACCTCAATAAGGACTCCTAAGGACTATGAGTCTCTGAAATATACCAGAGATTCTTCCCCTAATTTACATGGAAAAGTAAAGCATGATTTATTTTAAACTAGGTTTGTTAAGTTTCCTATAGGGGCAAGCCCCCATAGTTAATTACATCCTAAGGAACGGGATTCCTTAAGAATACTCTCAATTCAGGTAAATGAATATTATCTCCAAAGATTTTGAAAGGGTAGGACTATCAAGCAATTGGTTTATTTTTAGAAAGTCTGGTGGGATCGATCAAAGAGGAGGGAGTTCTTATTGAAGCCAAATGAAAATAAGTAAGGGATGCTTAGGATATTAGGAAACCTAGTAAGCATCCCGAACTACCCTATGTTGGGGTTTATATTTTTGAAATTGAGTTAATTTGTTTGAGTTGAATTTTTATTAAAATGTAGGACTTACGATTCCATAATATAAGGTTATGAAAATGCCTAAGAGGTGAGGATTTATGCTTAGGGCTCATAAAGGGGAGAAGCAACCTTTGAACCTAAATCTAAGGTGCTTTGGCGAGGGCCAAAAGCAAGACCAAAATCTAAGGTAAAAATGGGTATTTTGTTTACCTACACAAGAGAGGATAAACCACAGACTGTTGCACTTATAACCACTTGGGGGTGGCCACCAACTAACTCCTCCTATGATTTTAAATTCATGTAGGAAAGTCTTATGTTTATGCAAGATAGCAAGGTTTCTATTTATTTAGAATGAGATTATGTCCTTAAACATACTCCATAATAGACTACATCATGTAGGGCATGCTTTAATGCCTTAAATCTAATGCAAATTTTTTTACATCTTATTTTTATTTTTGGACAATCAATTTGACATAGGCTTTAGGATTTTTATGCCTAATGCATGAGAAATTAGGTTATGGGCCAATATCAGTAAGATAAGGAGGTATGTTTCCACCATGGCTCTCACAAGTCAAGCTAGGTTCTCTAGCAATGGTGGAAGCCCTCCAATTCAAGAGTGAAATAATATGTTTTTATGCATGATGTGAGAAAAGCAATACTCATCCAGCTAAGGGGTTACTAATTCTTTTATCTTGATTTTTAGCCTAAGCTTTAGGTGAGGTTATGAGTTATTTGTTTTTAATTTTGAGTTGATTAAGTTGGTAGAAGATTTATTTTTCTCTAAGAGCCTAATCATCATCCAGGTCATACATCAAGCAAGGAAGAAACAAGGAAAATGATGCCATCTTAATGCACAAGCTAAACAAACATCAAACATTTTATAAAGCAAGTGCAAAAGAATAAAAGGCCAAGTGTGATCAAGCACCACCGTACAAACCCAAAAAATAAATTGGGTAGCCGAGCTCTACCCTTATACAACCTCGATTATAAATGAATTAATTTACAATCAAGCAAGGAAATTCATATTATGAGGGTCTTCATTTCTTCATTTCTTCTTTCTTCTTTCTTCTTTTTAGTTCCTTCTTTTGGATGGTTGGAAGGTGGTTGCTCCAAAGGCTTCACATGGTACATAATACATAGTCTTATAACCAATGCTCATCCTAATCTCCCATAATAATCATTCCAAAATCCTAATTATAAAAATTATATGAAAAGGAAAAGTAAACCTAACTAACACCTGCAAAACAAGGATTAGTTAAACAAACCATACAAATCCCAAGCATGTATATTGGACTTAGCATCTCACACATGGGTAACCAAGTCCACCTATTGGATTAAGCTTTGGGGTAAAAGCACCTGCACATCAAAAAAGTTATATTTTTATTACAGCGCCCCTTAAGCAGAATCCACCACAGAAAATAATGAATAGACTAAATCGTCCTACCATTCATTCTACGCACATGCACCTTAACATCTAGACTAAAATAAATCATTACAAAATAAAATCAAACATCAAACCATGCACCTCCCTAACCTAAAGCTAGTAATGGTGACTTAGTCTAATGTGTGTGCTTTAAAAGGTTTGTGTGGTATGCTTAGCAATGGCTTTAAGGTTTATATTTTCTAAGTGTGAAGATGTTTAACTTAGATAAGTGGTTTCATTTAGGTGTTTATTTGATTTGGGTTAATTTTATTATATATTTTGATTTAATTTTGGATGAATCATACAATTAATTACTAAGTGTTGTAAAGAGAGGAAAAAGAGAAGAGAACTTCTCTTTCCTTCCCTACCTTAAGTAATTTCTAAAGTAGATTCATGTTTAATTTTGTTTAGTAAATGTTATCTTATGTGTTTTAATTAATCATAAGTTTAGATTTTCCCTAAATAAACCTATTCAAAAAGAAAGTCATTTAAAGATTAAATAAAGTGAAATAATATCACAAAACACGCACCACTTTATTTCTTTCCCAACATATATAACATGCATATGGATGAGTCCTAAGCATATCTATACATGCAAATCATGATGTTTAGTACACCTTAATGATGAATGCTAAGTAGTATTACTTAAGAAGATTTGGATATTTTATGATGCATGATTTTCATTAAGTAGAAAAGGGGGTATTCTTTTATCCTTTATTCATATGCACATGTGTATGTATGAAAGGCATAAGTGAGTACGACGCCTTTATTAGCACTAGGGGTGTAAGGTACAAGACCTGCTTAGGGCTAAGCAAGTGTTGTGTCCTTTTCAAATGGACTGTACACTTTGCAAATCCTATACAATCCTATGTTAAGAAAGAGAGGGAGAAAGAAAGTCACATAATACATATCTTTATATTTCTCACTTACAACCTCTTAAATAATTACAAGTAGTATACCTTTCAGTTTTAATATTTGATTTATAAATTTTTGAAAATAATTTTGAACTTAATAGTGATAATAGCCATTCATAGTTTTACTTTAGCCAAAACATGCAATTTGACATAAAGAAAATATTTCATTTTAATTTTGAATTTTAAAAAGAATGAATGCATGAATTTCATATGACATACACATTTAGCATGCTAGGAAAGAAATAAAATGATGAAAGCAATGTAAATTCATTCACCCTAATTAATTCCTAAAGGCAATCCTATGGAACAGAATTATTTAAAGTAAATCAAATTTGGTTTTAAAGAAATTTTGTTTGATTTTGAGTTTGATTTAAAATTTAGAAATTTGAAGAAGGTTTGCTAGTCCTAACCCATTCCCACATATGTATATTTTTTTTGTTTAATTTTTAGATGATTAGATGATTTTTATATTCTTATTAGGTTAAAGTTGAATAAAATGTATTAATTACCCCTTACCTATACCACCTTAGCATGTTTAATCAAATAATTATGAGCCAATGATATAATATAAAACCACACAAGAAATTTAAATCAACAATGCACCTATGAAGAAAAGGGTCTAATGCATTTGGCTCACAATTAATGATTAATACTAAAGGATTTAAGTTAAGTACTTTCATAACCCTCCCCACACATGTGGATTAGGTTTTGATTTCCTTAAACCACTTAAGTTATCGAACACCTAAGAATCTACCCAAGATGGATTAATTAAGTTCTTGAAGGTTTTGAATTTTATCATATTAATTAAGTAGGTAATTAGTGGATTAATCTTTAATTAAGTTTGGATTAAGAAAGAAAGAGAGGGTTTAAGGAATAACTTAAAAAAATCCCACAATTATTTCCTAAACCTCCTCTTCATTTAAACAAACCTTAAGCTTAATCAAGGGATTAAACCATAGATTACACACTTAATTAGGCTTAATTACATTAGGAGAGTAATTAGGAATGAATCTAGCAATTACCCTAATTAAACCTTTAATAAATCCCAAGAAAATTAGGGGAGGCAGAAGTCATCCCACTAAATACACATGAGAAGTTTGAGATTAATTAATGGAATAATCCAAGGGTAATTAGCCTAATTACATTGCCAATAAAACCCAAATTTAGAAAATAACACTATTCAAAATCTATCAAAATTAATTTTATAATATTCTACATTCAATTATCTTTCATATGAAATTTATTTCATATTTATTTGACTTTTCTACACTTAGATATGAATATTTGAAGATTTCATGATTAATTAGATAATTAATACCCTAATTATGTGACTAATCTCATTGGCACCACGTGGAGGCTGACACGATGCACACTTTTCATGTGGCATGACGAATGGTCACTTAGGTTGTCACATCATAATGCCACATCAGCGGCCATGCTACGTGCTCTCTCCTCATCCGTCCGATCAAAGATCAGACGGTTGAGATCAAGCCTACGGTTCTTATGGGATAAAATGATAGATCTACGTGTCTTGATCACGACCATCCATCCAAAATGCATGGATGAACGTCCCATGATCCATCCCTGATCTTCCCTGTGGGAGATGGTCACCATCCATCTTCTAGGGGAACATCCAAGCTTGATTGAGCTCATATTCAAACCAAATTCAACCCACACCATCTAAGAGTAAAGGGGGACACATCCAATGGCTAACTTTGCTTGGGGTAAAACTTCCCATCACAAAGGCCCAAGAAAAGCTGAAAATATGCTTGATTTAATGGCATACCTCACCAAGGCTATCATTGATGCTCGAATCCCTTGAAGTAGCTTCGTCTTGTGGAGACGAAGCCTTGTTGAAGGTTTGAGGTGTTGAGATTGGATGGATCTTCCTATGGACCAACTTCACTTCAAATGCTCACGACCTTGATCAAAGTCACCTCTCTCTTGCCTTTGGAACTTGGGAAAAGGTTCAGGCAAGTTCGATTGAGTCCTTTCATGAAGCTTGCAAGAGGAATTGGCTTGGTATTAAGTGTGGAGTGAGATTGAATTTTGCTTGAGCTCCCTTTTTTTTAGTTTGAGAAAATCCAAAAATGCATTAGTTGAATTTTCTTGAGAGAGCTTGGGGAGACTTAGAAATGGCTCCTCTGGCTTCCCTTAGCTCAATCGAATAGGAGAGTGTTGAATTGAAATGAAATTAGGGGAGTATATCTCCCCCTTGAAGGATCATATAGTTGTGAAGAGTTTTATGTCTTCATCCAATTGAGTTCATGCAATGGGTTGTTAGGCCGTTTAAGGCTTGCACATGGTTTGTTATGGCCAGAGAGAGGTAGTGGGGAAGTTGCCATGTGCTTAATTGTGGAGGAAGGATTTCCATGTGCTCAATTTGAAGGAAGTGGTCAATTTTGACCTTAGGTTGGGTTTGGCTGACCCTAACTCAATGGGTCATGTGCACCATGTCCATTAGTGACCATTTGGTCCGCTAAAGGATATCAAGTGTCCATGAAAAGGAATTGACCAAATTCCAAGTGGTTTTGATTTTAGGTTACTCTATGGCCTAGGGGTAAATGATTATTTGGCCTTGATTTTAGTTTGAATATGTTTGATATGATTGAAAAATAGGTTAGGCCAAGTTTCATTGAATTTGGAGTTGGTTTGATGTGATTTTGCTCATGTTGACCCATTTAGGACAAAATGGGTCAACTTGGGTCAAGTTGATCAATTGGTCAAATTAGGTCAAACCAAAGGATGGGTCAAGTTCATATGACCATTTGAAACATTTTGGAAACTTTGGTTTTGTTCAATTTGGTTTAGATTTGGTTTTGGTTCATTTGATTTCATTTAGGTCAAATGGGTCAAGTTGACCAATTTGACCCATTTGACCTATTTGGGTTAGGTCATGGGTTGGTTTAGGTTTCATTGGTAATTTGAAATGAATTAGTATCTTTGTTTCCAATCCATTTTGGTTTAATTTGATTTTGGCTCAAAATGACCCTTTAGGGTTAAGTTGGGTTCATGGTCAATTAGGCTGGGTTGGGTCTAGTTGGCCAATTGAGGCTTTGGTCAAGTTCAACAATCATTTTAGAATGAATTTGACCCATTGGTTTCAATCAATTTGGCTTAGATCAAGTTTTGACATATTTTGACTTTTAGGTCAAGTTGGGTCAACTTGGGTCAAGTGGCCAATTGGGCTAGGTTAGGCTAAAATGATGACTTGGTCAAGTTCAAACATTGATCATGAATGAGTTTTGATCAATTGGTTCAATCAATTTGGTCTATGGTGGATTTTGGCTAGTTTATGTTTCATTTTAGCTAAGTGTTGACTTGGTCAACCCTTAGGTTTGACTTGGTTTGAACTGATTTGAGTGATTGATCATCTCATTATGATTGTTGCTCACAATGTGAGGCTTAGTTGGGCTTAGTTCAATCCAATTTGGGTAGGATTAGAATTTAGCTCGAAAGGGATACTTTAGGTTACTTTGGGTCAAGTGAGCCTAAATAGGTCAATTTACTTGATCAAGTTTGATTGAACTCACATATAGACTTGTGATTGAAATATAAATCCATTTGCAAGTGGTTTGAGGTCAAATGGGTCTTGATTCATTTGACAATTTCAAGTTCAGAGGGTGAACATGAGTTTGACTTGGGTTTGACTTTTGAATTTAGTTTTGGTTTGGTGATTGAAGTTTGTATTTATATTTGGATTCATGATTGTAGGATTGATTGAATCATGAAGAAAAATCAAGAGTTTTGCTTGAATTGAATTGGATTTGGCTATGTTCAAGATTTTGACTTGAAAAGCTTAGGTTGAATTTTGGTTGAATTTGAGTTTGATTTTTGAAGTTGATTTTTGTTGTTTGAATTTATATTTCATTTATATATGTGAATATAAATGAGAATATAAATGGATTATGAGAAAATTTCTTGAATTTAAAGTGATTTGAACTTGATTTGAGCTAAGTCCATGAAAGAATCAAAGGACTTGGGAAAGAGTTTTGGATTTGACCATGGATTTTGGATTTGATTTTGGGTTTAGTTTGATTGATTTGAATTCATATTTCATTTAAATATGTGAATATAAATGAGAATATAAATGAGATGTGGGAAAATTTTATGAGTTTGAATTGATTTTGGCAAGTCCATAAGAGGGAAATCAAAGTGACTTAGGGAAGATTTTGGAATTTGATTTGGATTTCAATCATGGGTTTCAATCATTTGGAAGAGAAAATTCATTGAATTGATTCAAGGTCTGATTGAGAGTTGAAGTTGATATGAGTTTGGAGTTTGACTTGAAAGAAGAAAGAGAGGATTTGGTTCAAACTATAGGGTAGAAAATTTTCCTAACAACCCTAGGGCATGACCTATTCCTATGGCTAACTCTTCTAAGTCTCTAGGGTTAGGTTGAGTGTCCAGCTAATCACTAGATGTGTCTTAAGACTAAGGAACTCTTAAAGTCTAAGAGAAGTCCTATGTCTAAGATGGAGGGGTTGAGAGCTCATCCTAAAAATGAAGTCAATAAAGGGAGCCCAATAGGTGTGGTGTGATTGACAAGGTAAACCGCACATATTGTTGTTGACCGAAATGATCAACAACATCGAACGATCACAAACACTAACAAAAATGATCTACTCCTAACCCAAGGTGTAGAAGGAATCCAGACCTTAATGCAACGTGACTCTACTTATGTCAAAGACATAAGAGAGGGAAGGAGGAATCCACTAGGGATAGAGTAAGTAAACCTTCCACTAGGGAAGTAGGTTTAAGTCATCCACAAGGGATGAGAGGTTTGATTTGAGTCTCACTGGGAGAGAAATCGATTTGATTTATTTAATTGTGTTTATTTTGACTCCACCGGGGATAGAAAAGTGAACTCTCCACTGGGGAAGCAAGTTCAAGTAATCCACTAGGGAGGAAGGGTTATGAAATCTGTTGAGGGATTAGAATTTGAGATCCACTGGGGAACTAGAAAGATTTGCATCTCACTGAGGAGAAGCAAAAGATTATGATTTGGATTGATTGATTATTTTGTTTGTTTCATTGGATTGGTTTTAGATTTTTAGATTTTAAGATGCATCTTGTTGGTTTGCGATGGGATGTTGAGTAGAGGCCATGATGGCCTTGATCTTCTACAAATTTACCAATCCGAAGGGGTAGTCCAAAGTAGGGCTATCCAACCAAAGGAATGCCTTTCGGCATGTAGCAATTGTACTAGGAAGAAAGCATAGTGGACTTACATCCTCCAAAGTAGAGACCACTTGCTGGGGTGATCTATTGGCAAGGCAATAGATCGAACTCGACCTAGGGCTGACTATTGAGTGAATGCCGCTAGGGGACTTAAATCAGCTCAAAAATAGTCAAAGATTAATTTCATTTTTTAGTTGTTTTGATTATGATGGATCCCATCAGTTTGCGTTGAACTGCACCTACAAATTTACCAATCCAAAGGAAGTAGCCTACCAACCACAAGGTAGGACTAACCAACCAGAAGGGATGCCTTTCTGTTTGTAGTGGTCAAGTGAGGAAGAAAGCATTGGGACTCACATCTTCTAGAACAAGGAACCACTGGGGTGATCGGTTGGTAAAGATCGAACCAGACCTAGGGCTGACTATTGAGTGAATGCCGCTGGGGGACTTAAATCAACTCAAAAATAGTCAAAGCTTAATTTCATTTTTTTTTAGTTTATTTTGATGGATTCCATTATTTTGCGATGGATCACACTAAGAAGGAGCTTATATCAGCCTAGACCTAACTCAGATTTATTGAACCAAATGGAATAGCTTCCCGGCCGATGGGAGAACTATCTGACCAAAATGAGTGCCTTTCGATTTGCAATGATCAATTCAGGGGAAGAAAGCTCGGGGACTCACATCTTCTACTACAAAAGACCATTAGGGTGATCAGTTTCTTTGGGCAATAAATCAAACCCAACTTAGGGCTGCTCGTCGGTTTGTGACAGTCATGCTAGAAAGAATGTGTCATAGTCTTACATCTTCCAAAGAATGACTGATGGGGCAGCCTACTTGTGGGAAAATAGATTGAACCCTACCTAAGGGAGACTATGGAGTGAGTACCGACCCGGGGATTTATCTCAACTCAGGTAGTCAAGAAATTCCTTTAAGGAGTTCTGCAGACACTGCCCTAAAGATAGGACTCCTGCTTGGAAAAAGGGGCCTTTGGGGGCTTGAATTCCTAATCCACAAGCGAATTAAATTTTTTTATTTAGTTTGTTTTATCGTGGACCTTTTTGGTTTGCGAAGGATAAAACTAAGAAGAAGCTTATATCAGCCTAGACCTATTTTAGATTTACTAAACCAAGAGAGAATCTGCACATCTGCTAAACAAATTCTCCAACCATAGAGGTGGCTACTAGGAAAAGGGGACTGTCCAATCAAGAGTAACCCGGGTAGTGTCTAAATGGGGTAGCAAAGGATGTGGTCCAAATAGAATGCCCGTAGGGGAAGGGGCCATGAAAGGATTGATCCAAAACCCTAGAGAAATGATGTGGCTAGTCATATATCAAATAGGTGTTCGGTGGCCAACTCAAGGAGAAAACTAGGGGACTCATATCTGCCAAGAGTGGTGTCTCCACCGAGTCAGTTGTTATCAGCATAGTGAACATCAACCAACCTAAGATGCCCGTTGATTTGCAATAATTAGCCTAGGAAGAAAGCTCAGAGACTCACATCCTCCTATAGCGGAACTGATAGTTGGGATAATATATGTTTGGCTCGACAGGTGCTATCCAACCTAGGGTGACTACTGAGTGAAAGACACTAGGGGACTTATGTCAACTCAAAAGTAGCCAAGAGGAAAGGAGCCTTTGAGGTCACAACTCAGCATCTGCTTTAGAGGTAACCCCTGGGGTGACAGACTAGTGAGATAATATGTCAACTCGACCTAGAGCAACTAATGAATGAGTGCCACAGGGGGCTTGCTCCCATACCAAAATAGCTCAAGAAGAAAATATGTGCCTGTTGCTCGTGTAAAAGGGAATAGGATGCCGCTGGGGGACTCTTACACCTATCCTAAATACGCTTGGAGAATTGGGTGAAATGGTGCCATGGATGGCAACAAGGAATTCTAAGATGCATTGCAGGTTCTCTCACCTATTCTAATAGTCTTTGGGAGATTGTGTTTGTGTTGTGAAAAGTGATGGGATCTTGGGAGACTCTTACATACCATAGACATGTCATGAGAAGCAAACAATGCTGCAAAAGAAGATAAGATTTTGATGAAATAGAATTAGATTTTTGTTGATTGATAGAATTATTTTCAAAACATAATTTTTTTATGGGTAATATTTCTTCAAATAGAGCCCATTAATTGAAAGCATCGGGTGTTCCCCTTTATAATCAATGAGCTGATAAGATCCTCCTAGGTAGGCCTTCTCTATAACATAGGGGCCTCCCAAGTGGGTTCAAACTTGCCTCCCATCTTTTGATGGGCAACAATTGGTCTCCTTAGGACTAACACAAGTTCTCCTACTTGGAAAGACCTATGGCAAACCAGCTTGTTGTGAGCTTGAATCATTTTGGCTTTATACAACTCAAGGCTTTGGCATGTTCATAGGCGCCTCACCTCCAAACCTTTGAGCTCTTCTAACCGCAACTTGGCATTATGCTCTGTAGTGATTTAACTACCCATTACTATCCTTAGTGATGGGATTTGGACTTCTAATGGTAGAATAGCGGACCCATACACTAAGAGAATAGGGTAGATTGAGTTGGAGTTTAGTATGTGGTGCAGTAGGCCTACATGACTTCAACCAACTGCTCATTCTGCTGTCACTTGTTGTCATCAAGAGTCTTCTTTAGTATTAGAATGAGAGTTTTGTTGAATGCTTATGCTAAACCAATTGCTCTAGGGTAGTAGATGGTGGAGTATCTCTAATCTATACCATGTCTTCTGGAAAAGCTGTTGATCTTGGTGCTTTTGAACATTATGCTCGGATATAATTTATCGAGGCACCCCAAACCTATATGATATGGTTCTAAAAATTGAAGCACATCTGAGTTGTGACCTCTCGGTGGGATTTTACCCATTTGGAAAAGTAGTCGGTGGTAGCTAAGATGAATCGATGCCCCTTGGAAGAAGGAGGATCGGACCCAATGTTACCCCAACACTCAAATGGCCATGAGGCCCATGTATGGTGTAGAATGTTGGGTGGTTGAGGTAAGACCACACCATGTACCTGACATTGATGGCATTTCCTAGCTACATCCATACAGTCTATAATCATCGAAGGCCAGTACTATCCTCATCTCTTAATCTTTGTCTTCATCTTTAGATCAAATTGATGCACTCCGAATAGACCTGAATGTACCTCGGTTACAATGTCATTAGCTTCATGTTTGTCAAAATAACGTAACCATATTTTATCAAAGGACCGTCAGTACAGGGTGCCATCAAAAAGAGTATAGGAGAGAGCTCTCTGTTTCACTTGATGGGCTTATGAATTTTCTTGAGGTAGTTTGTCAGTGTTCAAATAGTCTATGAACGGTTACCTCCAATCCCGTTCATTGTACTATATAGGCAACGACAACTTCCCCTTCAAGAGAAAGTCTCTCGATGAGTTCAGCATCAATAAGGGATATGACTTGTCTATTTTGAACCCTTATTGGAATGAACTCATCTTCTGGACATGATAATTCTTTGGCAAGTTTGGCCAAACATCTGCTACTACGTTCTCTGCTCGGGGAACCTTGTAGATGGTGACTTTAGGTATTTGGGCCAACAACATCATGGTATACTCATGGTAATGACGAAGCTTGGGTTTGAGAATCTTGTAGGACCCAATAATCTGATTGATGACCAACGAGAATCCCAAAGATGTTGATGCTCTTGACACACATTGTGATGGCTAACTCCAAACTGGCAATCAAAGCCTCATACTCAGCTTCATTGTTGGTGTGCAGGGGTTGGAAAGATAGTATGAGAATCTCATCACATCATGTGCAGAGTTAAGAACTATTCTTCTTTCTTAGAAGAGTAGATCGTGTGCTTCCCTTATGAAAGAAGCACCATCAAAATACATCTCCATTGGGGTTGTCAACCTCCCTAAGTTCATGATTTGTTCATCGGGAGATCATCACTAAGCAAGAATCGGAAGTGGGTGTGCTGCTAAGAAATCTACTAGTGCTTGTCATTTTATCGCACAGAGGGATACAAATGTGATATCAAACTCTGAGATAATCATGGATCATCGTGCCAAACATCCGGATAGCATTGGCCATGTCATGAGATACTGCAGTGGATTGGTTTTGGAAATCAAGTTCAACTTATGAGAAAGCATATAGTGTCATAGCTTTTGGGAGGCAAAGATCAAAGCTAGACAATATTTCTCAATAGATTGGTAGTTTGCTTCGGTAGGAAATAGATGATGGCTGAGGTAGTAGAGAACACTCTCCTTCCCTTCATCATTGGCTTGGGCCAACAAAGCATCGAGGGAGTCATCCATTCGAGTGTAGAGGATGAGTGGCACCTTTGGGATAGGACAGAACTGGCGGCTTCACCAAATCTTGCTTGATATCTTCAAAGGCATCTTTTATCATCCCACTTGAACTTGGCATCCTTTTGATAAGTGCTGAGAATGGGTTGCATCTTATCGATAGGTTGGAAATAAAATATCTTAGATATGCCAACTATCCTCAAAAAGATCTGAGTTGAGTTAAACTCTTAGGAGGTGGCATTTCTAAGATAGCTTTAATCTTTTTTGGATCTATTTCTATTCTCGTGTGACAACAAAACCAAGGAATTTCCTAAAGTTACTCACGAATGCACACTTAGGATTCATTTTGAGGTTATATTATCTTAACCGTTCAAAAACTACTCTCAAGTCAAAGAGGTGGTCTTCCTTTTCTCTGCTCTTGACTACTATATCATCAACATAGCACTCAGATGATGGATGAGTTCATTGAAGATCAGTCATGGCGTTGGTATAGAAGCATTTTTAAGTGAAAGGCATGATAATAATAGATTGATTGGGGTTCAAAAGTAGTGTTTCTTTCATCCTCGGGGCCATCTTGATTTGGTTGTAGCTGAGATGACCCATCCATGAAGAGAAAATTGCATGAGATGAGGTGATGTCCACCATTAATTCTGGTATAGGAAGAGGAAACTCATCCTTTGGACATGCCTTATTTAAGTCCCTTGATGCATATAATTTGGTCATTCTTCTTCTTTCTTGGATGACCTAACGGTAGGGTATTTTTCTTCCCTGATGAAACTAGCATTGACTAGTTTCTTGACTTCAGAAATGACATAATATTCAATTTCTAATCGTATGCGTCTAGGAGCTTGCTTGATAGGTTTAATGCTAGGATCTATTGCTAGTTTATAGACTGCTATGTCAGGAGGTAATCTAGGCATCTCTTCATAACTCTATGCAAAGTAGTCTTTAAACTCAATCAATAGCCTAACTAAGTTATTGGTTTCTTCTTCATTCAACAATGAACTAATGTATGTTAGGTGTGGATTTTCTTTTATCCCAAGGATGATTTCTTTAAGCTTGTCAATTGTTGAATGGATCTCCTCTTCAAATTCTGGCGATGCATCTTTGATTTACAGATCATCTGGATCATCTGAGATTTTTAAACACAAAATCTCATAAGAGTTAGTTTGGCATGAAAAGAACCTATCAGACTCCAGATGGTTGGTGACAACTAAGCAGTAATCGTTGTCATCGCCTGGACCCACTTATGAATCTAGTCGATCTTGATTGTGCCTCCCTGCCTATGTTGTTCCATAGCTTTTTGAAGTATTCTGACATGTGCTTAGACCATGTATAAGGAATCAAACCCTTCTTTACAAGATTAAGGACACAAGGAATACCAATCAAAATTTCATTCTTTATGAATCTTCCTCAAGTTCTACATCAACTTCAGAACTTGAGGAGGATGATCCCAAAAAGAATCTCTTTGGCTTCATATCTTTAAAGACTGAGGGGCTTCCTTAACTACTAAACCTTCAACTTTTTGAGATGAAAGTGAGGTTAGAGCTAAGGTTCCTAACTACTGCTTGATAGTTTCACATGCATTTGATTCAAACACTTTGCTTTGTCTGGAGGCCCAATCTTCATTGTTGTCTGACTCGAGTGTCACCTCCAATGAAACTTGTTGAGAGGGGTTGGCTAGTATATTAATCACATTAGACTCATCCTCTGAGCTGGATTCCAAGTCTATGTGAATAGTAGGGTACTCCTATGAACTAGAACATAACCCCTATTGGCTGATGGCCAACTAGGGGGTCTTCCACCTCTAGAACTGCCTCTCTCTGCCTCTCACGTGGAGGTTGAGTCATCCCCACATGTCCATATGATGGAATGAACTGTGGGTGGAATGTGATATGCGGCTCTATTTCTTCTTCAATTTCCTTTCTTATTCACTTGGATTTTCATTTTTCTTTTCTTTTTCTTTTGCTCTTTCTTTTTCTTTTTTCTTTTTTTTTTTTCTTTTGAATTTGAATTTTATCCAAGTTCATGAGAAAGGGTATTTTGAGGAAGATAGTAGGTCACATCCTCATATATCTCAACCTCTCTAACTAAAAATGGCTTTTCATCTCCTTTGACACATAGTCAATCCCATCCTTCAACTTGATGCGATAAATAGGATGGAATCATCTTATTTGGATGTAGGCCGAGCAAAAGTGAATGAAGTATTTGAATCAATGATATAAAACTTGGCTTGATCTTCCACCTATCTCCAAAGGTAACACTATGGAACCTAAAGCCCTCTCGCATTATTCATTGAATCCTCTCAATATCATCCGATCTCCTCGGAGTGTGGAGATGTCGATCCTCAAATAGGCAAGGGTCTTTAGACTCATAATGTTCATTGATGCACTTGGATCGATGAGAACTCTAGCAAGTCTGAATCTGTCCATGTCCACTATAATGTAAAGGGCACGGTTGTGCTCCATGTCCCCTAGATGTAGGTCTTCATCTGTGAAAGTGATTATTTGAGCTTCTCTGGAATAATGTGTCTCCTCACCAATAGTGGTCAACTGAGCCAAGCATATTTTAGGATCAAGGAATCCTTGATTAATGATTTTCTCAACTCTTGGGATAAGACAAAGGCATCGTATATACTTAGCTTAGATGGAAACTTTCTAAGATGAGAGGACATTGTAGTCCACCTTGGGCTAATCCTCCATAAGAATATCCAAGGGTGGAGCATCCTGTGGAGGGGCTTCTCAATCCTCTACACCAATGACTTGTTTTCCTCTATCTTGAGGTGCTGCCCTATAAGGTAGAACTTTGCCACTACAGAGGTTGACTTCGGTGATCTCTATGGCGGATGGAAGATTCTACACACGCGTCAAGCTCACTATACTTCTCCTATGGGACCCTTAGAATCGGATGATTCTACGTCTATCTCAAGAGGCAAACTTATAGTATTTAGAGTGAGAAAATCTAACTCTGAATCAAAAAGAGAAAGATCAAAATTATTATAGTCGTTGTTTAGACTTTAAGAGTATCATTAGGAATATATTCAAATAACCCATCATAAGTGACACAGATGTAATTCAAACTAGCTTTATTCTTCAATTTCTTGGATTTGATAGGAGGTACATAGTAGAAATCGAGTAAAGTAAGAGGGTGAGGGATTTGATGCGCTCATCCACCGATACAAGCTATCTACTAGAAGAAGAAGAGCAAGCTGAAGTGGAGGTAGTTGCTGATGTAGTAGCGGCAATGGTGGACTTGAGACTAGACTCGGTTGGTGGTTGCTACTATGGTGGCACATCTTTGCTACTCTTGAGCTCCCTTTCCGAGTTATCTCGGCAACTTGCAAACCTTCCTTGATGTTGGAGGTTTGAGGTCTCAAGCACTACAAGAAAGTTTCTTGATTTTGAGACAATTTTCTTAGAGGTTTTGGATAAAGAGATATCCCAACCTTCTTTGGTTTTGGAAGGATCACAAGTATCCCCAAGGATTACTCTAATGGAACTAGATGGTTGTTCCACAAGGTATTCCTTCGGGATGACTATAGAACCGGTCTTGAAACTATGTTCAAGCCAGTCCTTAAATGTGAAGAAATCTTCCAAAACATGACCTAGCATACCGTGGTAGGGGCAAAAGTTGGGATCATAGCTTTTGCCCACTTCCTCCAGTATCCTAGGTTCGGGTAGCTAAAAATCAGGCTTCTTTAAGAGATTCTTAAAGATCTTCCCGATGATCTCCCTCTTAAATGAATAAGGCTTATTAAGTTTATCTAAAGAGTAGGTGGACCATAGCTACACGGTGCGGTATGTGTCTGCTATGTTGATGATGTGGTGAGGAGGAGAAGGTAGTCTGCCATGGAGGCTATTGTGGTGCGGTAGGGTTGCCTTGGTGGTGGTAGAGGAGGTGGATGGCGTGGAGCATGAGGTCTCTCAAACTACTCTGGTGGTATTTCCCTTCTACTCTTTCGGGTTTCTTCTCGTATACCTTATGTGGCTTCGATTTTATTGGTAGATCTGGAGAAGGCAATTGTTTGGCTTCTCCTTGCAAGCTAGCCACCTTGTTGATTAATTTCATAAAAGTTTTGAAGATGAAACTTTTGAGCATGAAGGTGAGCCATGGATATTCTTAAGCAAAATCTCGATGGTATGTTTTTCAAATAGCTGAGGTTCGCATTTCATACTCAAATTACTCCATCTGAGAATGTAATCAATGAGGGACTCACCATGGTTTTGTTGAGCCACAACGAGATCACCAACATTACCCTTTTCTGAGCTCTAACAAACCTCTTGATAAAGATTTTCTCCAACTCAGTAAAAGTCTTTACTAAAATATTGGAAAGTTCAACATACCAATCAAAAGCTATCCCTGCTAAGCTACTGATGAAGAGAAGATAAAGCATCACTACGATCAGTGTTGCAATAACTAGCTTTCAAATGCACAATATGCTACCTGGTTCCCACTCATCAAAGCTTTTGAAAGAAGGAGGAACGAAACTCTTAGGATATTGGATGGCATCGAATTTCTTCGGGTAGGGTCTACCCTTTGGGATGATCCTCCTTGACTTGAGCAATGCTTCTCACCCGCTCAACCATGCTTGATATCTTTTTCTTATGGAGGTACTATCCACTACCTTCCTATACATGCTGGTGCTACCTTGCTCTACTGAAGGTAAAGTCTTGGCTGGATCCAAGACATGCACCAACTCTGGCTGATTGGTCTCAGGTATGGTAGGATGAACTGTCAAGGCTTGATTTTGTAATAATAAGATAGCTGCTAGCATATCTTTAAGCCTCTTCTACATCCTATATAGTTTTTCATCCTTTTGCTTTATTTGTGCTAGGAGGTGGGTCAGTAGGGTTGTGTCTTCTGCTGGCCTCGCACCTTCCATAGTCTCTTAGGAGGGATCCCCTAGTGTCTACCATGAAAACCCTTACTGAATCTCCTAACAAATCATCTTCATTGGGATCAAAGATGGTCTTCTCCTCATCGGACCAATCATATCCTAGGATCTCTTTCTTCTCCATGAGATAATGGGCTACTATATCATCTAGAGAATGATCTATCTGAACTACACAAATGACTTTGGCTGACCGGTGGTGGGATCACTATCATGTACTATGAGGCACCGGGATCTCCCTCCATCGGAGAGTTAACCTATGAGGGCTATACTCACCGGAAGAAATACACTTGACTGCCACACTGATGAGGTGACACTCCTAGAGATCTATCATCATGGGTGCAACTGCTATCACCTTCTCCATCGGCAACTATCTCATTGTATGTGGTGGTGGTGGTGAAGGATGACCACTATACTTGTCGCCATTCCTTCCGCACTACAATTGGTCCGGTTGAGCAGAGAACTCTCACCACGGGTGTGTAGATGAACGAGATCCTTGTCATAATCACTAGTTGGTCTTCTCCCCAAATATGGCATTCATGGCCTTCGGTGGAACAGGAGATGCTAGAACATGAACGAAAGATGGTGGATGGGGGGTAGAGCGTGTAGTGGAGACACCACCGACTCTCCAGGAGTCCTCTCTATGATGGGTACACATCAACAATGCTTGTATGATTGACGCAGTGTACCATCCGAAAGTCAATGTGGCTGAAGCAACTTATCACTAACCCATGTTACTCCCCGGTAATGAATCAAGTATGGCCTCCATGGCCCTCTCCTGTCTAATATGCTTCCCCATGCTTCGGGGTTAACAGATCCCAATAAAATTGAGCCCTAGACTCGACATACCAACATGGCATAACCTAATGGAAAGTATATGACCTCCTACTCATATGGTATAAAAACTAAACTGGAGGTGAAGTAAAAATCTTCTTGGCATCCTCTATCAGACCCAGAGAGAGGATGGAATGGGTTCAGAATAGGGGACACCATCAAGTGATCCTCCACAATGGTAGCCCTCCATCTCTAGGATGAGTATGGTACCGCTTTATCATGCAATTCTTATTTCTTCTTTGGGTCCTGATAGGGTGAGCATAGTAAGAGCTAGACCCAACTTTAAAAGTATGGGAGACAATCCCTGGGATCAGGGGAACCTTCCCCTTGGAAGGTGTTAGTGAGTGGGTATCTAACTATGGCAGGGGAACCATGCACTCATACTAGAATCGCCAGATACTAGTACCGGAGAGATTACACGCTTGATTCCTCTGAGAGAATCTCAATCGTGGCATGTCAACCAATGACCGCTCACCACCACTATGCTCCTACTAACTATCATGAGGGAAGTGCCCTCATAGGTAATTCAAGCCCCCTCAAATTCTCCACCAAAGTGGATGAGGTGGGCATAGTCAGAGTATGGGAGGTTAGCCAAATCCATTCCATGGGGAAAGGTAAACACATATCTCTAGCCGCCATTACTATCAAATGAAACTGAAACTAAAACTAAACTATAACTGAAATTGATGCTAACGAAAGTATACAATATTGAAAATAAACTTGAATCAGATTCCTATTAATTTTTATTTCAAATTTAGAATTTGAACCCATACTCAACATCTTGAAAGTGTTAAGTTGGGCTCAAATGGATTTGGAAGATATTTGAGATTTGATTGGAAAGAGGAATTTTTTGAATATAGAATCCACTTTCAACAAATTTGGGTATGTTGAAAAATGGGTTCAAATATTTTTTTGGAGAGATGCTTCCATAGGTTCATATTTGAATTTTGATTTTTATTTTGAATTTGTGACTTTTGGGGTTTACTCATTTTGCAAATTTGGGTTTGCTAAATGAGATATTTGAAAATAATTTCTTCTTTTTCTTTATTTTCTTTGTTTTGTGAATCATTTGTAATTTAAAAATGGAATTCTCATTTAGCAAATTTAGGAATGCTAAATGAGGAATCCAAATGTGTATTGTTTTTGAAAATTTTTGAAATTAGGATTCTTAGCAAATTTAGGTATGCTAAGGAAATCCTAATGTGTTTCTTTTTTCTTTTGGATTTTGATTTGAAAATGGAGACTTCACTTTAGCAAACGTGGTATGCTAAAATGAAGTTCCAATGTGTTTCTTTTATTTTGAATTTTGTTTTGAAAATGGAAACTTCACTTTAGCAAATGTGGTATGCTAAAATGAAGTTCCAATGTGTTTTCAAATTTTGTGAAATGGACACTTCACTTAGCAAATTTGGTATGCTAAATGAAATTCCAAAGATGTGTTTCAAATTTTGTTTTGAAAAATGAAGACTTCACTTTAAAATATGGTATGAAAAAATAAGTTCCAATGTGTTTCTTTTGTATTGAATTTTGTTTTGAAAATGGAAACTTCACTTTAGCAAATGTGGTATATTAAAATGAAGTTCCAATGTGTTTTGAAATTTTGTGAAATGGACACTTCACTTAGCAAATTTGAGTATACTAAATGAAATTCCAAAGATGTGTTTCAAATTTTGTTTTGAAAAATGGAGACTTCACTTTAGCAAATGTGGTATGCCAAAATGAAGTTCTGATGTGTTTCTTTGTTTTGAAAATAAATTTCAATTTAGCAAAATGGTATGCCAAAAATGTTCCATTGTGTTTCTTTTTTTGAATTTTATTTTGAAAATGGAGACTTCACTTAGCAAATGTGGTATGCTAAAAGAAGTTCCAATGTTTTGTTTATTTGTTTTGAAAAATGATTTTAGAAAATATGCTAAAAGTTCAATGATTTATTTTGAAAATGGAGACTTCACTTTAGCAAATGTGGTATGAAAAAATGAAGTTTCAAAATTGTTTTGAAAATTTTTTTTTGTTGATTTTGAAAGAAAGATTTAATAAATTTGGGTAAGATGGAAATCAATTATGTTTCATTTTAAAGATGTATTTTCATGTGATTATTTTTTGAAAGAGGAAATTCCAACCTATATATATGAATATGTTAAGTGGCATTTTAAAATAATGTCATTTTATTGAAATCTTCATTCAATAAATTTGAGTATATTGAATGGAGATGTTCATATGTGCTTTTGAAAATTTATTTTGATTTTGATTGAATAAAACTCCATTCAATAAATGGATATATTGAATGGAGAAGTTTTGATGTTTTTTGAAAATTTATTTTTGATTTTGATTGAAAATGAAATCTCCATTCAATAGATGTGGGTATATTGAATGGAGAGATTTTATATGTGCTTTTTGAAAATTTATTTTTGATTTTGATTAAAAATGAAACCTCCATTCAATAAATGTGGTATATTGAGAGGTTTCATATGTGTTTTTTGAAAATTTGAAAATTCAACTTAACAAATGTGCAATGTGTTGAGTGAATTTCAAAGTTGTGATTTACTTGAACATAACATCCGTTCAACATATTTGGGTATGTTGAATGGAAAGGCCATCTTCAAATTTTGTGCTTTTGAAAGTTCGTGGAATATTGAATTTTATTATTTTGAAGTGAAGTCTTCATCAAAATGAATTGAGTGAAGTTCATTTGTGCTTTTGGAAGTTATAATTGTTATTTTATTTTAAATGTTTCTACATATAACAATGTGAAACTTGTTAGATGAAAATAGTTTATTAAGAAAAAAAGTGCTTTTGAAAAGCAAGACTTTCATGAAGGATTTATTTTATCTTTATTTTTTTTAGAATGAACCTTGCCAAACCATAAAATGGTAAGGAGGAAGTCTTTAATCATTTCCTTTATTAATTTTTTTTTCACCCATTGGGGAACCCAAAGGGGTTTTGAGACCAGTACAAGGTGAGGTCCTAAAACCTAAAGATGCTAGCTTAACTTAAGGATGAAAGAAGCTAAGCACCAACGGAAAGAAAAATTGTCTTGGATTCATACAAAAGTACAAACTCACTATCAATACTTAGAGATAATGATAATTTACCGAAGATGGAGATAGGAACCATTCCCAGTGGAGTCGCTAAAAAATTATGTGGGTTTTAAGAAAATTTTATATCTATTATCATCTATCCCCTTTCAAAAAAAGAAGAGATAAATGAAAACATAAATATATAAAATAAATTGTTGATGCCATGCAGATCCTAGATGTTCTTATTAGGGGTACAACATTGAAAAGGTGTACTATCACAGAGAGAAGTACCACCCCATAATAGACCTAATCACCATAATAAGGACTCAAGGACTATGGGTCTTCAAATATACTGTAGATTCTTCTTACTTTATATGGAAAAAGTAAAGAGTTTATTTTAAACCAAGTTCAATAAGCCTCTACAAGGTGCCCCCATATAATTATAAGGAACGATTCCTTAGAATACATTAAGGTAAATGATCTTCCAAAGATTTTAAAGGGTAAATTACTAATCATTGGTTTATTTTTAGAGAGTCAGGTGGGATTAATCAAGAGGAGGGAGTTCTATCGAAGCCAAATGAAAATAAGTAGAGGATGCTTAGGATATAAGGAAGCCTAGTAAGCATCCCAAACTACCCTATGGTTGGGCTTTATATTTTTAAAATTGATTTAATTTGTTTGAGCTAAATTTCTTTTAGAAATATAGGACTTACAATTCTATAATAGAAGGTTATGGAAATGCCTAAGAGGTGAGGATTTATGCATAAGGCCCACAAAGAGGAGAAGCAACCTATGAACCTAAATCTAGGGAGCTTTGGCGAGGACCAAAAGAATGACCCAAATCTAAGAAAAAAATGGGTATTTAATTTACCTCCATAAGAGAGGATAAACCACCCAACTGTGTGACTTACAATAACCTGGAGGTGGCCTCCAACTAACTCCTCCTATGGTTTTAAATTCATGTAGGCAAGTCTTATGTTTATGCAAGATAGCTAGGATGTTATTTATTTAGAATGAGACTAAGTCCTTAAACACACTCCCTTAGAGACTAGATCATGTAGGCCATGCTTTAATGACTTAAATCTAATGCAAATTTTGTTACATCTTATTTTTTTTTTGGACAATCATTCTTTCATTTCTTCTTTCTTCTTTCTTCTTTCTTCTTTCTTCTTTTTAGTTCCTTCTTTTGGATGGTTGGAAGGTGGTTGCTCCAAAGGCTTCACATGATACATAAGACATAGTCTTATAACCAATGCTCATCCTAATCCCCCATAACATCATTCCAAAATCCTACAAAAAATTACATGAAAAGGAAAAGTAAATCTAACTAACACCGACAAAATAGAGATTAGCTAACAAACCATACAAATACTAAGCATGTATATTGGACTTAGCACCCCACACATGAGTAACCAAGTCCACCTAGCCTATTGGATTATTCTTAGGGGTAAAAGCTCCTGCATAACAAAAGAAGTTATATTTTTATTACAGCGCCACTTAAGCAAATCACCTATAAAAAATAATGATTAGACTAAATCATTCTACCATTCATTCTATGCACATGCACTCTAACATCTAGACTAAAATAAACATCACAAAATAAAAGCAAACATCAAACTATGAACTAGCCCTAACCTAAAGAAAGAAATGGTGACTTAGTCTAATGTGTGTGCTTTAAAAAAGTTTGTGTGGTAAGCTTAGATATGGCTTTAAGGTTAAGATTTTCTAAGTATGAAGATGTTCAACTTAGATGGGTGGATTCATTTAAGTGTTTAGTTGATTTGGTTTTTATTTTATATTTTTATTTTTTTGAATCCTTTTAATTACTATGTGTTGTAAAGATGGAAAAGAAGAGAACTTCTTTTTTCCTTCATAAGTAATTTCTAAAGTAGATTCATGTTTAATTTTGTTTAGTAAATGTCTTATTATGTGTTTTAATTAATCCTAAGTTTAGATTTTCCCTAAACAAACCTATTCAAAAAGAAAGGCATTTTAAGATTAAATAAAGTGAAAAAAATATGACAAAACACAGACCACTTTATTTCTTTTCCAACATATATAACATTCATATGGATAAATCCTAAGCATATCTATACATACAAATGAGAACATTTATATTTTAATGATGAATGCTAAGTAGTACTTAAGAAATTTGGATGCTTTATGATGCATGATTTTCATTAAGTAGAAAAGGGTATTCTTTTATCCTTATTCATATGCACATGTGTATGTATGAAAGGCATAAGTTAGTCATCCTTTGTTAGCACCATGTAAGGTACAAGACCTACTTTTAAAGCCTCACAACCCCGGGGATGTCTAGACTAATATACCACTTCCTTAAATACATATGCATGTATAAATACATATACATGTACAAAAGAAGTAAATGGAAAAAGAAAGATGCAAAAGTTTATATTTATTTGATTTTTGGTTAGATTGTTCAGTTTATATGTGTGATGTGGAATTCTTTCTTAAGTCATGACATAAGAATGTATAGGGATGGATTTAATCAAGTGGTGTGTCCTTTTTCAAATGGACTATACACTTTGCAAATCCTATACAATCCTATGTTAAGAAAGAGAGCGAGAAGGAAAGCCACATAATAGATATCTCTAAATTTCACACATACAAGCTCATAAATAATTATAAGTAGCATACCTTTCATGTTTAATGTTTGATTTATAAATTTTTAAAAATAATTTTAAATTTAATAGTGATAATAGCCATTCATATTTCTACTTTAGCCAAAACATGCAATTTGACAAAATATTTCATTTTTAATTTTTAAAATGAATGAATGCATGAATTTTAAATGACATACACATTTAGCATGCTAGGAAAGAAATAAAGTGATGAAAGCAAAGTAAATTCATTCACCCTAAATAATTCCTAAAGACGATCCTATGGAATGAATTATTTAAAGCAAATCAAATTTGGTTTTAAAGAAATTTTGTTTGATTTTGAGTTTGATTTCAATTTGAGAAATGTGAAGAAGGTTTTTTGGCCCTAACCCATTCCCACATATGTATATTATTTTTTTTTAAATTTTAGATGATTAGATAAGTTTTATATTCTAAATAGGTTAAGGTGCAAATAAAATATATTAATTACCCCTTATATATACCACCTTAGCATATTTAATAAAATAATTATGAGCCAATGATATGACATAAAACCACACAAGAATTTAAATCAATAATGTACCTAGGAAGAAAAGGGCCTAATGGCTCATAATTAATAATTAATTAAGCTAAAGGGTTTAAGTTAAGTACTTTCATAACCATCCCCACACATGTGGATTAGGTTTTGATTTCCTTAAACCACTTAGGTTATTGAACACCTAAGCATCTACCCAAAATGATTAATTAAGTTTTGGAAAGTTTTATAATTTTTTCAAATTAATTAGGTAAGTAATTAGTGGATTAATCCTTAATTAAGTTTGGATTAAGGAAGAAGAGGTTTTAAGGAATATCTTAAGGAAAATATCCCAAAATTATTCTTTAAACCTCCTCTTCACTTAAACAAACCCTAATTAACTCAATCAAGGGATTAAACCACTGATTACATACTTAATTATGCTTAATTACATTATGGAAGTAATTAGGAATGAATCTAACAATTATCCTAATTAAACCAATAATAAATCCCAAGAAAATTAGGGGAGGCAGAAGTCATCCCTCTAAATACACATGAGAAGTTTGAGATTAATTAATGGAATAATCAGAGGGTAATTAACCTAATTACATTCCCAATAAAACCCAAATTTCGAAAATAAAATTATTCAAAATCTATCAAAATGAATTTTATAATATTCTACATTCAATTATCTTTCATATGCAATTTATTTCATATTTTTTTATTTTTCTACACTTAGATATGAATATTTGAAGATTTCATGATTAATTAGCTGATTAATCCGTTAATTGTATGACTAATCCTGTCGGCACCACATGGAGGCTGGTGTGGTCGTGTACTTTCCACATGGCATGAAGGGAATGGTCACTTAAGTTGTCACATCATAGCTCCGCATCAGTGGCGACGCTACATGCTTTCTCCTCATCCGTTCTATCAATGATCGGATGGCTGAGCTTGGGGTTCTTAAGGGATAAAATGATGGATCTACGTGTCTTGATCATGGCCATCCATCCAAAATGCACAAATGGATGGCCCATGATCCATCCCTGATCTTCCCTACGAGAGATGACCAATGTCCATCTCATAAGGGAAGATCCGAGCTCGATTGAGCTCGGATTAGAACCAAAATCATGGCCATCCATCCAAAATGCACAAATGGATGGCCCATGATCCATCCCTGATCTTCCCTATGAGGGATGACCACCATCCATCTCCTAAGAGAAGATCTGAGCTATTGAGCTCAGATTATAACCAAATTCAACTCACACCATCTAAGAGTAAAGGGGGACACATCCATGACTAACTTTGCTTGGGTGAAACTTCCCTTTACAAAGGCCAAGAAAAAGTGAAAATATTCTCGATTTAATGGCATACCTCACCGGAGGATATCACCGGTGCTCGAATCCCTTGAAGTAGCTTCGTCCAGTGGAGACAACACCTTGTTGAAGGTTTGAAGTGTTGATATTGGATTGATCTTCCTATGGACCAAATTCACATTCAAATTCTCACATCCTTGATCAAAGTCACCCCTCTCTTGCCTTTGGAACTTGGGAAAAGGTTTAGGAAAGTTTGATTAAGTCCTCTAATGAACCTTGCAAGAGGAATTGGCTTGGTATTGAGTGTGGAGTGAGATTGAATTTGGTTGAGATCCCTAATTTTTGATTTAAGAAAATCCAAAAATGGAGAAGTTGAATTGGCTTAAGAGAGCTTGGAGACTTGGAAATGGCTCCTTTGGCTTCGCTCAATCGGAGGAAGCGTTGAAATTGAAAGTATATCTCCCCCCTTGAAGGATCGAGACGACCATGAAGAGTTTTGCCATTTTCATCCAATTGACTTCATGCAATGGGTTGTTAGGCCATTTAGGGCTTGCACATGGTTCATTTTGGCCAGAGGGAGGTAGTGGGGAAGTTGTGATGTGCTTAATTGAGTGGAAGAAGGATTTCCATGTGTTCAATTTGAAGGAAGTGGTCAGTTTTGACTTTGGATTGGGTTTGGCTGACCCAAACCCAATGGGTCATGTGCACCATGCCCATTAGTGACCATTTGGTTAAGAGGATGCCAAGTGTCAATGAAAAGGAATTGACCAAATTCCAAGTGATTTTGATTTTAGGTTACCTTATAAGGGTAAAATGTTCATTTGACCTTCATTTCAATTTGAATATGTTTGATATGATTGAAAAATAAGTTAGGCCAAGTTTCATTGAATTTGGAGTTGGTTTGATGTGATTTGTCCATGTTGACCAATTTAGGTCAAAATGGGTCAACTTGGGTCAAGTTGACCAATTGGTCAAATTGAGTCAAACTAAGGGTTGGGTCAAGTTCATATGGCCATTTGAAATGTTTTGGCAACTTTGGTTTGGTTCAATTTGGTTTGGATTTAGTTCTGGTTCATTTGATTACATTTAGGTCAAATGGGTCAAGTTGACCAATTTGACCCATTTGATCTATTTGGGTTAGGCCATGGGTTGGTTTAGATTTCATTTGTCATTTGAAATGGATTGGTATCTTTGTTTCCAATAAATTTTGGTTTAATTTTATTTTGGCTCAAAATGACCCTTTAGGTTAAGTTGGGTTCATGGTCAATTGGGCTAGGTTAGGTCTAGTTGGCCAATTGAGGCTTTGGTCAAGTTCAACAATCATTTTAGAATGAATTTTACATTAGTTTCAATCAATTTGGCTTAGATCAAGTTTGACACATTTGACACATTTTGACTTTTTTAGGTCAAGTTGGGTCAACTTGGGTCAAGTATTGTAGGTTAGGCTCAAATGATGACTTGGTCAAGTTCAAACATTGACCATGAATGAGTTTTGATCAATGGTTTCAATCAATTTGGCCTATGGTCAATTTTGGCTAGTTTAGCTTTCATTTTGGCTGAGTGTTGACTTAGTCAACCCTTAGGTTTGACTTGGTTTGACCCAATTTGGGTGATTGATCATCTCATGATGATTGATGCTCACAATGTGAGGCTTAGTTGGGCTTAATTCCATCCAATTTGGGTAGGATTAGAATTTGGCTCATAAGGGGTACTTTAGGTCACTTTGGGTCAAGTGAGCCTAAGTGGGTCAAATGGCTTGGTCAAAGCTTAATTTGAGTTTGATTGAACTAACATATGGACTTATGATTGAAATATAAATCCATTTGCAAGAGATTTGAAGTCAAATTGGTTTTGATTCATTTGACAATTTCAAGTTCAAAGGTGAACTTGAGTTTGACTCAGGTTTGACTTTTGAATTTAGTTTTTGTTTGTTGATTGAAGTTTGTATTTATATTTGGATTCATGATTATAGGATTGATTGAATCATGAAGAAAAATCAAGATTTTGTCTTGACTTGAATTGGATTTGACTAAGTTCAAGAGTTTGGCTTGATTTGAATTGGATTTGGCAAAGTTCAAGAGTTTAACTTGAAAGGCTTAGGTTGAATTTTGGTTGAATTTGAGTTTGCTTTTTGGAGTTGGTTTTGGTTGTTTGAATTTATATTTCATTTATATATGTGAATATAAATGAGAATATAAATGGTTATGAGAAAATTTCTTTGAAGATCCAACTTGATTTGAGCTAAGTCCATGAGAGAATCAAGGACTTGGGAAAGGAAGATTTGATTTGGATTTTGGATTTTTGGGTTTAGTTTGATTGATTTGAATTGATTCATTTATATATGAATATAAATGAGAATATAAATGAGTTGTGAGAAAATTTCATGAGTTTAAATTGATTTTGGCTAAGTCCATAAGAGGAAATCAAAGTGACTTAGGAAAGATTTGATTTGGATTTCCATCATGGGTTTCAATCATTTGGGATTGAATCATGATTTGAAAATCCATTGAATTGATTCAAGGTCGATTGAGAGTTGAAGTTGATATGAGTTTGGAGTTTGACTTGAAAGAAGGAAGTGAGCATTTGGTTCAAGCTATAGGGCAAGAAAATTTTTTGAACACGACTCTTCTAAGTATCTAGGGTTAGGTTGATTGTCCACCTAATCACTAGATGTGTCTTAAGACTAAGGAACTCTTAAATTCTAAGAGAAGTCCAATGTCTAAGATGGAGGGGTTGAGAGTTCATCCTAAAAATGAGGTCAACAGGAATCATGAACTCAGTTTAAATTAAACCATGTTCTATTTTCTATGTAGCTCAAGGGAAAAATCTCTGGTATATAAAGACACATTATCTTTAGGAGTCTTTTATTAAATGATTGAATCCATTATAAGATATCATATTTATTTTTTGATATAATATATTTGTTCCTTAATGATGCATTTGATCATCAAAATAAGAAATTCCTAAAACTGTATGTGGTATCATAAATTTTCTCATAGTTAGATTGCAAAATAAGTAATCCGCTCTAATACCACTTGTAAGAATGGCATATCTAAGAGTGGGTAAATTTTTGTGCTCTAAAAATTTCTTAAAAAGAAATATCAAATAATTTTTTTTAAGTTCAAAGAAAACTTAAAAGCCAAAGCTAGTAAATCAACCTCCAAAAGTGCAATAGAAAAATGAAAGAGAAGAGAAAGTGATGCATAATAATTTACAATGGTTCCACCCAATGAACCTACATTCACTTTAAAAATCTCCTCCAAAAATTCCATTATGCTTTTGGCATAAGAAGCCAAAGCAAGGATGCCACTCCATCTCCAAGGTGTAGAGAAACTTCTCTTAATAAAAATATTATGGAAGTTCTCTATGGTAATAATCTCTAAAGTTAGAGCTCAACTCTCACTATCAAAGTGAATAAAAAAGAATATAAAAATAAATAAAGTGCAACCTCACCAACAAAAGATCTCTTAAGAGAAAAGAAGAGCAAGAATTCTCCCTACTTTTCTTTAAGAGAACACAATTCTTTAAGTCCCCTAAGCTCTCTCATGTTAAAGTTTGCAGGTTAGGCTCCTCAATTGGGTATTTATAGTGTTGAGTCCAAATTTATCTACAGAGTGAGGCAAAACCCTCTAAGATATCTTGGAAATAGGGTCAAGAAAAAAATAAAGCAATAGAAAAGTAAAAGAAGTATGAAAAGTGCCCTTGATTTCATTATTCTACCAAGATTTAGTACAAGCAGTGAAAGCTATTGCCTCTTAGAGAAGAGAAGAGAAAAAAAAAAGATAAAGGTCCCCCCCCCCCCTTGAAAGGACCCTTTAATAATGGTGGGAGGTGGTAGTTAACAGCTAAGTTAAGTCAGATCTAACTAACACAATGCGGTGTTTCATTGAGTGGTGACCTCCATAACTCATTGGTGCGACGACCTACTGCTTCTTCTAATGGGGAAAATTGATTAGTTCTGGAAAGATCATCAAACCTTGGTCATTCATGTTTGTCTAGTATTCTTTGATGTCAGTCTAGATATGTAGCCAATTTCAATACTTCATTCTCTAAGATTTTATCTTTGACCTAACTTATGTGCAATGAGTGTTTATTATCAAGTAGCTCTCTCCTATAGATTTAGCTTTATTCTGATGATGGCTCATTATGATGCCTATCTTGGCTCGCTTGTATATTTGTACATATATTTAGCTCCCTGATTCCTCTCATACTTATAGAGGTGACAAGCAAGAAGGATAGAAGAATGAAAAATAATTAGTCTTGAGAATTTAATAAATTTTAAAAAATATTATCATGAACTTAAGAATGGTCAAATCTCCTTCTAAGGAGCCCAAGGTTCTTTAGCTATAAAAGGAAGACCTTTCCTCATATTATGCTTACAACTAAGTAAGAGATTTCTCTTTACTTATTGAGTTATCATTGTTGATAGATATTCACTAACTTGCCATGGATGGCGATATCAATTGTACTGAACTATAGGCAAGCCTTCAGAAGAAGATGAAGAAGACTAAGAAACTAATGGAGTATGTGGTCGCTCCTATGGCCGAAGAGAGTACCTTAGTTGTCCACATCTATGAGACTATTATGTTCCAGTTGAGTGGTGGATTCATGGGAGGGTTGAGCAGTCGCTTTGTAGAGGTAGAGAGTGTGGAACTAACTTCCTTCCAACTTGTGAGTGCTTAGGAAGAGGAAGAAGATGTTCCTTTTGTTTGGCGCTAGAAATTCATTGTAAGCAAGTTGGTGATAACCATCTCCATAAAAATGGCTATGAGGGAGTGTCTCTCCGAGGTAGGATTCATCATCCCATTATTCTCAAGTTCTTCTTGTTAATCATTTTAAACCTTCTTATTATTGCAACTGAACGTGATCAATGTGCAGGCATCGAAGGAGGGAGATGATGGACACTCACCTGCCCCTAAAGTTATCTACCTTGATACTCATGGTATTCTTGAGAAAGTGATTCACCTTACCATTGGCAAGATACTAGGTCATCATCCAAGTGTTGAGGAAGTTCACTTAATTAAATAGTGGGTTTCTTTTACAAGGCTCTAACTCTCAATTGACCACCTTATCTAGATCTTATTATTTACTTTTGATGAATTTATTTCTCATAGTTTAGGGTCACTCTAGCTTAACAGCAAGATGGCTTGGCAGCACCAAGTTTTCTTTGGAAGGGAGCACATACCAACCAGAAGTGGTCATCAAAGCACTCACCCTTTCTTTTGTTGAGGCAATCAACTTCACTTTGGCAGACATCCATGAGATGTTGGTGAGTTTTTTTCTCTTTACTCATCAAGACAATGATGAGTCTACGTAGGGTGAGTCTTCTTAGCCAAATGGGGTAAATGATGAAAGAGAACCTTAAGAACTTGTTGTTCCATCTGTGCTCACTTCTTTGTGGAGGAGGATTGCTCTTCTGAAGGATAACATGCACTCATCAAACTAGGAGGTAACCAAGCTTTGGTCACTAATAGAGATAAAGTCACAATGGCTGTAGGATATGGAGATAGAGTTCTAGATGAATTTTATGATGATTAATGCTGACTTGGCTTTGTTGCAACACTCTATCAATTCACAAGGGTCTAATCTCTTCATTTTGTGCTAATTTATATTTGATTAGATGTGTGATAAGAAGGGGCTTGGTGAAGAATGGCACTTGGACCCCATAAAGCAACTCAAAAAAAAAAAAAAAAATTATGGTCAAAGTAGGTGTGTTATAACTATTCTTTGTATTTTTAATAAGATGATGTGATTATCTTTTTCTTTACTTCTCATTGAGTTTACTTTGTTGTTTAGATGTGAGTAGTAGATCTTAATTATTCTTATTGTGACTTATGCCACTTGATATTTTTATAGGATTGAGTATAGATTTCATTGTTTAATACTTGATGTGACATCTACATTACCATGCCTTACCTTTTGCATCTATAAATTCATTCTTATTATGAGTGATTGAATCTTTATTACCCCTTTGATTTTGAGTGAATATATATCCTACCTTTGGGAGTAGGTTATATTCTTCTCATCTTTTAAAGAAATTTTTTTTTTGAATGAACTAATTAGAAGCTTTAAGGAAAGCAACCGACCTATTCATGAAGACTAAACCAAATAGTGCATGACATTGATCTCTTAGCTACTGCCAAAGTCACCCCAACTATATGGTGCAAGTTTTCAATAAGGGTAAGCTTTTCAACTCAGTCGATTTAAACAAACTCTAACCCATGAATGATGTGGTCTTAGGCACCCTCTTCCCCATGAGTGGGTTGATATTTTGAATTTCTATGGAGTCATCTTGTCCCCAAGTCTTGCCTAATTTTGTAGTGAGCATCACCACCTTCATTCAGATATTTGCAAGAGCAAGAGTTATCATGGAGCCTTAACCTATTTTTCCAAGTCTTCTCTATGAAGGGCCATCAAGATGAGACTATCCAATTTTTGATGAACTTAATGAAAACTTATGGCTTGGTGAATAAGATGAGAAAATAGCACTCAAATCTCTTGTTCATTAAGAGCTCATAGTTATGGCATTACAATCCCCATCTTATTTCCAATGAGTAAGGTTATTGATCCTGAGTAAGGTTATTGATCTTGAGTCAAATGCTCGGGTGAAGGAGGTTTTGGAAAAAGTGATAGATAAGAGATTGGATATCATCCACTATCTCCACTTTGGCCAAGTCTCCAGTGAAGACTTCAAGCTTAGGCAGGAAATTTATTATAAGATATTAGTGCTTTTGGAGAGGGTTCCAAATGGTAAACTACCTTTTATCATCATGACCACCCAAGCAATAGCTTGACAGTCAACTTGGGAGATTTACTAGAAGCTCTTTGTCAAGAGGAAAGCCTTGTCCATGGTGAGGGCTAAACTAGAGCCTGTGAAGAATGAGCTCCAATCCTCTAAGGACAAATTCTTAATGCTTCAAGTGGAGGCAACTCAATAGGAGGAGAAGAAGAATAGGGAAATTTTGGAGCTAACTCAGGTCAATGAGGTGAAGAAAGAGCTAGAAGAGGAGCTCTCTCGAATGAGGAGTTTCAGAAGAAGGAAGTTGAGTTCACAATTTTCCTCGATTCTAATGAGTATAAAGATTTAATGTAATATAAGTCAAGGCCAACACCAACTTTATAATTACTAAGTTAGTAAACCATGGTCAGTTAGATGCTAAGTTCTTAGATTTTGAACTCCAATGAAAATGATGATAAAAGCAACACAAGTTTATTTTCTCTTTTTCTTGGCGAGTTAAGAGAGATTATGTACCTCGCACTAGCAAATTTTGTAACACTTTTACTTGTGAATTAATGAATGTTTTTTTTTTTTTGTTGAGCACCTTCTAAATTTCAAATATTTTTCTACTTGAATGAATATGGGAGTTATGTCTTTCTGAACACTTGTTGGATTTTCTTCACAAGAATTTATTTGCACTACTTACATGAATATTTTGTTTAATACTTAGGAAAATTGTAGATGTTGACCTTAGGCTACACAAAATGTTTAACTATAGGTGATTGCACATTTGTAGTTGCCAAGTTTGGCGGGTTTGATGATTTCTTATCGTCAATCCATCAGGGTTGACTCCTGCTTTATTAATTGTACCCAATCAATCTCCCTCTTCTTCCTATCGCTTCTTTTTTATTATTATTTCAAACTATGAAGAGTTAGTCTTTTTGATTGTAAACTATGGTGAGTTGGTCTTGATAGTCGCCAACCTCTCAGGGTTGGTCTTACACTTGAGCGTCAACTGCATGGAGTGTTGGTCTTCTTAGTTACCAACTATAATGAGTTGATTTTTAGTTAATAATCATCGATCTCTCGGGGGTGTTAATCTTACACTTGAGTCACCAACCGTGCAGAGTGTTAGTCTTTTTGGTTGTCAACTATATGTCATTAAGTAAAATCCCTCAGAGTGTTAGTCTTACACTTGAGTCACCAACAACATTAAGGGTTGGTCTTTTTTGATTGCTAACTATGAGGAGTTGACATTTTAGTTAATAATCACTAACCTCTAGGGGTGTCAGTCTTACACTTGAGTCAACAATCATATGTAGTGTTGGCCTTTTTGGTTGCCAACTATGAGGAGTTTGTTTTTTAGTTAATAGTTGCTAATCTCTCAATGTGTCGGTCTTATACTTAGGGTCTGTTTGGGGTAGTAGCTCTTTGAAAAGCTAGTTGTAAAATTGATCTTAAGAAAGTAGCTTTTCAAAATGTTGTTATGTGTGTTACAAATATTTTTCTTTTTGGAAAATTCAAATAGTCATTTTCTGACAACCACCATACTCTAACAGCCTTGGTTCTTAAAAGTAACTTTTCACCATAAAACTTATTGAAAAGTAACTAAAAAGCTGGTTGCCAAACACAATTATTGTTGCTTCATAGATGCTTTCTGAAAAGCAAAGCAACTAGAAAGTATCCCAAATGCACCCATATGTTGGTCATTTTGGTTGCCAAATATAAAGATTTGGTATTATTTTTTTAACAAGTGTTAATGATTTCAACTCATGAGTTACCTATTTGACTAAGGTGTTCTTGGGCCAAAAATTGCACACCAAGTTTTTAGGTTGCTCACTATGGGATTTAGTAGCTTGGCATGTGCAACCTCTTTCTTAGGCCAAAAGTGGTGCATAAAGTACCTTGAGTATCATTCCATGTCTTTTTTGTCATTTAGTTGGGTAATAATCTAGGCAAGGAGTACAAGATTTATAGAGCATAACATCATGTCATTATAATGATAATAAAAAATATTAAATACAAAAGATAGTACTTTCTTCAGAGATAGAACTTCTTGAGATTCCTGTCATTCCAAGTACAAGGTTGTCTTGTCCTTCATATATCAATAATTTGTAAATTTCAGGTTTGACTTGCTTTTGATAATGTAAGGTCCACCCCAAGTGTGGGTGAGTTTACTTAGGGTGTTCTACTGAGCTACTACAACAACTACTTCTACATAAAGTCACTACCCTTGAAATAGTTATCTTTCTTATGGTGGTCATTGTACCTCACCATTCATCTCATTTTTCCTTCTTATCTTAGTGATGATTTGAGCTTAATTCTTCAATCATGTCAAGTTTGTCCTCCATTACTTCAACATTCTTTTTGTCCCACTCACTAGTGTTATCCCCCAATCCTTTTATTGATAATACTCTTTAGCTGTGGAACTCATACTCAATCATTAAGATGGATTCGTGACATATGATAATGCAAATAGTGAGTACCCTGTTGCATTTGTTGGAGTTTTCTTGAGGGCCCAGAGCACGGTGAGTAATGCGTCAACCTATTTGATTTTGGCATCTTCCATCTTCTTCTTCAATAAGTTGAGGATCTTCTTAAAGGCTACTTCTACTTGGTTGTTTCTCTGCAAGTGATGAACCAAAGTAAATTTTTGTTATACTCTTTAAGACTTGTAGAAGACTCTTAACCCCCTATAGGCTGTGGCTCATTATCTATGATAATTGACATACGCTACCCATACCTACAAATAGTGTTAGTCCAAAACAAGTTACAAACTACCTAAGAAATTATCTTAGTGAGTGGCTTTGAGTTGATCCACTTGCTCAAGTAGTCAATCATGATGAGATTGAACTTCATTTAGCCGCTAGATATCTACAAGCGGCCGATTAAGTCTATTCCCCAATAGCAAAAGACCAAGAGTTTAGGATAGGTTGTAAGGATTGTGGTAGTTATTGTTGAAGTGGGGAGAACTTTTGACACTACATGCACCTCTTAGCAAATTCCTCTTTAGTCCTTCCTAAGTGTGTGCCAGAAATGTCTTTGCCTCAGAACTTTATGGGCGAGAGCTCTTCCTCTTGAATGGCTACCACATTCACCTGAGTGTACGTCCTCTAGGACCCTTTTTTTTCTTGGCCTCACATACATATCTCAAGTTAAAGGAAGTTATCAATCTTTAAAAAACTAATTATCATATTCAGACTGGTTATTAGTCAATTTCAATTCTAACTTGACCAACTATGTTATGTTGATTCCTGTCAGACTCTTTAACACTATACTAGCACTCATGCCTTGCTCACTTGATGATTCATCCATATATAATCACCATAAGGGTTTAATTTTAATTGGGGTGCCATGAGAACTATAGAAATTGATGAGGAAATCGGTGAGTACTTGGGCCCTAATCACCATCTAGGGCAAGTAAGAGATATCGAACTCGCTCAATTTGACATACCATTTCAACATCCTCCAGATTGATCTAATTTAGCGAGTACAAACATGAGTGAATTATCTATGATGACTTATATTTAATCCACTTGGAAGTATGGTTAGAGTCGTCATACTAAGACAATGAGTACGAGAGTGAGTTTTTTCATTCTGGGGTAACTTAGCTCAACACCTCGTAGAGATTTGTTAACATAGTAGATAGATCACTATTTTTTATTTTCCTCTATGATAAGAACAAAATTGAGTGAGTCTTATCCAAATCTTAAGTATAATAGCAAGGTTTCTCTCTATTTTGGGCTTTATAGCAAGGGTGGAGATGCAAGTAGTTTTTTTAGCTCATGAAATGCTTTCTTACATTTTGTGGTCCATTCAAATCTCTTAGCTTCCCTAACAAGTTTGAGGAACTTTAACACCTAGTTCATCTTTCTTAGAGATGAACTTATTTAATCCAGTGACTTTCCATGTAAGCCGTTGAATCTCACTCATTATTTTAGTGAAGGCATCTCAATTATTACTTTTACTTTATCTAGATTCACTTTTATGCCTTTGGGGGTGGTTAGGAATCCCAAAAATTTGCTTGACCGAGCCTATACATCAAAGGATTAAGGCCATGTTATACTTCTTCAAAGTGGTGAATGTTTCCTTTAGGTCTTGAATGTGCTGAGTGGGTGATTTACTTTTAACCAGCAAGGTATCAACATAAACCTTAACATTTCTCCCTTTTTTCTCCTTAAACAATCGATCTGCTAACATCTGATAGGTTGCCCCAATAATCTTGAGCCTAAAGGCATTACTCTATAATAATAGAGTCCTTCCTTAGTGATGAAACACATCTTTTGAATGCATTTGTAGTTGATGGTATCACAAAAATGCATCTGGGAAGCTCATTACTAAATAGACAGCTGTCATGTTAATGAGGGTGTCTATTCATGGTAGAGGGTATCCATCCTTTGGACATGCAAAGTTCAACTTTTCACTTAACTTATGCACCATTACTATGTTAAACACCCATTAAGGGTACTAGACTTCTTTGATAAAGTTGGCTTCTAGTAGCATGGTGCCATCCTCTTTAATGGGCTCGATGAGCAGTGTCATAGTCTTCCTCATTTCTTACTTTATTGGCCGAGGACCTTTGTTGACATTAAGGCAATGATGAGCACACTGATATCAATACCTGACATTTTTGTTGTAGTCTAAGTGAATAGATCTAGGTCGTCTAAGAGAGCTTTTGGATAAGTTCTCCTTTATGCTCATGGCAGAAAGTTGATCTAACTTTAAGGACTCACCCGAGACCTTTTGCTAAAGGAATCTAATCTATTTCTTCAAGAAATTTGACTTTGGTTCATGTGACAACCAATTACAAAACTTCATCTTCTATGTTGAACCTGCCCACAATTCTCAAGTAGCAAATCCTAGATCGATTCAAATTTCCACTAACAGTGATCTCCTCACCTCCTGCCATCACATATAAGGTTGATGCATGTCATTAACACGAAGGATGATGCAAGCCAACTTTATCACCTACTGTCACTCACAATGTCAAAACATGTCATTGCCAAGGAGATCTATCAATGTTCATAGTAGTAACTCTGATTCTTGACAATAGCACCCTGATTATAGTAAATTTCTTATTCTATAGTTTCTTCTTCTTTAAAAAAGGACAATTAAATAAACCATAACACACTCTCTTGAAAAGTTAATCCAATGACTTAATATTCCTCTAACTTCAAAATTTAAGTCCATTTTCTACAATTTATATATGTTGTATCAATAATTGCTTTAATTGTAAAGAAGAATATAATTTGTAATCACTAACATATAATAGAGAATTATATCAAGTAGGCCCCTTGATTTCTCTCCTTTTAAATTTTTTTACTACCATATATATATATATATATATATATATATATATATATATATATATATATATATATATTGAAAGACTTAAAATCTACTTCAATATTAAATTTAACAAGTTACACCACTAAAAAGAAAGGATAAAGCAACAAAAACCAGCAACAGTTTTTAAAATCACTACATTTACCATGGTTGTCACAATGGTTTAATTTGTTGTAAATAGCAGTGACTAAAACCATTGCTATAATAAACACTAATTTATAAATTTAATACTTTCCTCCCTTAGGCCTGATCAAGAACCGACAACTCACAGCAATCTACAAAAAGGTCGGTTATCACTAATTCATCCCAAGGCTTCAGGTGAGTTTTTTTTTTTTTGTATTTTTTATGTTTTCTTCATAAGCTTCAAGATTCATATTATTTATTTTCTTCTCTTCATTCATGCCCTAGGTGTTTCAATTCACCTCAACTACTTAATCAATAGCTCCACCTTCGATTTTCTCATAATCAAGTATGTTTTCAATCATTTACTTAAATTTTCTACTTCAAATTTATTTCTTGTTAGATTTAGGTTTGACACTCAATTTTTGAATTTATTTTGACTTTTATTAAAGATATCTAGATTTTTGGCTTTGTATTGTATTTTATTAGAATAGCATAAACCATAAAAGTGAAACAAGAGAGGCATTTATGCTATTGATATAGTTTCATTAGTTGTACTTTATAGGAAAAAATGTTGTTGTGATGGTAAATACACTTTGGTTGGCATAACTTTGCTTCGTGACTTAGAATGTTAACACTTGATTAAGCTTGACATAACTTAATTTTGGTTGGTTTTATGTTTTATAACTTTGTAGACAAGGTTAATGTTGACCTCACTTTTAATAAGGTTGACATCTATCCTCTTTAAACATTGGTTTCCATCTTGGCACTAGGACTTCCTCACTTAGTGTTAGGACACTTTAGTGATTAAGAGGATACCCAAAGACTCAATCGATCCTAGGGTTAGACACTGATTGGACTAGTGGACCTCATTTAGCCCAAACTAACCCAAACCCCTACACACTAAGCCAAAATTGATTTCAAACTAATCTTAACCTTAAACACAATCTAGAACACAAACTAAACACACTTGACTTTGACTGAGTTAATTGGTCCACTTAGCTCAAATTCTCATTTAAACCATTTAAGTCACCTTGACCCAAACCTCAATTGAATCCAAATTAATTTCAACCAATGGATCACATCATAACCAAAAGAATATCAATAATACCCAAATCATACCCAATTAATGTCCAATTGACCAATCAGCCCAATCGACCTGACTTGACCCATTTGGGCCTATAGGGGCTAAAGACAAAATAAATCCAAGCCATTTAAAATTAAACCAAGCCAAAGTATTTGAAACTTTAATTGAATTTGATTAAAGCCTAATTAATACCTAATTAAGCTAATTGGCTCACTTAGCCAAAGAAAGCGCAATTGGACCCTATAGGGCCAAAATCAAATTCAATTAGAATCTAATCCAAATTTTAACCAACCCAAGTTTTCCAAAATACTTTAAATTAATTTTTAATACAATGATCAACTGAACTCAATTCAATTAATTTAATAAATTTGGCCAGTTGACCCAACTTAGCCTAATTTGACCTACATGAATCATGATGACCCAAAATTCAATCCAAGCCAAATTGAACCAAACCAATCACTCTTACAAGTTTCAAATTAACATTTTAACATGATCTACTATCTCCTCGACCCTAATTTGGTCAATTAGTTAACTTGCCCCGACTTGACCAAAATCGACCTATATAGGGCATATTAAACCAAAATAAAAAATAATTAAAATTAAATCAAATTAATCACTCAAAATCACTTATGATGCTTAATTAAACTTAATACAACCATTATTTAAGTCCAATTTAGCTAATTTGGACAATAGACTAAAGTGAACACAAATTAATCTGATTAGGCCAATTTGGGTCAAATCCAAAATAAACCCAAATCAATTATAACCAATCAAATTCAATCACCTTAAATAACATATAAACTATAATTAAAGCACAAAATAAACTAAAATTTATCAGACCAAAAATATGGCCCAATCTAAACCCAATAAGGTTATCCCAAGCTAACCCAAACATAATGGCATCACATGAAGCCTAAACTAAGCTCATGCACACTCAACCTCACTAATCTCTACGTGTATGAGCTAATAATTTAGCATTAGAGAGAGGGAAAAGAAGTCAAGGGTGGGGGAGGAGAAAGAAAGAAAAAGTGTAAATCTCTAAAACACACCATTTCCTCACATCACTCCATTTGCTTTTTTTAGTGATTTTTATCACTCAACAACCACACACAATGAATGTTAGCTTCCCAACATCATTCATTGACCCTTTGTATTCATTTATCATCTATTTTCAAAAAACATGATCAATCAATTCTAGTGAAGAGGTGGTAGAACTTAGTGGTTGGAACAATATGAAGGGAAGCAAGTGGGCAAATTAATTCCAAAGCTTCATCTCAACCTAAGGATCATATCCAAATCAAAAAATCTGCTCAACATTAGATTAAGGTACATTTTCAATCTCATAGGCAAGCCATAGGTTTGATGCTTGTAAAAAATATGATGTAAATCTAGGTTTTTTTCTTAGATTCTCATTGCACTTTTCCTTTTGAACCTCCCTGACACAAAATGAAGAGATTTTCGCAAAGATTGCCAAAAGTCATGAACTCTGGTGACTTTAGGGTGGATTCCATCCACCCCTCCCACCTTGGTCTACCTTTCATGAAGAAGGGCTATCTATTAAATCTCTATTTTTGATTTATTATAAACTTCTTTGGATTTAGATCATCCAACCTAAAAAATTGGATAGTCTAGATCTAATTATTTTTGTCCGATCCATATCATCTCTATGTGTCCAAATCATGTGTCGATAAACATAGAGGAATGCCACGTCAACTTTATTAGTTTAAGTGGAAAAATAGATAGATTTTCATATTTGAAAAATCACTACAAAATAATTAAAACTTGAAAAATCATATAAATTAAAATACTCAATTAAAAATTACAAATAAGATGTTTATGGATTTTCCTTTCAAGAGGAATCCAATAAACCTAAATTCATCAAATTTCATTTGATATTTTGAGCTTAATTTAAAAATTATAAAATTTAATAATTCAATAATTAATCCCAAATTACTAATCTTATTAAACTAAAATTTTTATGGATTGAACTTGATCTTAATCCCCACCTACCATAAAACTTTCAAGTGAAATGGGCTTATGCTTTAGGAGTTATAAATTTTTAAGTTCATTAGCTCATTTTTAAATAAATAAGTAATTAAGAATTTTAAAATTACGAAAATTTACCAAAATAGTTCAAAACACTCTAATACATAACCAAGAACCTAGAAAGATATTTAAGCCCTCTACATTGTTCAAAATCTCACTAATCACTTAATTAGTGTTTAATATGAAATTAACAAATCAATTAATTGATTTATTTGAACCAAAACTTCAATAATTCATAATAAATCAACCATTTAAGAAAATACAAGCGACCCCTCTATGGATTTATATTTAAGAGAGGGGTCCAATAAAATTAAAATTCTTAAATTTTATTAAATATTTTGGGGTTAATTTGGAAATTATCAAAAATAATAATGATTCAATAAATCTCAAAATACAATTCAAACTAAGTTGAAAGTTTTATGGTAATAACTAATTGTAAATATCTACTAAACATAAATATTTCAAGTTAACCAAACCTTTATATCAAAAGATATGATTTTTGAAGTTCTTTTAGGATAATTTAGATAAAATAATTAATTTAAATATATAAAAGTTATGAAAAAATTATCAAAATAATTGAAAACATTTTTACTAATATAAGATAATCTATAAAAATAATTAAACTTACTGAATCTAATAAAATCTTAAAATTAACTTAATTAGGGCTTAATAAGAAATTAAAATTTTAATTAATTTAATTAACTAAGCTTAAACTTCAAAAATACATAGCAACTTAACCATTAAGCCAAAAATTAAAATTTACCCCTCACTAGATGCATATTTTAGAGAGGAATCTAAGAAAAATAAAAAATCTAAATTTTGCTTACTATTTTTGGGATATTTTGAAAATCATAAAAAATAATAACTTTCTAATTAATCCTAAAATACATGATTATTTAACTTGAAAATTTTATGGTAGGTTAACCATGTCAATATACACTTCTTATAAGATTTTCATGAATTTTGGGTAATTAGATTAAAAGTTATGAGTGCTTAATCACCAAATTTACTTAATTATTAATAAAAAATCCTATAAATCAACAAATTTATATTTAAAAGCATAAACAGTCAACTAACATAAGAAACTGAGAAAACTTTTTAAGGTCTCCAATAGTCATTAAAACTAAAAATCACCATTAGTAGGATTAATTAATTAATAATTCATTAAATGGCCTAGGACTTAGAAAATCCATAACTAATTATGTAGATCTCAAAAATTTGTGATCAATCCCTCTTTGAGCTCATATAACATAGAGGTTTTCAATGAAATCAAAAGCTCTGACTGGTTTAATCCCCTAATGAAATCGTAGAAATCATTTATCTAACTTTTAAATCATTTAACGAATAGAAAGGGCTATGGGATAACCTTAGAGTGTTTAATCCCCTCAAATGTGTCTAAATAACCTCAATTAAAATACTTTAAGTAAAAAAGCTTAATTAGGTTTAAGTGATGTTATGCTCATGTGATTAATCTACAATTAATGGTTTAAGTAAATTATTTAGATAACTCAACTTCCTTGTTTAACAATGGCATGTACTTAAAAGAATGCAAAGAAAGATGCATATCTAGATTAAATTATATAGATATATACATATATAACTCATTCATTTGCATACATGTTTATATATACATATACATAGCTAGCAAGTATATAGTCTAAACACCCAAGAGCATAAGGTGAATGGTCCAAAGGAGGTCTTACCTCAACAATCTAGTTTAATAATAGCACGTACTTACAAATGCTTAGTATATGTGTATGTATACTCATACATGTAAGTGTTTAATTTTCTTTTCCAAAATACATGCATATCCATATATATTACTTATCTAAATTCCTAATTAATGTAAAAGATAAGAAACATATACATACATGCATGCATGAGTGAAACATCCTTAAGTGATATTTAAATATATTAAAGTATTTTCTTAATTATAAAAACTAGAATAATAAAAATAAAAATTCAAAATAAAATATTAAAGTGATGAGGAAAGTTGGATATGTATCCTAAAGAGAATCATACCATTGATCCTTAGATGTTTCTCGCAAGATTATAACCTCATTTAGATTTAATTCAAATATAGGACTTAATCATAACTTAATCTTTCATTAAGATGATTAAAAATCATAAAATTTAACTATTTATCTTTAACTTAGGATTAGGGAGTTGAGAAGAAATGGGTTCCAACCAAATGAAATTATAACCTTTTATGCTCTTCAAAACATTTAGACTTGAATTAAGAGCTATATCCATAATGTAAAAATCTATTTCTAAAATATTAATCACATGAATTATGATAATCCTTGTTAATAAACTAAATATTTGATCATAGAGTACAACTTAAATATTAAAGCCTAACTTTGCCATATGATATTAGGCTCACACAAACTTTAAATTAATAGGACATTGATCCTAGACTTAAACTTATTATTATTGATGTATTTTTTTGTTCTTATTTTGTGATGTACTATTTTAGACTATATGTTAGGATTGCTTGTATGCTAGTTTGGATGGTAAGATGTTATTTATTAGACTAATAATATTTTAGACTAATGGTGGAATGTCATAGTTCTATGATGAATGTGTATAATACCATGCATTCATATTTATTTCTATCCTTGAATATAAGGGATCTTCACTCATTACATGATAAAAGGGGTGCATGACCATTCAAAGCAAACCCTTGAGGGAAGAAGACCCTTCTTGAGAATTTGCCCACAACTTAATTTCATTATGTATATAGGCATACTTGTCTGCCAAAGCTTGAGTCAAATTGATGAGTCAAAATAAATGAATTATATAAGTTCTATTACATTAGTCTAGGGCATACTTTTATACTAATCATGATCATAAAATTCTAAGGAGTGAGTTTAGGCTCTTAAGTTTCTTTCTTAAATAATAATAGCCTGACTACCTTGCACTTACATGAGACTTGTCTACATGGATTTAGAGCCGAGATGATGTTAGCTAGCTGCCCTTCCAAGCAGCTGTAAATCTAAAATAATTAGGATAGGTTCACATTCCTAAGAAAGATTATGCTAATACATCCTACTTCCTTGAGTACAAGTAAGTTGAGTTTCTAGCTTATCTTATACTAAAGCACTGTTATTCTAGGATCTAAGACTCTACCCGTTTCTTCATTATTATAGAGATAAATCCTTATCCCTTAGGGGTTTCCATAATCTTATGTTGTTAGTGTATAAGTCCTGACATTCTAATGAATAATCAACTCAAACATAATAAATCTACCTTCAAGGAGGAACATCATATGCTAGTCTGAGGTCAGATCTTAGACATATAGGAATAAAGCATAAATTGTCTAAGTTTGAAGTAAGTAGAGGTTTGAAAATAGCCACCTTGAAAAGTATGTGGGTTCATGAGAAATAAAAGAGTCATGGTGGCCAACCTATTAGTTCAGGCTATTAGAAGGGATAAGAGGAGATTTGTTAGGTAGTTGGTAGCATTTGTATTGATGGATAGACACCATGGCTTATAGCAGTTTAATCATGTAGGAGAGTCTGACTAGATTATACTCACTAGTCCAACCCAGAGTGGCAGCTGTCTATGGAATTACAATCAATGCTCACCACCACATCACTTAAATCACAAACTCTTTACTCCCATCCAAGTAACAACATCTGATGTCCCCATAAAGTATCAGAGTAGTCTAAGGAAAGGAAAGCACCACCTCTAGTGATCATGCTACAACTTGAGGACCAACTTTTCTCTTCACGTGCTAGTGGTATAAGGTCAAGCTATCTTATTTGACCTCTGCTTTATATAAGAAAGAGGGTGTGGTAGCCTACTAGTGTAGTCATGGCTCCACCATGATCACCTATTGGGGGAGAGAAAACAAAAAAAGAATAGCTAGTTTGCACACAACTTGAACCAGTTAATGAGTAGGTGGTTCAGGAGAGAGATCTAATGCAGATAAAGGATCCAATTATTTGTAGTGATCATTTGATGTATGTTCTAGTAGTTCCAAAAGAGTAGATGATCAATCTATAGATAACATATTAGGGACAATCATGTTGTAGTAAGGCAGATAATCAGGGATGGTCACTTTGATTAGCATAGTGGCATGGTAGACTTAATATTGATGATGATACAATAAATATGCATATGTTTGATACTCAAGGGTCCCTACATATGTTGAACAATAAGTGAAGGAAGCATTGGCACAAACCCAAGGGGCCTCATTAGTTCCAATGGAAAGGCCCTACCTAGAGGAATTTGATACAATGCATTATCTTAAGGGGTTTTTCCACCATCCTTTAAAATATTAGGTGGTAATAGGAATTCATGATAGCACATTATTATTTTAGAGCCAATTATTACAATGTTGGAGGTAGAGATCCTCTTTTGTTCAAATAGTTTGTTAATAGCCTAGTGGGTCTAGTGCTTGATTGGTATGTTAAACTACACAATGGTTCAATGAAAACACACCGAGTTAAAGCATCTATTCATTAAGAGGTTTGCAAAAGCTCAATAGAAGGTGACTATAGGGGACTTAAAAGTTGAAAAGTAGAAACCCAATGAGTCTTTAGTTAACTATATTCTCAAGTGGAGGAACCTTAGTATGAAGTGTGAACCGTAGCTTTAGGAGTAAAATGCAATTGAGATTCTACGTAAGAATATCGATGGCCTAGTGGCATTCATGTTTAAAGGCTTCACCATCAAGACCTTTAAGAAGTTGATGAGTAGCCAGCCTTCAAGAGAAAGCTAAGCAATTATCATTTTTAGATCAGTCCTGCAAGCTGAAGATACAGGAGTTAGAGAAAAGATCTAGGATGGTCTCTACGATCGACAAGGGGAAACAACCAATTTGTGTTTGGCTTGAAAGATCTAGGTCCTAGTCATCCCCACTTTTACCTCACTGATATTAGTGCCCCTACCAACAATCAGGAAGCTACGTATCATCTACTCACATAGAAAAGTTAAATAAGCATTATTCATTCCAAAGAGAGATAATAAAGAAAGCTTTCAAGAATCTCATTAAGAAGCTTGATTTCCAACTACATGAACCCAAGATGCTAGAGGAAGTGTGATGTAGTGCATTCAAATGGTTCCATACATTCTCTATATAATGCAACTGATATGTTTATTTAGTTCTTAATTACATTAGGCAATACTTGGTTATGTTAATTCAATTTTTTATATTTACTTTTATTTTTATTTTACTGCTATTAATTGGAATATGTATTCCCAATAAAATAAGATAGAGTGCAATTGTTGATTTTTCCTATAAAGAAATTGCTTACCTCCTTTTTCCTTGCCCCATCTTCACCTCTCTCATTCATTTTCTGATCCAATCCCTATATCAAAGTGGGCAAGAGTGATGATCCTAACTTTTTTCTCTTCCATCACATGCTTGGGCTCATCTTAGAGGTAACCTTTAACGATTAGCTTAAGTAAAGTTACAACTTCAGAGCCATAGTAATTAGGAAACTTAATCTTAGATTAGTAGCATCCTACTTAGGCACCTAGTACACTACACTTAATAACCAGGTGTATAAACAAATCAAAATTAAATTAAATTGAATAAAAAGCATAAAATTAATGCACAAACCTATATGAACTAAAATAAATGTTTATAAGGTTCAAGGTGGTCAATTATTTTATTTGACCTATAACTGACCTATGTGGGTCTCACTAGATCAAAAGTCAACCCACTAAATTCAATAAAACTAAGTCATTTCAGACACTCAAAATCATTAAATGAACATGTTTAGACATGAATCTAAATAAATCCAAATTCAATAAAGTCTCAAATGAGTTAATCAGATTATTTAACCCAAATAGACTCAAATGGACCCTATTGAACCTAAATCCAAATTAAATTGAAATTAATTCAAACAAAATATCCAAAATTATTTAAAAATTATAATTAAATATAATTTAATAAATCATTGGGTTTAATTTGACCGATTTGGTCTTTTGACCCAAATGAGTCCAACTTAACCCATTAAGCCTAATTTAGGTCAAATGACTCAAAATTAAAATCAACTTCAAATGAAATAAAATTAATTGCTCCAAATCAACCAAAAAATTTAATTAAACATGATTGGAGTCTAAATATATCTTAATTTAGTTAAATTGGTCATTTGACTCATTGAACTCAACTTAACCCATTTAACTCAAAATGAGTCAAGTTGAGACAAAATCAAAGTCAATCCTAAATCTAATGAAATCAATCAATTAGAAACATCATAAATGATCAAAAAACACAACTAAACTTAAATCTAAACCCTAAAGTAGCCATTCAAGTTAGTATATTCTACTTGACCATTTTGGTCAAAAAGGTCAATGCTTGGCCAAACCACATCAAACCTAAATTAACCTCAAATTAATTAGCTTCTAAGCCTTCCAATTATAAATTAGGTACAATTACAACCAAAATATTAATCCAATCAATCAAATGAAATAAACTAAACTAAGCTAAAAGCAAATAAAAATCAAATTAATCAAACCCAAAGCATTCAACCCAACTCAAGTGAGTTTGACCTTGACTCCAAGCTCAATTTAGGTTTAATTTGGCACATGATATCAATCCAAAGAGGAGTTTAGGTGATGCTATAAAGCTAAGAGGTTCCATGGATGACATGATGTGGAGCATGGGGGGAATAAAAGTCCAAAGTCACTCCATGAAGTCAAGGATATAAAGAAAATGCGATTAAATATGGATGGTCCCCATTAATCCCACAAACCCTCCACCATCATATGTGGGATCCACTGGGATCTTGCATGGCCCAATCACGCGGCGTCAACACCACATGGCGCTAACTCGATTAAATAGTAAATTAAAAAATTTTAGGTTTAAAAAATGCAAAAAATTACTAGAAACATAAGAATACATATAAAATAAAATATTAAACTAAAACAAAATACAAACAAGAGCTCTATGGATTCATCTCAATGAGAGGAATCCATTAAATCTAAAATCCCTAATTTTAATTGAGAACATTTGAGTTAATTAGAGTTTAATGAAAATATTCAAATCCTAATTAAACCTAAATTACTCAACCTATTAATTTGAAATTTTGGATAATTGAAACTAAGGTTAAAACACACCTTAGTTAAAAATTGGAGGATTTATTGGTGATTGAATTAAAAGATATACAATTTTTAATCTCTGAACTTTAATTTAAAGAAATAAATTCACAATAATTCAAGAAAATTATGAAATTAGTTTAAAACATCATAATATACTTAAATAAACTTAATAAAAATGTTAAAGCTCACTGAAACCTATTAATGTTCAAAATGGCATCATTAGATAATTAAATGAATTTATTTATTTATTTAATTAACTTGATCTTTGAAAAATCATCATAAATCAGCTAAAAGTCCCAATATTTCAAATAAACCCTCTCTAGATCCATTTTTGAGAGATGAATTAAAGAAAATTAAAACTCTTAATTAATTTTTAATATTTTATGCTTAATTTATGTTTAATTAAAATCATTAAACTTTAGTTAATCTTAATATACATTTCTGATCAAGAAGAAACTTTAGAGAAATAAAATTGGCAAAGAACTTCACTTTCCATAAAAATCTCAAATCAAAATGACTCTTGGACTAAAAGTTATAAGATCTCTAAGTTCTAGGCTAATTTTAATAAAATAATAAATCAAAAAATTATAAGAATTATAGAAATTGATGAAACCAATTTAAAACATTTCTACTAACTTCAGAAGACTAAAGAAAAAAATTCTTAGTTCTTTAAAATGGAGAAAACTAACTAATCACATATTTAGGGTTTAATGGGTAATTAAAAGAAACCTAAATTGATTAAACCCTAAGTTGTTAAATTGATAAACCTATGATAACTTAAACAATCAATTGTAAATCAAGATTAATCAATCTCTGAAATCCATGTGTAAATAAGAAATTTATTAATATTGAAATCATCTTAAATCCACTTAACATAAGGGAAAGATGTTAATTACAAATAAAAAAATTAATCAAATCATTTAACTTAAATAATCTAAAAGTTTAGGATGGCCTAGATTAGGTTTGAAACCTAAGTAGTTCATTTCTCTAGGTTTCATAGGTTATGATCAATAATTAAGTATTAATGAAACAAAACCTTCTTATAGGAAATTTGTTTAAATAATAAATCCTTAAACATAAAATATTTCTTAAGTCAACTTAAATAATAAATTGAATTACTAAATCAGTAAATATCATAAATTACTATATCCAAATAATATAAATAATAAAATTAATATCATTAAATCAAGCTTAAATTAAAAATTAACTTAAACCAAATAAGTTAAATAACTTAAATCATTTAAGTTTAATAAACATTCTCATTAATTAAATGAAATAAGTGAATAAGATTAATCAAACCAAAATAAAATGAAATACATTAAAATTTAAAATTTAAATAATTATTTTATCATAAACCTTGATCAAATCGAAGAAGTATAAAATTGAATACAAACCAAAAATATGAAATCATATCCAATGACTAAACTGATTGACACCAATCTAGAAGATTAAATTAGAAAATAAATAAACTAAATCAATCAAACAACTAAAATTAAATGATTAACTTCTTAATAAAAAGATTATTTTAAATTATAGTCAAAAACTACATATTGATTACAACATACATTAATCAATTCAAATGAAACTATAATTAAAAAGATAAAATCTTTAAATAACAACAACATAAATCAAAAAACTTCAATTAATGTTAATTAGATAAAACCTAAAAGAAGAAATTAAATACTAATTAAATTATTAATTTAAATTGAAACAAATAATCAAAATATATAAAATAAAATAAATATAATAAAATTCACATTTAAGAAATTTAATTAAATTAAATAAGCATAAAAAAATTAAATCTAATTCAAATAAATCCTTTAAATAAATTCAAATTGGTTAATTAAGATATATAGATTCTTAGTTTGACCCCTAAAATAGATCTTCACCTCATAAAGAAAATTCCTTTCTACTAGGATCGAGATGTTGAATAGAATGGGTTCCGCCCAATGCATAATCTATTTTATTCTCCATTCTTTAAAACCTAATTCAACTTCAACACAAAAATAATCCTCAAATTGAAATTAAATCTAAAATAAATTAAACTAAAGAAAATTAATGGTAAATTGAACAAATATTGAATTTGGAACCAAAACTTAAATCTAAAAATAAAAGAAGCTTAGTGCAATCATACCACATAAGCCCTTCCTTTTCGCACACTAGATTATTGGGTTACCAACCTTAGATTTAGGTTAGGATAATGATCTATGATGCTTTGTGATGTAAAATATTATTTTCTTATTTTGTGGTGTAATATTTTAGATTGGATGGCTAGAATGTTTTGCACACTAGTCTGGATGTTAGAGCATTCTTTTTAAGGCTAACATTATTTTCTACAAGGGGATGTGCTTAAAGGAATTGTTGTAATAAATATAAAATGATATTTGCTTGTAGGTGCTGTTGAAGTCATTAAGCAAAGCTTAGTATCCATTTGTGTTTGAAATATAAATTACTAGTGTGTTGTAGATTTTTTCTTGATGTCTATTTTATAGGGCTTACAATTTTATTTTGAAATTTTAAATTATAATTTGAGCATAAAATTATGTTAAGATCTATAGTGTCTAAGAATAGTAGGAGCTGACTTTACCTATTGGTGGTCCCCTGTGCAGCCCATGGAGGTCCCTGAAGGTGATGATTCCAGATGAAGACCTCCATTGATCGAAACTTTTAGTTCTACGCCGGGCTATATAAGAGTAGAGCTCGGCTACCCATTTTTCTTTTCTTCTAAAGTGTACAATATTACCTGGCCACATTCACCTATTTTATTTAAATTAAATTTGACTTAATTTATTTTGGGGTGTAATAGAACTGCAAGCTTTTTATTTATTTTTTCTATGATTGTTATGTGTTTAGTGATAAAGCATTGAAATGTTATGCTAGAAAAATTAAATTTTTTTACCCATTAAAATTTAAATAACTCAAATATAAAATAAAGACTCATAACCTCATCATAGTTAAAATCTAAGCAAACAACTAAAAGTAATTACAATAGCTAGACTTTATGAACCATGAAAGCATATTATTTTTAATTATTGAATTAGGTGCTTCACCATTGCACATAAAGGGGCATTGACATGTGAGGATGATTGAGGAAGTGTGCCTTTATATATTGATTTGGCCCATAACTTTTTTTTAACGCATCTCATTATAAGAATTGAAATTGCATACCCAATGCCTTAAATGAAATTGCAAGTCAAAATCATTAAAACATAAAATTTATTGCATTAGTTAGGTGTATAACATACTAGTAATGATCTTAGGCTTAGGGCATGAGTCTAGGATCTTAGCTTTATTTTTTAAAATATGATAGCCAACCATCTTGCATTCATAAGATGAAACTCATGGATTTAAAATCACTTAAGTGGTGTTAGTTGGCAACCCTTCCAAGCTAATAAGTCCAAGAGTCAGGTATAGGTTTAGTTTCTCAAGTGAGAAGTGATCCAATAATTCTCAAAATTAAACTAAGTCAAGCCTCTGACTAATATTAGAAATATTTGTAGACTTAGGTTTTGAAGCCTCCTATCAAAATAAGTCTTCAACCACTAGGCATTTCTATAATCTTGTGCTATCAAAATTTAAGTTCTAAATTTCTAATAAAATGTTAAAATTATAATTTTGATAATTTTAATTTCAAAAATATAAAGCCCAACATTAAGATAGTCTGAAATGCTTACTCGACATATCTGTATCTAAAAGTATTTCTTACTTATCCTTGATTGGATTTTGAAAAGAACTCTTCCTCTTTGAAGTGTTCCCTTTTGAATTTCTGAACACTATCCTTTTAAAAGAAGCTTTGAAACCCATAAAAATAAAAATTTGATTCTTTAATCAAGAGTATTTTAGGAGGAATTTCATTCTTTCTAAGTTGTAATTAACTATAGAGGCTTGCCCTTATAGGAAACTACAAATCATGCAATGAATAAATTTTATTCTACTTTTCTTTATAGTTTAGGGAAACAATCTAGTATATCAAAGAACTCTGATATTGATTGCAAGATACATAAATCCTTATTAAATAATTGAATCTATTACAGGATAATATGTTTATCTTTCAAGATAATATATGCATTCCTTAATGACATATTTAATTATATTAATAAGTAACCTCAAGATCTACATTGTGTCATAAATTTTCTCCATAATAGTGATACCCAAAGAACACTTAGTAGATCATACCATTGATTCTATTAAAGTAATCTCTAGGAATCATTCAACCATCTTAAGATTGAAGAAGGTTGGGATATTTTCTTATCTTGAACATCTCACAAAATCATTTTTAAGGTGACAAAACTTTTTTTTTGGTACCTGAACTAACTCAGACCTTCACATGACCAATCGGTTTACAAGTTATGAAGGCTAACTCTGACAAAGGGGATGTCAAGGAAAAATATCTAGTGCTGACTCAAGATAAATCATAGCATCACCGCTTACCAATTCTACCACCTCTACTTCTAGATGCATAATATTAGTGGATGAGGACATCAAGCCACTTAGGTCACTTAATTTGTATGACTTATATTTTATATTATGAAAGGAAATCAAAGTAATAAAATTTTTTTGCTTATATCTTATCTCTTCATCGGTAAAATGGCTCTGATGATCATGATCCTAATAATAACTCTCCAAATCTTAACAATTAAATTGATTTCAATCAATCTTTTATGATAACTTTGACTCAATAGTGACATCCCTATCCTACCCTTTGTCGAGATAAAGTTGGAGTCGTCTATCTCTAAAGATCCATTAAAAGAAGCTTCGAGTTCCCCTGATAAGATGGTAAACACCACTATGACATTCCTAGTAAAAGCGATTGTAGAAGTCAGCCTTCATGGTGGCAAAGTTATCCCTCTTAGAATGATGTCGCATGATAAGTGAAATAGGCCATTGGTTTTAATGAGTAGATAGCCAAGATGCTCCAATATAGGATATGCTTATGGATAATCAGCCCAAGATTGACTATAACATCCTAACCCATTTTAGAAAATTGCTAGCTAGGCAAAGCAGTTATGATGCCCTTGTCTTATCTAATGATATGAGAGAATCTTTGATCAAAGCTCATATAGATCCTAACATATGCTTAGCTTAACTGAATGCTACTTTCAAAGTTGAAGATGAGGTGCTACTTCAATGGGGTCTTAGGAGTTACCTTTGTAGATAAAGATTTGCTTCTAGGAACTACTAACCATAACTGCTCACTCTACTTTTGAATGAACATAGACAACTTTAAATTGTCTAGAGTACTTGTTGACCCAAGTGCATTGATCAACATCATGAGTCTAATAACCTTTGTCTACTTAAGAATCAACATCACTAAGCTTAGTTCTGATTAGATGAAGTTGAAAGGATTTAATGAATATGACGAGAGGGCATTAGACTCAATCACACTATTATTATAGATTGATAATTTGAAGACTTGGGTGAAGTTTCACATTATAGATTTACATACATCTTTCAATGCTTTGCTAGAAAAACCTTGGATACATGAGAAAACATGGTGCCATCCTCACTCCATCAATGTATCATGTTCATACATAGTGGTTTAGAGTACTATAATAAAGGTAACTTAAAGTCATTCTTAGTACATGAAATCAGGATATATGAAGATGTAGCCTACTACCTCCCCAAGAGGAAAATATATACTCTTGTAATGTACAAAATAATATCAATAAAAAAGAAAAATAAAATAAAAAAATAAAAAGAAAATGATTATTAAAAAGAAAATGAAGGAAGAGAGAGAGAGAAGAAAAAGAAGAAATCTTTGGGATGGAAGTAGAGTTTGACATCACCTTTCATTCACATCCCACCTCTCCATTCCAATGAGCAAGTGAGATGTCCCAACCTCCCATAAGATGAGGATGAGGTAAGCTCAGAGGAGGCATAATAGGAGGAAGATCAATACATATACCTCAGTTCAAGAACCTCAAGCTTGAGTCTCTCCCACCATCTACACAAACATAGAATCAAATTTAAAGGATGAGACCTATGTAGTCAAGAACTAGTTGCCTCCCCACACTTGTAACTCAATTAGAGATAACATTAGAGCTAGACAATGATGATGAAGGGTTCCCAAGAAGAGTGTTGATGTATCTAAATTATCATTAAATGAGAAGATCAACTAGTATGTGAGCACTCTAACTCTAACCCCACTCTCTTCAAAGACTATTGGGGAATTAGTAGTTAAAGCTACACAACAACTAGATGAAAACTCTAAGCCTTAAAAGTTCTACTTAGGAGCATCATCCTCAAGTTCAAGAGTTGATGTAGAACTTAAGGATCAATCTTACAAGAAATAATAGAACTACTTTGACTAGTACTATCCTTATGTTCAAAGTTTAGCAAAATAGGAATTGATATCACATACATGATCCATGCATAACTGAGACTACTTCAAGAAAATGTAAAAAAAATAAACACTAGAAGGCACAATCAAGAATAGGACTAAGATTTGGTATAGTTGGCTCTAGAGATGATGATCAATATTGGTCATTATCAACAACCTAGAGTATGCTAGGTTCTTCTTAAAAAATAACAATTCATATGAAAAGGTTTATCTAAATATCTCAGACAATCTAGATGACCTCCAAGTTAAGGATGCACCGCTAGAGTTGGAAGAAGAAATAAAGTCAACCACTGATGAGCTATAAAACATTAATTTGGATATTGAATACGTCTAACATTTATTAGTTCTTTGTTGAGTTAATCTGAAATCAATTATTTACTTAGGCTAGTTTCAGATTTTAAGGATTGTTTTATTTGGAGTAATAAATAAATGCTTAGATTATCTCATGACATTATAGTTCATAAGCTAGAAATTCAGCCTAATGCAATCCCCATTATGCAAGCTCCTAGATGCATGCGATTAGATATTGAACAATATCATTCTCAAAGTAAAAAAATTGATCGATATTGATTTTTTTATGAGAAAAAATATCCTACTTGGTTAGTTAGTGTCATCCTAATTAAGATGAAAAATAATCAAATTCATATATGTGTTAATTATGGGGATCTAAATAAGGCATGTGGCAAAGATGAGTTTTTGTTACCCATGTTGGAGCTAATGGTAGACATAGTATCCTCACATGTGATCTTCCCATTTATGGATGAGTCATCTAGTTATAACCAAATTAAAATGATCCCTAAAGATGAGATGAACATGGTGTTTCAAACTCCAATAAGAATCTTTTACTATAAGGTCATGCTTTTTGTCCTTAAAAATGCTAGTGCTACATATCAAGGAGTTATGACTAAAATCTTTGCTAAAATTATTCATCATCAAGTTGAATGTTATGTTGATGACCTTGTAGTCAAAAGAAAAGAAAAGAAAACTCCTACATGATTTAAGAGTAGCCTTTGAATGGTTGTGACATTATAGCCTAATAATGAACCTTCTAAAGTGTGCTTTTTGGGATAACTTAAATGATTTTTTTTAAGGTTCATCATACGACACCGTGAGATCAAAATAAATCCAGAGAAAGAAAAGCAATATTAGATATGCCACCACCTAAAAGTTTAACCTAACTTAGATCCTTCTAAAGAAGGTTATCATGTCTAAGACACTTTATATTAAATCTTTCAGGTAGGTGTTAACCACACTAGTAAAGAAAAATGCCAAATTTTGATAGGACGATAAGTGTCAACATTCTCTTGAATGCATCAAATAGTATATGATGTCACCTCCAATACTTGCTGCTCCTATTTTAGGTCGACCACTTATACTCTACACAGTAGCATTACTTGATTCTCTCATTGCTTTGTTGGCTCAAGCCAATGAAGAGGGAAAGAAAATACACTATACTTTTTAATCCATTGCCTAATTCTTGTAGAAGAAAAATATCCATCTATTAAGAAGCATTATCTTGTTCTCATACTCATTGCCCAAAAGCTAAGGCACTATATTTTCTCTCTCAAAGTAAACCTGACCTCAAGGATCAAGCCATTGTAATATATCTGACATGGCTGATGCTATCTAGATAGTTGGCATGTTGGTATACGATCTTATCACAGTTTGACATCACCTTTATTCCTATTCATACCATAAAGGAACTAGTGTTAGCTGACTTTCTAACATATTCCCCTCAAACAATGACCACCCTGACAAGCAAACCATAAGTTTAGAGAATTCAAAAGACATTGTTGAGAATTATACTTTGATGGTGCAGCATCTTACCAAAGAGTGGATAAAACATAGTCCATCCTTCCAAGCAAAGTGGGGATAGGTTAGTCTTCTTAACTCTTGATGGAGGGATGCTATGATTTTTGTATCATCTATCAGAGCTTTATGCAAACAATGAGGTTGAATATGAAGCTCTAATTATCGATCTAAAGTTAGCCATTTCACTAGATAATATTTGAACACTAATTTCACCTAAATTGATATATATAGGTTATACTAATCTGAAGTAAAAAAATTTTTAAATTAAATCAATTAATCACTTAAAATCACTTAAGGCACTTAATTAAACTCAATCTAACTATCCTTTGGGTCCAATTTGGCCAATTTACCAATGGACCCAAGTGAACCCAAATTGACCATATTAGGCAAATTTGGGTCAAATCCAAAATAAACCCAAATTAATTGTAATCAATCGCCTAAATAATATATCATACATAATTAAAGCATAATATAAATTTAAATTGATCAAACCAAATGTTTAGCCATATAAACCCAATTGGGTTAACCCAAGCTAACCCAAACTAAGTTCATGCACACTCAACCTCACCCAATCTCTACATGTATGAGCTGATACTTCAACCTTGGAGAGAGAGAACAAAAGTCAAAGGTGGGGAGAAGAAAGGAAGAAAAAGTGCAATGCTCTAAAACACACCATCTCCTCACATCCTCTCATCATCTCATCACATGACTCCATTTGGTTATTTTGGAGTGATTTTAATCACTCAATCACCCCCACATCATGAATTCTAGCTACCCAACATCAAAGAATACACCACCATATCTCCCTCCCATGGTGATTTTTGGCCAAATAAAAAGGGAGAGAAAGAAGCTCAAAATCTCTCTTTTTTTAGCTAGAAACACCTTTTCCACTTTCTAAAAATTAAAACCATATCCCATCCCACCTCCCTTTTCACACACAAAACACAAAAATTAAGTGGATTTTGGTGAAGAGACAAGACACTTGGTGGTTGGAGCAACCTGACAGGAGGCAAGTTGGCAAATTAACTCCAAAGCTTTATCTCCCAAAAATCATCTCCAAATCAAAAAATCAACTCAACATTAGCTTGAGTGAATTAAATTTTAAATCTCATAAGCAAGCCATAGGTTTGATATTCATGAAAATATGATGTGATTCTAAGATTTTTTTTCTTAGATAACCATTGCACTTTTCATTTTGAACCTCCCTAATGCGAAAAGAAGCAATTTCCATTGAAGATCGCCATAAAATTGTGAACACTGGTGGCTTTTGGATGGATTCCATCCACCCCTCCCACCTTGGTCTGCCTCTCATGAGGAAGACTAACTTAGAGCCATCCATTCTATTTGTTTAGAATGGATGGCCATGATTGGATCCCTAATTTTGATTTATTATAAACCATTTATTATTTGAACCATCCGATCTAAGAAATTGGATGTCTAAATCTAATTATTTCTTTGCTCAATCAATTTCATTTCTATGTAACCCAATTATATATTGACACAAATAGAGGAAAGTCACGTCAGTATTAGCTGGTTTAAGTATAAAAATAGGTGGATTTTTTATTTAAAAATTACTAGAAAATAGTTGAAACTTTAAAAAATCATAAACATTAAAATACACAATAAAAAATTATAACTAATCCTTTATGGATTCATCTTTTCAAGAGGTATCCAATGAATCCATAATCATTAAATTTTTTAAGCATTATGAGCTTAATTTAGAAATTATCAAAAATGATTATTTCTTAATTATTCTCAATATACTTATCCAATAGAGCTGACATTTTCAAATATTGAACATGATGGTAGTCCCCACCTACCATAAAAAGTCCAAGTTGAATGGAGTTCTAGTTTATGAGTTATTAATTTTCTTAGGTTTATTGAATAATTTTTGAAAAAGTAAATAATTAAAATTTATAAAATTATGAAAATTTATCAAAATAGCTCAAAACACTCCAACACATAATCAAGAATCTAGAAATATATTTAATCCCTATAGATTATGTAAAATCTCACTAATCACTTAATTATGGCTTAATATGGAATTAAAATTCAATTAATTGACTTATTTGCTAAAGGACTTTAAAACTTCATAATAAATCAATCACTTAATCAAAAAACACAAGTGATCCCTCCATGGATGCATATTTCAGAGGGAGATCCAACAAAATTAAATTCCTTAAATTTTATTAAATATTTTGAGGTTAAATTAAAAATTATTAAAAATAATAATTCCTCAAACTAAGTTGACATGTTTAGGGTAATAATTAATTACAAATATCTACTAAACATAAAAATTTATGTCCATCAAACTAGCAAATCAAATAATATGATTTTTGAGGCTCTTTGAGGATAATTTAAATAAAATAATTAATTTAAAAATATAAAAATTATAAAAAAATATCAAAATGAGTGAAAACATATTTACCAATATCAAAGACTCCATAAAAATTAATTACACTCTCTCAATTTAATAAAATTTCAAAAATCACTTGATTAAGGCTTAATTGGGAATTAAAATTTTATAACCAATTATATAACCAATTAAGCTTGAACTTTAAAATTATATAACCAATTAACCATTAAGTCAAAAAATTATAAATGACCCCTCTCTCTATGTATTTCAAAGAGAAATTCAACAAAAGTTTAAAAAAAATGTAAATTTTACTCAGTAGCTTTGGGATAATATAGAGATTATCAAAAATAATAATAATCCTAAAATACTTGTTAAATTAACTTAAAATTTTTATGGTAGGTTAATCATGTCAATTTGCACTTTCCATTAACTTTTCATGGATTTCTGGTGATTAAATTAAAAGTTATAAAATTTAGAGCACTTAATCCCAAAATATCTTAATAATTAATAAAAAATCTTTGAAACAACCAAATTTATATTTAGATGCATAAATGTAATCACCTAACAAAAAGACAATTAAGAAAAATATTTAAGATCTCTGGTTGTCATTAAAACTCAAAATCCCTTTTAGTAGGATTAATTAGTAATTAATTATTCATTAAATGACCTAGGACTTAGAAAATTTATAACTAATTATGTACTCTAAAATTTATGATCAACCCCTCTTTGCACTCATTTAACCGAGAGATTTTCAATGAAATCAAAAGAACCTTTGATTTGGGGTATTTTGAGTGTAATTGATGATTTGGTATATTTTTATTTATTTAATTAATCATAAATTATAAACCCAAATGCATTATAATTTTTAGGATATGTTTTATTTAAGCTAATGCATGTTCTACAATTTTTTTTTATAATTTGTGGGCTTATATTTCATGTCTAATTAATTTTTTGAGGTTCTTTAAGCTTACATTAAATGTTATTAAACCCTAATTAAATCATAAAAATCATTCATCAAGAGGGTTGTAAGATAATCTTAGAGTGTTTAATCCCCTCAAATGTGTCTAAATAACCTTAATTCAAATACCTTAAGTAAAAAAGATTAATTAAGTTTAAGTAGTGTTATACTCATGTGATTAGTCTGGGGATTGATGGTTTAAGTAAATTACCTTGTGAGACTTAGTCATTACTCTCTATCGACTTATATATTTATGTTTGACTACATGTTCTTGCATTCATGCCTAAAAAATTCTAACTATTAAGTTTATGTAATTAATGCTATTATTACTAGAAAATCTTAAAACTACTTTTTTGTTTATGAATCATGTGTGTGTGTGTGTGTGTGTGTGTGTGTGTGTGTGTGTCTATATATATATATATATATATATATATATATAAGCTTAAATTAATAAGTGGAGATGACAAGCAAAAAAAGTATATATATAACAAACATATGTATCATCAATGAGACCTCTAAAGTACATAGTATAAACACCTGGGTGTGTAGGACTACTGCTTCGAATGAGGTCTTCGATATCTCAACTCTCTAGTTTAATAATTGCACATACTTAAGAGAATGCAAAAAAAAAGATGCATATATAGATTAAATTATTTAAAAAAAGCTATTGATTATTAAAAATTTATATAAATATATATATATATATATATATATATATATATATATATATATATATATATATATATATATATATATATATATATATATATATATATATATATATATAGATATAGATAGATAGATAGATAGCTCACTCATTTGCATACATATTTATACATACAAAATACATAGCTAGCATGTATATAGTCTCGACACTAAAGGGCATAGGGGACTGATACGAAAGAGGTCTTGATACCTGGACTTTCTGGTTTAACAATGGGAGGTACTTGCAAATTTTTAGTGTATGTGTATGTGTATGTATACTTATATATGCATGTGTTTAATTTTCTTTTGTAAATACATGCATATCCATATATATATTACATATCTAAATTCCTAATTACTACAACGGATAAGATACACATACATACATGCATGAGTGAAATATTCCTAAGTGATATTTAAATATATTAAAGTATTTTCTTAATTATAAGAAAATAAAATTAATAAAAGTGATATTTCAAAATAATATATTAAAGTGATGAGGAAAGTTGAGTAGGTGTCATAAAGAGAATCATAAGTTATGCCCATTGATCCTAAAATGTCTCTCACATGACTTTAACCTCATTTAGACTAAATTCAAATGTTGGACCAAATTATAACTTGATGCTTCATTAAGATGATTAAAAGTCATAAAGTTCACCTTTTTAGCTCTAACTTAAGATTGGGGTGATGAAATGGATAGGGTTTTGCCCAAACAGAATTTACAAGTTTTCATGCTCTTCAATACATTAAGACCAACTTGAATTAAGAGCTAAATCCATAATAAAAAAAACATCTATACCTAAAGTATTAATCATATGAATCATGATTATCTTAACTTATAAATTAAATCTTCGATCACATAATAAAACTTAAATATTAAAGTCTAGCTTTGTCATATGACATTATCCTCAACACACACTTTAGATTGATAGGTCACTGATCCTAGACTTAAGTTATGTTAGTGCTTCATTGAGATGTATTAATTTTCTTATTTTGTAGTGTACTATTTTATATTGGATGTTAAGGCTGCTTGTACACTAGTCTAGATAGTAGAATGTTATTTATTAGACTAATGATATTTCTCACACAAGGATGTGCTTAATTAAAGGTATCACTATAATAATAAAAATAAATTAAATATTCTTACTTTTAGGTATTGGTTGCATTTTTAGCATAGCTCATTATGATAGGTGGGCTTGGTACCCATAAGTGATAATCTCAATTGTGTGATATATAACGCTTAGTTTGTTTGGGTGTTATAGCTTATCTTTATTTTGTAAGTTTAGCTAAGATTTCTTTTTTAGAAATTTAAATGTAATTTTGCAATAGAATAGGATTAGAGCTATGGGGTTTAAGGTGAGAAAAAGCTAGAAAGCGTAGATCTAGGTGATTTTAATATGCAGAGGATCTAAAATATGAAAGAGAAGTGAACATGAAGACCTCGATGGCTTATTTCAATTTCATTTATGTAATTGTAATATAGGTTGTATAAGGGTTGTGCTCGGCAACCCAACTTTTTTTTTTCTGGGGTGTACAACAGAACTTGACCACACCTACCTTTCATTATTAATTTAATTTCATTGAATGTTTGGTGTGCTTACTTTAATTATGCGACAAAAATAACATGCTTTTTTCCTATGTTTCTTTAAGTGTGATGGTTGTTTTGTGTGGCTTGGATTTTGTTAGGCTATTTAAAACTTTTAATTTTCTATCCAATTAAAATAAATAACTTTATCTTAAAATTAATACAACTCATAACTTTACTATAAAGCCATAAGAGTTAATCAATAAAATTGATTTAGATGTCATAAGTCTATGATAAATGTGGATAATACCATGCATACATATTAATTTCCCTTCTTGAATACATGGGATCTTCACTCATTACATCATAAGGGGAGTTCAGAACTATTGATAGCAACCCCTTGATTGAAAAATACCCTTCTCATAGATTGGCACATAACTTAATTTCATAATATATATATAAGCATACTTGTTTACCCAAGTTTGAGTTAAATTGATGAGTTAAACTGAATAAAATATGTAGTTTTTATTACATTAGTCTAGAGGCATATTTTCATACCAATCATGATCTTAGAATTCTAAGGAGTGAGTTTAATCTCTTAAGTTTCTTTCCTAAATAATAACAACCTAAATATCTTTCACTTACATGAGACTTGTCTACATGGATTTAAAGCATAAGTGGTATTAGCTGGCAGCCCTTTTAAACAATCATAAGTCTAGAAGAGTCAAGATAGATTAACATTTTGGGTAAGAATGTACCAATACATCCAACTTCCTCGAGTAAAAATAAGTCGAGCTTCTAGCTTATGCTGAAGCACTATAGTTCTAAGATCTAAAGCTACCCATTTTTCCATTGTTATAGGGATAAGTTCTCATCTCTTAGGCATTTCTATAATCTTGTGTTATTGGGATATACGTACTAGCATTCTAATAAGTAATTAGCTCAAACATAATAAATCTTCCTTTAAATATATATAAAGTTAATATGAAAGACTAAAGTTTTTATTAAGTTTTCTAATATCTAAATGCTCCCTACTTATTCCCCTTGGCTTCCAATAAGAACTATTCTCATTTGATATTTTTCCCTTAATTCTCAAATAAGCAATCCTTTGATCAAAATCATTAAAATCAATAAAGACTATGGTTGACTACTTTAGTCGAGAGTTTTCTTAAGAGATCGATCTTCTAAAATATAATTAATTATGCGATCTTGCCTCTATATGGAACTTGTAACTAAGTTTAAAATAAACCATATCTAAATTCATCCATGTAAGGCCAGGGAAAGATCTTTGATACATATATATCCATCAACCTTAGTCTTTATTAGGTGATTAAGTCCATCATAAAATAATTCTTCTATCTTTCAAATTAGTATTTCATTCATTGATGTTGTAAATCATTTTAATAAGTACTCCTAAGATTTGTGCGGTGATACTATTATGATGCATTTTTAAACATCATAGTTAAGCTAGGTAGGGGTTGACTTTTCATGACATAACTATATATCATAACCTAACTTAGCTTGGATTTTGTAGGTGATGCTTGTTCAAGGATATGATAGGTAAGCTTTGGTTAGGATAGCTTATCCAAAATTAATTTATTTTGGCTTTGCTTATCATTAGTTACTTTGGCTCAATAGAACTTAGTCTTCCTTTACATATATTAACATAGATTACCAAGACATGGTTAATTTTATGTTTTGCTTAGCTGAGCATATCTAATCTTGATTGAATGTGGCTAAAGTAATCTAAACATGACTTGCATTGGCTTAATAATATTTAGTTTTTCTTGATTTGATTTATCATGGCATAACATAATGGCTTGATTTTGCTTAGATTTACTCTGCATTAATTAGCATATCTTATGTTTTCTAAGATAGTTTAAGCTTTAGTAAGTTAGGTTTGAATTAATATTGATTAGGGAGGCATAACTTGGCTTAGTACGACAAAGCATGAATTTAATTGGCTGATCTTAACTTATCTATATTTGGCACAAATTTCTTTCTATACTTTAAGGTTGGTTTATCGTAATCTATTTTAATTGTTTAGGTATTAAATGATCAAAAATATTATTATCCTTAAATTGATGTTGTTAGTGTTAGGCTCATCAAGTATTCTTGTAATAGACAACAAATTTGTTTTGTTTAATTATTACATATTGGCCTTTTAAAAGTTGGGGTATACATATTATTAACTCAATTGTGCTTTCTTCTCCAAAATGATATAGATTCATCCTTCAAACTATTACATTCAAAAATTTTACTTAAGGAAAAATTATCTCAATTAGAGCTCAAACATAATTTGCAATTACTAAATCTTTGGTGTAACTATGAATTTAAAATTAGGGTATGAAGGTGTAGTGCTTGATTATACTTCAAGTTATCAAGCCCATATTTTGAGTCCCATATTTTTCATGCTTTGAGAACCTTAATAAACATATATACCAAGTTAAAGGCACTTCAACTTCATTCTTTTTGTACACATAATCTTTACAAGCTTTAAATCTCTATTCTATACAAAAAATTGATTTTTGTGTTTCCCATTAGAGATGGATATAAGTTGAATGACTAAATTTAGATTGCATCATGAGTACATCAAAGGAGTTGAAGACTTTTTAAAGTTCACAAGCCAACACAAAACATCTGTAGGGAAAATTTTATGACCAAGTAGTTCATGCATTAATATATTCTTTCACTCAATTAAAGATGTCAAGGATCATATAATCTCTAAGAGATTTTTTTTTAATGTATGGTATGGAATAGACATGGTGAAGAACATGATATTACTAGTGAATATTTATGAGTGCAAGAATTATTAAATCTTCGATATAGTTATGAATTTAAAAATAGGTACTTCAAGTTATCAAGCCATTATTTTGAGTCCCATGTTTTTCATGATCTGAGAACCTTAATAAGCATATATACAAGTTAAAGGCACTTCAACTTTATTCTTTTTTTTACAAATAATATTTACAAGCAATAAATCTTTATTCTATACAAAAATTTATTTTTGTGCTTCCCATTATAGATGGATATAAGTTGGATGACTAAATTTAGATTGCATCGTGAGTACATCAAAGGGTTGAAGACTTTTTAATGTTCACAAGCCAATGCAAAAAAAATTGTATAGAAAATTTTATGACCAATTAGTTCATACAATAATATATTCCTTCACTCAATTAACGATGTCAATAATCATCTAATCTCCAAGGGGATTATTTTTTTGAATGTATGGTATGGAATAGACATGGTGAAAACATGATATTACCAGTGAAGGTTTGACAAAAATGCAATTGCTATTACATTTGAATTGGTACAATTTCCACAAAGCTTTCACCTGAGGGATATTCCTCAAATATTTATGAGTACAAGAATATCAGATTGAAGAGTTCTGATTGTCATATTATTATTTATTATATTCTGCTAGTTGCACTTGGAGTTTCTTCACCATCAGATGTGGTTCTCAACATTGTCATAAATATATCACATTTTATCAAATCAATATGTGCCAAGATTATCAATCCAAGTGAGTTGGGCATTTACATGCCAATATTTCATGGCATTGTGTCAGATGGAAAGATATTTTCTCCCAATTGTTTTCACAATCATGGTTTATTTACTTGTTCATTTAGTGTAGGAAATCAAACTTGGTAGTCCTATACATAACAAATCGATGTATCCCTTTGAAAGATGATATAAAAAATATTTGTTAATTATTGTAATACTTATTTTTGGCATATGTTATAAGATTATATTATGTACAGGTTCTTCTTAGTCTTAAAAAGATTACATTAGCAACAAAGCATAACCTAAAAGTATCAATTAAAGGGATACATAATTGAAGAAGGGATAGCATTTTGTTACAAATATCTAGATGAAAATAGTTTATTAAATAAATCTACAAGTGAAAAAAACATTTGTTAAATAAGGACAAAGTGCAATATATGTTTGCAGCTGGTGTAATTCTTCTTGGCAATGTGACACCATTTCTATTAGATAATAAGTGAATGGTGCAAGCTCATAGAAATGTTCTCCCATCATTGTGATAATATGGCATCATATATAGAATTTTTAAAGGATAAATAGAAGAGAAAGAGGTGAATACATACACATCTTATTGCTTCAAAAATTGTAAGACTTGTTAATGAAAGATTTCATGAATGGTTCAAGCAGAAGCAAGATTCTCAAAATTTTCAATTAATAATGTAATTATTGTCTTTATATATAAGAAACTCATACAATACATTATTAATTTAGGTTATAAATTAGTGTTGATCCATTAATTATAGATGAAATTAAAGTTCTACCAAAGGGCCCTAATAAGTGTGCACAAAAATTCAAGGGTTTCTAATATTAATGGCTACAATTTTTATACAAAAGATCATGATAAAAATAAGAAAACTCAAAACTATAGTTTTGTTAACACAATAAAATTTTGAAGTTTCAATTAATTTGATTGAATCAATGATATGATTTAAATTAATTATTTTGATCTATTTGGAGTTGTGTTGTTTAAGTGTGATTGAGCTAGTATAGGCACAATTGGCATGAAAGTTGATCAATTTAATTTAACTTTAATAAATTTTGAACATTTGATTAATACAAGTTAAAGGTTAAAACTAGATCAATTTGTTTTCTCATCATAATTTAAGTATGTATTCTACATTAAGAATCCTAAAAGCACATTTTAGAATTAGGTCATAAAAGTCAAACCAAGAAATATTTTTTATTCAAGTTTTTCTTCTACTAGGGATAACTTAAGGGGGTTAAATTCATGAATATCACATGTAGGTTTTTGATGTCTTCCTTTAAATTTTTGTGCATGTACTCATTATAATTTTACATGTTTTCTTTTAAATTGTTCTACTTTCATTTAGTTAATGTCTTTACTTTATATAGTGATGATAGGTGGTGGTCTATTGAGGCAGGTTAAGAAGGTTATATCAAGAGGTAGTTCTAGTAGGGATGAGATTAGTAGAACTTCTGAAACCCCCTCCACTCTAGTGCATCTAAATTCACAAGAGGAGTGCAATGGCACACAACAATCAAGCCAACAATCATTCCATAGCTCTTCACAACAAACACCACAATCAATATGATCGCAAGGGATTGGAGTCACTCCGACTAAGTATTTGTCTTGAAGAAACACCATTAAAAGACAAAGTAGTGGATATAGTAGTAATTTTCATATATTTTTCTAGACTTGAAGAAGAAATGCAACCACTATGATCTGAGATAAATGACATCAATGAATTTTGATCTAATTTGAGAGAATTTATCCAAGAATTTTGCATCTATCATTCAGCTCAAAGAGGTTCACATGCACTACATCAATTTGTAGTTATATTTTATTATTTTAAAGTATACCAAAATAATGTAGCTTTTAAAAATATAATTTTTATAAATAGGCAAAATGACCAATCTTCTCTAAATGAAGATTTTTGGGAAGTGATGCAAGTAGAATCTAGTTTATATAGTACTCTATGCTATGTGTATTAGTTATGTCTATGTTGGATGACAAATATTCCTATTGTTTGCTCTTCTTTGATCTTGTTTGATAGTTCATGGAATTGTTATGTTATTTATTATAATTACCCTAATATGTTAATTATGATGGTATATGTTAATTGGCATACATATGGAGTTAATAATAGATATGTATTATGTTGCCCTTCAATACAGAAAAGTCCATTTAATAATATACATATTTAATTTGTATATTTATACTTATAATACTGTTTCAGGTTTTAAATATACTAGAAATTATTGCATTACTTTGATTAGTTAATTGAGGTGTTTTGTGTATCTGAACTTATGTTTCTTATGAGCTATAGAATGTGCCACCTACTTTATTAGTTCAACATTTGAGGAAGCATCGATCGGAGAAGGATGACTCTGGTGCTAATGCAGATTTAACTACTTCTCTTAGAGCTAGTTCTTTCGTGGTTCCAGCATGAATGTTAGTAATTGTAATTTTATGTAAATCACTTTACTATATAGATGTTAGTTTTTATAGAAGAAAACAATCTTTCGTAGCATTTTTGGTTATTGTATAAAAGTTTTGGTTTAATAGATTTTGTTCTCTTATATTGGTAAATATTCTTATCTTGTAATTTAAGTGAAATGTTTATAAATTAGTTATAAATAGGTTTAACATTGCTGCAATTGAAAAAAAACATTCTGTAAATGTTACAATGGTTTTATGCACCACAATTCTAAAGAAGAAGTGACAATTTTTACTGCCACATTTCTATGCCTAATGTAGCAGTTTTAAACCCAAAATATAGCACTTAAAACATCTACTAAAATTAATGTTATGGTAGGCTTCCCCACTAATTGCAAAACTGTTGAAAGCTTTGCAGAAAAAAAAATTGACAGTTTAGTAGCTATTTCGTAATGTTGCTAACAAGTTTCCAATGTTAATAACTATGATTAATGTTGAAAAACACTATTGCAAGTATAATTTTTCTATAGCATTATTCTTAAATCAAACAGAATAATCTATTAATAGGCTTTACTTGCTCTACCTGTGAAGTCAGTGCTACCAGTAGTTTTGCAATTAGTGGTTGAGGATCCACTTATTAACCCAATGGGGATACTTTTTTTTAGCAAACTCAGTTTAACTGCCACATGGTTGTCATACTATTCTTAAATAATAATAATAATAATAATAATAATAATAATATTATTATTATTATTATTATTATTATTATTTGATATGACACTTAAAATACTATTAGTTGAAGCACGAATCTTGATGTTAAAAGCAAGCTGATCCGAAGTTGAAACTGGTTGAGATCAAGCTCTTAAAATATCCTTAGAAAATTTAGGATATCAATTAAATTCCTAAAAAGCTCTCAAATATAGAGTGTTTATAGTCAAATTGAGCATCTCGATGAGCTGGTTCGAACAAGCCCAATATCTTACAATTCTGACTTCATTTGAGCATTCAAATGCACAAAATACATCATATGATCAAGGGGATCATTTTGAGCCGTCCAATGAAGTGGAGTGTGCGGGTTTTGCATGTATTTAGAGGCGTCACTCCCAATCTATAAATAGCCTCTCATTTCTCATATGAGGGAGGCCAAGGAAGGAAGAGAGGAGAGCTCTAAAGATCCTCCAAGCATAATCGTGCCACCACCGGTTCTCAACCACGCCGCCATCGCCACCGCCTCGCCTCGCCATCATCGACCCTGTTGTGGTCATCACCAACCACTATCATCGACATCATCGTCAACATCGTCAACATTGTCTTCAACATCATCATCGACATCATCGTCAACATCGTCGTCAACATTGTAGTCAACATTATCGTCAACATTATCGTCAACATCATCGTCAACATTATCTGTTACTAGCAACTGTTGTCCCTTTCCCATATACAACCCTGTAATTCTGGTATCGGGAAGATCTTGTACTCTGAAACAGATACATAGTGAAAGCTTTTTACTGGGCTAGGCCCCATGGTTTTTCCCTCTTTTTGAGGTTTTCCACGTAAAAATTCTGGAGTTTTATTGTTCGCTCTTTAAATACCTGTGTGTGTGCTGGACTCCCCAAAGAAGCTAAGGTGTAAACTTTTACTCTACCGCAACTGGTTTTCTAGCATGCAATAGTTTGGCACCGTCTGTGGGATAGCAACCCTTCAATCACAATTTTTGTGAACACCCTCGTTATGGCTAATAGGCGCAACACTCGTAACAACGGAGCCACCCACTCCAACTCCCGTCACTCTCGAAACCAATCCTTGAACCAAGGATGCCAACCTTGCCTCACTTCCCTCGATAGTGACCACTGTCGATGAAAGGCGAAATCTCTTTAAGATCGTGTGAATGGAAGAGTCTCAAAATGATATGATCCGACTTTTGCACCACAGACCTACTGGAAAACACATCTCCCCAAGATCGATCGTTGGCGGAGGTCAAAATGCTAATCTCCTTGACTGCTCCTCCGTAGAGCGTGATCGATCTCCTTGACATAGTTCTACTCATCCATCGTGCATCAACCGCTAATCCACCAATTATGGTAGCTTGACACATTCTCATCTGTTGACCCGTCATGTTATATATGCCGAATTAATGCTTAATGCAAGGCAATTTCACCTTCAAGGCAATTATCTTCCCCTCACGTATGAGGAATCCTCACCTTTTTAGCTATTCTTCAACATCCTATTCCGTGGGTTTCAAACTTCGAACATTGATTCTATGAAGGCGGCGACCCACATGAACACATCGACCATTAGGACTATCATGCATATCTAGCTCCGCACACCTTTGCTTTGTCAGGTCTTTCCAGTTACCCTCAAGAGACAAGCTGCGCGGTTCTACACCTTCCAAGGGAATCCATCCATACCTTTGATGAACTTCGATTTTGTAGAATAGTTCATTACAAACTGGAAGATCATTAAAGATTCCTCCCATCTCTCCAGCATTCGTCAAAATGAGGGTGAATCACTTAAAGAATATTTCCAGAGATTCTCCTCAGAAGCTCGCCAAATACCTGGGGTAGACCCTAAATTACTAAGAGGAGTTTTCCTTGGGGGCTCCGTCCTGGGCCTTTCTACTCATCACTAATGCGAGATACGGTCCACTCATATCGACTTAGTTCACCATGTGGAAGCTCAGATTTCTATTGATGAGGCTATTAATGCCCATCGAAAATAATTTGAACAATCCACAAGAAAATGTAAGAGTGCTCTAGAAAACACGAATCAATCCCATCGAAGAAGCAACAAGCGGTCATGATTTCCCTCCATAGCCCTCGCAGCCGCCAAACCAGAATACACCTGAACACATCTCGTGTTAACCTCCTAATGGCTATTCGAGATGAAGAAAATATCAAGCATCCACGAAACCAAATTCGAAATCGGAGCAATATTATCACTTCCATTAAAGTCGTGGACATACTAGAGGGTATGCAAACAACTCAAGATTGAGGCTCATTCAGCAAGGATATCCGTCAATTTGTGCAAAACCAATCAACTCAAACAAACATAGCTCCAACTGGGGGGCAACCAGGACAATCATCACAGAAACAACATAATAGTCGGTAAATAGTTGGAGAAATTGAAACGATTACGAGTGGGCCACTACTATCTAACCAAATCTTCATCACAGCCTTTGAAGAGCCAGAGTTAAAAAAATCTTGTATTAATCATCCCATCACTTTTAATAACTCAGACTTGGAAGGAGTCCAAGTTTCACATCAAGATCCTCTTGTCATCAGTGCGGGGATTGGTGACCCATGTTATGTTGTTAAGAGAATTTTGATTGATAATGGGAGTTCCATTGATGTTTTATTTTACTCCACCTTTCTTAGCATGGGTTTGATTAAGGAAAATCTTCAACGCAGAGTTATATGGGTTTAATAATGCCTGCAGGTGGAGGGACAATCACCCTTCCGTTGTTCTCGGAGAATTTCCTCAACAAGTCATTCACTCAGTTCAATTCATAGTGGGTCAAGTCAAATTACAACGCTATATTTGGAAGATCCCTCCAATCAATCTTGGTCTTTGTCACTTGGTACCTCATCTTAAGATAAAATTTCAAACTCCCATTGGGGTTGGAGTGGTCTGTGGAAATCAACAAATAACACAATCATGTCACCTCAAACAAGCTCAACCACGCACTTCGGTGACCTTCAACATCGAGAATTTTAATCTTCAAAATAAAGAAGTACCTCAGAGAGTTTTGCCTGTAAAAGATCTGCTCTCCACTTCATTATCAGATGACCAATCGTCAAGCTATGACCAACGATCCAGAGGAAAAAACATTCCTTAAAACTTGGAACATGGAGGGTCTCTGAAAAATGTTATATGTAATCATTGGTGTATAAATATTGTAACATTTAATTTATCTCGTTTGTCCTTTCCTCTCCACCTCTTGTCCTTTGTTAACTCTTTCTGAAAATGTATCTCGTCCCTTTTGTTAAGTTATCTTATGACAATATTGTATCACTGACATTATCAAAGTAATGAGTTTATGGATTTTCCTTATAAGCTTATTTCTTCTTCATTTAATCCTCCCACTTGAGGAATATACAACTCACATTGTATCTCAACCAGGCATGATCAATCCCAAGGGGACTTGATCGGACCTCTTCCATACAGGTTAACGTCATCGAGTCACACTCTGACAAACAACTTCGGTTAGGTCAAAAATCCTCAGTGGATTCAATTCGACCTCTTCCATACAGGTTAACGTCATCGGGTAACACTCTGACAAACAACCTAGGATAGGTCAAAGGTCGCGGTGGACTTCCACCTATTCCATACAGGTTAACGTCATCGGGTAACACCCTGACAAACAACCTCGGATAGGTCAGAAATCCTCAGCGGATTCAATCCAACCTCTTCCATACAGGTTAACGTCATCGGGTAACACCCTGACAAATAACCTCGGATAGGTCAGAAATTCTCAGCGGATTCAATCCAACCTCTTCCATACAGGTTGACATCATTGGGTAACACTCTGACAAACAACCTCGGATGGGTCAAAATCTCAAGATTCAATTCAACCTCTTCCACGGGTTAATGTCGTGAGCGGTTTGACAAAAAAACCTTGGAGGTCAAAATCCTCATCGTCCGTCAGCGGTCCACCATCCGAATCTCTGCGCTACCGACGCCACTTATCACTGGCCCGTCACCGGTTAACCGACCCGTCGGTGCGCCGCCAACATCGTCACGTCGTCAACGCGCCGCCGCCGACCATCACCGGCAAATTTTGTCGGTCATCCCCGCCGACTATCAACGCCAGTTGAACGCGGTCGTCTCCGGTTGCCCGGCGACCCGCGTGCTAATCCGCGTCGCGCGACTACCGTGGCGGTCGCGCCGCACCGCCGGCAATCTCCGTCGGTCACCACCATCATCACTGGTTATCCTCGTCGACCATTATTGCAGGTCACCGTCGCCGGCCGCCATCGTCGAGCATTGTCGTCAACCCTAGTCTCCGATTATCGTTTCCTTGATGGCCTCCGATCCTGGTCGGTCCGACGAGGTTAGTTAACACCTCTTTCGAGGGAAAACTGGAGCCTTGCCGTATGAACTATAGGTCTTGATCGCCTCCGATCCGGTCGGTCCGACGAGGTTAGTTAACACCTCTTTCGAGGGAAAAGCGGAGCCTGCTTAGATTATGAGTATTGATTGCCTCGATCTTGGTCGATCGGCAAGGTTAGTTAACACTTCTTTCGAGGGCGGAGCCTTGGTATGAACCGGTCTTGATCGCCTCCGATCCCGGTCGGTCCGACGAGAAGTTAACACCTCTTTCGAGGAAAGCTTGCGTATGAACTCTGGTTTTGATCGCCTATCCGGTCGGTACGAGGTTAGTTAACACCTCTTTCGAGGGAAAACTAGAGCATTGCCGTATAACTGTGAGTCTTGATCGCCTCCAAACGACCATCTTTCAAGAAGAAAAGAAGGTACCTTCTTCTTTGGCCCTAGGGGTGCTTTTATAGATGCCTTCTAGGGGCAAAAGGGTAAAAACCACCCGGAAGCTCAAAAGCGTCATTTGGTCATGCCAGACCCCTAACCTACAGGCGTCAACCGCCCGCGAGCATAGCCGCCGCGGATGCCCTCCGGCCCTTCGCCCGTCACGTGGCCCATGAACTGACCCGCCGACGGTGTGACCATCGAGCATGGCCGCTAACCGCCCCAGCGGTGGTGCCGTGACCGCCATTCGCGTTCAGCCGCCATTGACTTTCGCGTCAGACCTGCCGACCCGCTCATGACTGATCTTCATGAGACTCACGGCCGATCATGAAACCGCCGACAGCGCGCATCCGGTCCGTTCAACCAATGATCGACCAGCGTCCATTCAGCGACCGAGCCAGGTGGCTCGCCACCGCAGCCGCCGGAGAAGCCGCGCCATGGCGCGCCATGATGCATGTCTTGTAGCCCGTGGCGCTACCTTCATGGCGCCCTGACTCCGTTCGCACCCGGATGGTCCGTAACCTCGAAATCTCGCACCCGCACATACCTACATGCATTTGCGGCCACACGTACTTTTGATCATAATATTGTGCTCCATGAAGATCATTCTCAAAATGCGTTAATGGACCTCAAATTTCATTGAAGAATTTACTATTTTCAAGTATTTGACATATATTTTGAATGATTGAGATAATGTCATCCAAAATAGGGGTCAACTGATATGACACTTAAAATACTATTAGTGAAACACGAATCTTGATGTTAAAGGCAAGGCGATCCGAAGTTGGCTGGTTGAGATCAAGCTCTTAAAATATCCTTGGAAACATTGGGATATCAGTTAAATTCCTAAAAAGCTCTCAAATATAGAATGTTTATAGTCAAATTGAGCATCTCGACGAGCCGGTTCCAACAAGCCAAAGATCTTACAATTCTGACTTCATTTGAGCATTCAAATGCACAAAATACATCATGTGATCAAGGGGATCATTTTGAGCCGTCCGATGAAGTGGAGTGGTACGGGTTTTGCATATATTTACAGAGATGTCACTCCTCCAATCTATAAATATCCCCTCATTTCTCATATGAGGGGAGGCCAATGAAGGAAGAGAGAGGAGAGAGCTCTAAAGATCCTCCAAGCACTATGGTGCCACTGATCGGCGGTTGTCGACCTCGGTCGCCGTGCGCCGCCGCCTCGCCGTCGTTGACCCGATTGTTGGGTCATCATCGACCACTATCGTCGACATCGCCGTCAACACGTCGTCAACATTGTCATTCACATCGCCGTCGACATCATCGTCAACATCGTCATTGTAATTGACATTATCATTCACACATTCGGCATCGTCGATATTATGCATTTTACTAGCGCGCCCTTTCCCATATCTGATCCGTAATCCCATGATCGGGAAGATCTTGTTCTCAAACGGATACATAGTGGATGCTTTTAGCTGGGCCCATGGTTTTCCCTCTTTTGAGGTTTTTAGTAAAAGTGCAGTTTTATTGTTCTCTTTAAATACTTGTGTGTGTCTTTGGACTCCCAAAGAAATTTAAAGTAAATTTTACTCTACCATCGGTTTTCTAGCATAACATTATTATTATTATTATTATTATTATTATTATTATTATTATTATTATTATTATTATAATAATAATAATATAGGGGTGTTATATCGCTGGTCTCAAAGTATAAATTTTATATTTACAAATTAGTTTCTGATTCTTAAATTTTCTCTAATTTCTCTCACAATAAAGCTAGTTTTTATATATTTATTTTTGGGGAATTGGGTATCTATTTTAGATAGGATAAAAGTAAAATTCAACTCAGATCTAAAGAAAATTATTGTTAATTCTGTATTTTTTTGATAAATTGTGTTTTAGTCTTAATCTCTTGTTAGTTAAATTTATGATTTATTAAATCCTAATATTTAAAGCATCTAAACATTGAAGTTTTATGTTGCTGCAATATAGGTCATAGGCATGTCGATTTATTTAATGTCTTAGTTAGCAGGGGCAGAACCAACTCATTTTTTTAGGATGTGCAAAATTTTAAATAATTATAATAATTATAATTAAATGCATAAAAATATTTAATATTTTTTTTGTTAGAAAAAAAATATAAATAATTAATAAGATAATATCATCAAATTTATAAGAGAATATTATAGATAAGAATGTAAAAATTACAACTATAATTTATATTTTGCTCATCTTCTTAGGATTAACTATATAAATTAATATTGTCAAAGATTTATTGATTAAATTATTTGACAACTATAAAAGTTAATAAAAGATCATAATACTTTTTATCCATTCTCGAAATACTAAGCACAACATAAATTTTTTTTGAAAAACTTATCCATCAAGTAATTTATGATTTAATTAATATTAATATTAATTGATATGTGTATATTAAAGGTTTTTAAAAATTAAAAATTTTGTAATATCAAATATATAAATATAAATATTGTTTATAAGAGAAATATAACTAATAATATAAAAATTTTAAAAATAAAATTTTATGATGTAAAATAATTTAAATTAATAAAATATAGTTTATAATAAGATTAATTATATGAGTTTAAAATATTGATTATATGATATTACAATAAATTAAAATTTAAATTAATTCAATTTAAGATGTGCATATAATATAATTTGTTTATATTCATCTCTAAATAATTCTTAAGATGAGAATTATTTTTTAACAATAGGTAATGAATTATTTTGAGGATGAGAAAATTATAAATTTCATCTAATTAAATAATATAAATATTTTTAGAATGAGCAAATATACAAAATTATAAAATTATTCATCCCATTAAATAAAATACATCTTTTTGAAGTTTGGTCCGCCCATGCTAGTTAGGTTGGTGCATATGCAGCTAAGTCTCCTATATATTTATTAATTGTTTTTAGGTCACGTTCTCAAGAAATTTAATTAATGGTTAGGCTCCACTATAAAAAATATAATATTTAAAAATTCTCTAAAAATTAAAAAATAATTGAGCAGTCTAAGGACAAACCTCATACCTAAATTGCAAGATTATTATATACTTTAACTATTTATATCTTTACAAAGTCTTCTATAAATAATCTATCTTCATAACCCAACTCCTATGAGCCATCCATCTCTTCTAGCTATTGTCAACTCAGTAAGATGAGACTTTCAGTGAAAATCCCTCGCTCTCCTTCGACTGCAATGATGAGAGAGCTAAAGGAAGGGGAACCCTTTAGTCCAGTGGCAATGATGACAGAGCTAAAGGAAGGGGAACCCCTTAGTCCAGTGGCGATGCTTTTCCGGCAACCTCAGTTTAACTGCCACATCATCTATATAGTCGGATTCGAAAAGTTTTTAACTACTGAGAAGATAAAGGCTGTTCTTGAAGCTAATGTGGTTTGCCACCCACGTTTCTCTAGTGTCCAGGTTCTCTCTTGAAATATATTTCAAAAATATAAGATAATTTTATCAAGCTATTTTAATTTTTGTAGAAAAATAAGACTAAATTTATTTTAGATGCTCATAATTTTAATATATCATGTTATTCCTCTTATATCTCATGAACTAAATTATTAGATAATTTATTTTAATTTAAGAAGATTTCTTTACATAACACACTATTCATGCATTTAAATATCTAACACCTAAAATTATATACATACATACATAGCACCTTTTATGCATAAAAAAAGCATATTTCATTTAGAAATTAATAATGTGTTATTCTTATGCATTTAAGTATTATATATAAATATTAAATTTTAGATTTTAAATAAATAAAAATATTTAAGAAATAGCATGAAATGCCTCTTAAGTTTAAATATGCAAATGATTAAACTATTAGATGACACTATATAATTATTATAATTTTTTGTTTATATATTATCTAAAACATTTACATATATATTTGTGAGCTTTTATTTGGCCGCACTTTTAGAGCATATACATGTGTGCAGATTCTTTCTATTTTGGTGGGTGTGGAATACATGCGTGGTTTATTATTTTTCTTTTTTTCGAGAAAAAATGAGGGTCGTGCCCAGATTTCATTCCAAAAAAATACGGTACATAAGAAGACTAAAGACAATTACATGGCAATTACAAAGAGTAAAACAAAAATATTTGAATGAAATTTGTGATGAATAAGAACTTATTCACCCCAAAAAAGGTGTAAAACCTGTAGAAATTCCTAAAATAAAAGAAAATGAAAGGTCAAAATGGTAAGTTGATAACAGATCCGAGCTTAGTAAACTAAAAAATAGTGGTGTTTCATTGAATCCATCCAAGGCAACCGACGTCACAAGTCGAGCAAGCACAACAAAAAAAAAACACCAAGAATACTGAATGTAGCCCAGCATATTAAAACTGATCCAAAACATAATTCTCCAAGCAAGAGCTGAGGTAACATTGGTGCCAATTGAGCACAAGACTTTGCTAGTAAAACATCATTGCTCCAAAAAATACAACCATCTTTCATAATCAAATAAACTCCCAATTCATATTAAAGAAGTTAGAAATAGCATTGGAGGTAGAGAAGTCGCATTTCATTGCAGAAAAAAGAAAGTAGTAGAGAAAATTTATGTTCAAAAAATATAACCGTGAATATCAACCAGCATAGAACCTGTTAAAGTCCATCTAAAACCTTTTTTCCTTACAACAAGGCCAATTTTAGTTATAGTAATACTAGGTGGAGAGACCTCATAATTAAAAATGCATTGATTCCGTTTCATCCATATATAGTATGCAGTAATAGAAATTGTTAGGAGGTAAAACTTTTTAGCCACCTTGCAATGAATAGAATCAGCATGTAGGAGTAATTGAACCAAGGTGCATCCCATATGAAAGAAGCTCCCCAAAGGGGTGCTAGCTTTAAGAACCTCCACAGAGTATGGACAATCAAAAAAGATGTGAGAATGCCTCTAATTGTAAGTATGATAAAGCACACATAAAGGCTCCACATTAATACCTCTTTGGATAAGATTATCTTTAGTTTTTAGACCTTCCCAAATAGCCTTCTAGTTCAAAGTAGCATATTTAATGGAATAACCTTTAAACCATATAAATTTCACCCATACAGGTTTGGGCTGATCTCTAAAGAGAAATGAGTGAGTTACTTTATGACTGAAGTGATCCTTCCCTATCCTAAAATAGTTTATTTGATTATCAATAATAGCCATATTTAGAATCAGATTAAGACAGTTTTCAGGATGAAGAGACGGAAGGCTCCAAGCATAATTATAAATTACATCACTTACCTTAGAATGCATTGGATAGTTAAACCAAGAGAAAATGTTATGCCCATATCTTTCAAATAAAGAGGAACCATCCAAAGGGGTCAAAAGAAAGAAAGTTTACTATTCCCTATAATCTAAAAGTAAAAATAGCCTAATTCTCATAGCAATATTTTTAATTGTTTGTAAAGAGGTGAGGAAATAGAGGCATGGCTGCACCAAAGAGAGAAAATCTTTTCTAGGAACTAGTAGGAAATTAAAGAATGTGAGTTGTAGATCCTCCAAATCACTTTAGATTTGCACATAGTGTTGAGAGAGTCCATATTAGGTAAACCCAAACCACCATATAAATAAGGTTTAGAGACTTTAGCCTAAGAAATGATGTTTAGTTTTTTCTCACTTCCATGATTGTGGAGAAATGCACTAATTAAACTAGTGATCCTCCTTCTAATACAATTAGGCAAAGCAATAGATCTAAGCCAATAGTGAAAATAACTCCAACAAGTGAATCTAATTAGTTGAAGCCTACCAACAAAAGAGAGTAAGTTCTTTTTCTAATCGTTAAACCAATAATTAATCTTCTCGGTAATCTTAGAGAAGTTAGAAGGTCTAACTTTAATGGAAGTGATACTAAGACCAAGATAGTTCCAAGGGAGATCTTTAAGTTGAAAGCCCAGGGAATGCCTTAAATGTTCTCTTAGATTGTCATTCACAGCTTTAGAGAAGTAGATAACAGATTTTTCTGCATTAGAGTAGAAATTAGATTCAATGTAAAAAAAATTAAGCAAGGTGTTAAGGAATCTAATATTACAGGAATTAGCCTTTCCAAAGACCAACAAATCATCAGTATATATGAGATGGGATATCTTGCAATCTTGTTTAATAATTGGCTTGTAGTGTGCTTATTGGATGTGAGAATCAAGAAGTTTGGAAAGATCATCCATAATGATGGTGAAGAGGTAAGGAGATAAGGGACATCCCTGTCTTAGTCCAAAGAAGGAGAAAAAGTGCCCTTTAAGTTCACCATTTACAATAACAGAAAAAGGTACATAATTAATATAGGCTTCAATCAATTTGATAAAATGTAGAGGAAATTCTAGTCGGTGCAAATGGTGGATGAGGAACTGGCGTTAACATGATCAAATACCTTTTAAGATCAATTTTAGCACACAAACTCATAGGATTTTTTTTTTTTGATTGAAACCATGTAGAATTTCATTTGCCAAGATGGTGTTGTCATCTATGTCACGGCCTTTAAGAAAGGCAGCCTAGGCAGGATGAATGTGGTTAGGAAGCAGATTTTCAATCTTTCAGCTAGCAATTTAGAAATCACTTTGTAGAGGATGTTGTAGAGGGAAAGAGGCCTATAATCCATAATAGATTCAGCATGTTTGCTATTTGGAACAAGAGCAATGGTTGAATGTTTAACCATGTTTGGTAATATAGTAGTTTTAAAGAAGTGAAGGAAAGCTTCAATCAAGGAAGGACGAGTAATACTCCAAGTATCCTTGAAGAATTTAGAGGTGAATCCATCCGAACAGGTGTCTTATCCAAGCCAATGAAAAAAATAGCTTTTTTGATGTCTTCATGAGTAAAAGGAGATGTGAGCATTCGACTATCCTGAAAGGTGATATGAGGCCCATTAAGAATTTTTAACCGATTGGGTGGTGGTGGTTAAGTAATTTAGTGAAAAAGTCTCATTAGCCATATTCTCCTGAGTAGTAAGTTCAACACCATTAGATTTTAGGTTATTGATATAATTCTTACTTCTCAAGTTTTGATCCTTTGATAAAGAAATTTGATGTCATCCTCCCCTTTAGATAGCCATCCACAATTAGCTCTTTGAAAAACCCATTTATTCACACATGCAACAGCCCGACTAAGGAATTTTTGAGTGTCCAGAGCCACCTGAAGAAGTTCTTTACATAAGGGCCTAGATTCGAGGTTAGTATAGATTTCATTGAGCTTGTTCTTCAACTTCACTATTCTGTTGGTGATATAGTTGGAAGAATTCTAATTAACTACAATTAAATATTTTTTGACATTTTTGAGTCAGTTGCAAATGGCATAGATAGGATCCAACTACTATTTTCCTCCAAGTATATTGCACAATTTCTTGAAAATCAGGACATAAACTCCAATAGTTTTTTTTATAAATGAATCTATGTCTTTGTTTATCCTTATGCCCCATGGAGATCATGATGGGAGAGTGATCAGAAATGAGAGGGGACATGACCTTCCAATGAGAATGAGGAAAACTATGGAGCCAAAGGAACATTATAAAGGGCACGATCCAAGCATATGATTGGGTTTTAATTTGTTGATTAAACCAGATAAAGAAAGGCCCTCGTTCTTTATTAATGAGTCCAGAGTAAGAATACAATCATTGAAGTCTGGAGTTTGCTTGGGAGGGGACCCCCAATTTTTTTAAGGCAAATACAATTGAAATCACCCATGATAATCCAGGGTTCATCTATAGTAGAAGCTAAACTGAAAATGGATTGCCACAAAACCTTCCTACCAAGGTTGCTATTATCAGCATAGAAAAAAAATGACCAGAAAGCTAATGGAGGAGTTGACAGAGATGTGACCATAGATAAATTGGGGGTGAGAATTCAACGAAATGAAAGAAATTACATCGGTGTTCCATTTAATCCACAAGCAGCCATTGGGAGCATCTAAGAAATTGTTAAAGGTATCTTCATTCTTGAAAATTCTAAAATCTTTTGAATCAAGAGGATTGGATATAGATTGAGTAGATAATTTGATTTCGAGCAAGTAAATAACATCAACTCTATTGATTTTTATAATATTTCTGCAATATGTGACTGTAGAGTGACTATGGAAGCCTCTCACATTCCAAAAGGCAATGTTCAAAGTAAACATATAATTATTTTTGGGAGGAGGTGGAGCCTCATTTGGGTCTTCCTTTTCTGCCTTTAAATGTTGTAGAAAGGGTAGTAGTCTTTGAAGATGAAGCTTTAGAAGGGTCTATTGCGAGAGATTTATCATTCAGATTTTCCATATTGGAGTTGGAGAAAGAAGTAGCACAGTCCCTAGGGATGTTATAGTAGGTGGTTGTGCTAAAATATTAGTGTTACTTTCTGCAGGTTCATCCTCCACACTAAAGTCAAAATCATCTGCTGTAGAATCCACACTATTACTAGGATTGTTGATAGGAAGATTGAGTTAAGCGATGAGTTAGAAGAGGCACGGAGAAGTCGCTTTATCGGAAAACCTTAGGTTAAAGAGAAATGTCGGGGAACCACTTCCTAGTAAAAGGGGCAAATTGGAGGTTTGAAATTGGGAGATTTGGGACAATTAGAGGGGAAGTGAGCAAAAGAATCACAAACACCCTGGTGGTTTTCATTCAGATAACCATAGTGACAAGTTTGTCATTAAGAGAAATAGGAATAGACTCTCGCAAAGTTGATTTAATAGAAATTTTAATAGTGACCCGAGCAAATGTAAGTCTAGATCCTTTAGCAATGAGAGGATCAACATATAGAGGAATACCGATCATAATTGCAAATTTAGAAATCCCTTTCTCCGACCAATAGCATAAAGGAAGGTTAGGGAATTTCACCCAGATGGGAATTTCCTTAAAATCTTCTCTCACCGGCGCAAAATCAAAGGTCCACTTCTTGAATATGAATGGCTTACCTAGGATGAACCACGCTCCCCCATGAAGGACCATATCAAAATCTTCCACACAATTGAACTTGAAGAGAAAGAAACCATCAGGAAAGGAGATAAGACCTACATTATCATGAAGCGCCCATATTTTCTTGATGGCTTGCAGCAGGCTCTCATAGTATGGTCTCCTGCCAAGGGCATACCCAACAAATGTGTTGCTCCACTGCTTAGAGCCCTTAACAACTTCTTCTTCGGAGAAGGAAATGGTCTCCTCAGTCGAGAGGATAAAGGAAAGGTTGAAGGGGTTATAGCTGGGGATTTATGAAGAAAGTAAACTTTTCTAGTCAAGGCTTGACTGAGAAAGAGGGGGTAAGGAAGGTATTCCCTAGATAGAAGAAGAGGCTTCCATGAGATGAGGCGAAGGCCCCTTGAGAAGGAGAAGTCGATCAAACAAAATGAAAGTAAAAGAATCATATATCATTAGGTGAAGATGAAGAGGGACGCCGAGAGAAACCCTAAGAGGAAGATGAACATCAAGGAAAAACAAACTATGTTATCTAAAACATTTACAGATATATGAACTTTTATTTGGCCGCACTTTTAGCGTATATACATATGTGCAGATTCTTTCTATTTTGGTGGATGTGGAACACATGCGTGATTTATTGTTTTACTTAACAAATATTTTTAAATTCCCTTGGGAGGTTCTTCCAACTTTAATTATATAAAATAAATTAGATTCATCATAAAAAAGTGACGTATTCGCACTTTGCACGGATGCTCTTTTAAACAAAAGTACCAATTTGCAGTAAACTTATCATATAAAGTAAAATCGTGTCATGCTTGCACATTTTCATAAAAAGATGGCGATGAGATTTTCATTATAATATTTTTTATAAAATTAATTTATTTATTTTAAAGTGAACATTTTAATATTAAATTTATACTTTTTATTATTTTAGTATATTATTAAACTTTAATTATTATTATTAATTAGTTGTTAATTATCATTTATAAATTTATTTTAACATATAATTTATCTTTTTATTTTACTTTTAATGATACTTTTTAATATATATATATATATATATATATATCTATGTCCAACCATAGACCACATTTCTGTCAATTAATGTAAAACCATCAACATGTACTTTTTAGATATGGTGTTTGTCTCCTGTGACCAAAGATCCACTAGAATTATAAGTAGATAATAATATAGTCATATATACTATAAGTGTATAATGCAACCGTTATAATCAGAGTACATCATGTAATTATTTAAATACTAAAAATTTAAATATTACATATTGAATCTAGATGTGTCGTATGATCTAAACCATGAAATCCCACAATGCCTAGATGGATCTCAAGCAGTAATGGATAGGAACTCTCTCTATTATGATCAACTTTGATGGACTACTTGAATTAAAGTGTGTTAGATGTAGATGAAATAAATTATAATTTAATAAAAAAATTTATAATTAAATGAAGAAGTAAATCATTTGTTAAAAAAATTACCTTAAATTTTGTAGGTTGTGGCGATAAGTTATTCTATAATGGCTCATGGTTGAACAAATACTATAGATCCTTCCATTGTGTGATGTTTTTTTTTTCCATAATAGGTCAATATCACCTTGTTCGTCGTCGACCTAACCAACATCCAAAGTTAGGTGGTAGGAGCTCTATGATCCTGAATGATTTGTCATACCCAACCCACATTGACTTATAAAAGATTACATGAAACTCTGCATTGTATGTCCTTGTCTAATTATTGATAGTGTAATAATTGGATGCACATGTTAAGGATTTAGCCTTTCCAATTGCATTGCATCAATTCCTTGTAAGCAAGGAACATGATATTGATGGGAATGACAACAAGATCATTGAGCATTCCCATTGTTGGTCAAATTGACATGAAGTAATCGATAAGTCATACCAAATAATTCAAATTCATTCACATCTATGCAAGTAGGAATAAGGAATCTTTGAGCCTCTAATTTGAACCTCTATATCACTTGCTTAGTCCTAAGTACAATGAGCGATTCATTTGCAATTTCTAGTTTAGCTGTGTTATTTAATCTCTTTAAAAAAAATACTTAACTCTAATATATTGAAAAGATCAATGCTTGAATGGGCAACCCTCAAATATGCCTTAAGACACCATTAAACTATTATGCATTGCATTTTGTATACTCAATCGCATCTTATGTCAATATTTATTTGGTCAAATCCATTTTAACTGGCCACACATATGCCTCAAGCTTCACATTTCTAATATCTACCATGCACTAGTTAAGCACTCATAAGTCATCAAAATTTCTAGCTTAATACATCTTCAAGCACATGGATTTGACATCAGAGATATGCATGCTTCTTATAGGCTTCTTAAAATTCTCTTTCAAGTATTTTAAACAATGTTAATGAGTTTCCCTAGGAAAAATCTCTCTTCACCTTGAACAAGCCCTATAAGTTTATCAACTATAATACATTGATCCTCCATTGTTGAAACTCTTAGAATTGTGTCATGCAAGGTCTATAAGAATCATAACTAGGATTCATTACATTGTGACTCAAAAATGATAAATGTTAATAAAAAAAGTTCATTATTTGCATTAATACCAACTACTATGAGTAATATGTTATTATATTCTCCTAATAAAAATGTTCCATCGAAACTCAGTACTATGAGTGTTTATTTGGGTTCACGGGTTAGCTTTGGCTCTAACATGAAATTGACCAACCCAAAGCTACTTGACCCAAACCTAACCTAAGTATTATATAGTGTGAAAATTCTAACTATAATTTGACTCGGCATGCACCATATTACATAATCCTGGTCTGATTGGCCCATTTAAACAAATATTTTACATCAGATTCAGATCAAAATTAAGTCAAATGTGAATTGAATGGTTAAAATTTAGTCAAATTTGAGTTAATGGGTCAAAATTAGGTCAATTCGGGTTGGCAGGTTAAGTTTGACCAAAAAGATTAAACAAGTCAAACACTTTGATCCAAATCCAACTAAAAAATTTATTGGATAAACCCAAACATAATTTTTTATAGTCGACTTTCTGTTGAGTTATCAGATCAAGTCAATTATCGACACCTTTACTCAGTATAAACTTATAGTAAGCCCATTCAATTATTGATATTTTGAATGCTTGAAAGATACATTTGAAATGATTGAAATGACCAATTTGTATTATATACATTGTTCCTCTCTGACTTATTGCCTCCTATAACCTATCTGACCAATTGGATTCCTCTTAGCTTCCTAAGATAGATTTGATGGCTTTTTTCTTACATCCCATGCTTTCAACCACAACCTAATATTAAACTAAGCCTTGACACTCCTTATAATTTGCTTCTTTTTTAGGTCTCATTATTTGACATATACTATATAATATGAAATATCAAACAAATCTTGGCGTGCATTGACTATGACCCTTTAATAATATTAAATGAGTGCATGTATGGGGACCTAAAATGCTTGATAACTCCAAGCACTACTTAGTTGTTTCATACTAAATACTTGTAATGGCTAATGACAAGGCCTAGATGGAGGCTTTGTAGAATGAAGATTATTGTATATTTATTTTTGTTGGATGAACTCATTTTATATTTTACATTATTTTTAATGGACCACCCACTTATGGCAAATTATAGATCAATCTTCCTCATAAGAAATATATCATCCACTAAGTTGTCAAGGATATATCCATCTATGAAGATGCTATATTCTTAAGAGAAGGATGGACCAATATTTTTTTTAAATCCCTCTAGCTTAGATAAAGAGGCTGATTAACATACATGCCAAAAAAATCTTATGCATTTACATATCTAATACCTAAAGTTAGATATTTATATATCGATATATCATATAAAAATTAATCATAACAAACATGAATCTCAAGGCAATATTCAAATCATCCAAAGCTTAGCAAATTTATAACTAGACTAAATATCTCAATGATGAGCCCACAACACCAAGAATGGTCGATCGAATATGAGGTCTAATCAAATGTTAGAAATGTAAATAGAAACATCAAGTCATTAATTAAATGACTAAATAATCATCAAATTTGACATTATTGTAGTAAAATCAAATAAATCATCGAGAAGAATCCAAGGAGGCCAAGATCACTCAAATCTGAAGTTGATAAGACACTTAAATTCTCAAAAAATCATTTATGATCGTGGAAATCAATATAGATTGACTAATAAAGTATTTTAGGATTTTGGTTAATGTTAGCAAATTACCCCTCTCAAAACTCTATAAATAAGACTTCATTATCACCATGAAATAGGGGAGAGATATGGAAGAGCAAAAAGCTAAACTAAATGCTTGATATTCTCCAAGCACAACCAACAAGCATCATCGACCACCACTTGCTATCACTATCTTCAGAGGTTGTCAAAGCATGATTTCCATCAAACAATCACTGTCATATTATTCAAAGGCTATTGTTAGTTAACATTTTTATAGTCATAACTTTATGCTATCCTCTCTTCCATCTAAGGAGAAGAGTGAAACTTTATATCTTAAAATATATATTGAATTATTTAGACTAGGCTAGACCCCCGTGGTTTGTTCTACTTTTCATAGGATTTTTCACATTAAGATCTTAGCGTGGACATACTCTCTCTAATTATCTATAAATGTGTTGGCTTTTTATGCAAAATTAAGGGTGCATTTGAGACAACTTTTTGACTACCTTATTTTTCAAAAAGTAGTAAAAAAATAACTATAAGACTTATAAATTTTCACTCTACTATCATAAATTTTCTGGCATACAATAATCTCTAATGATTTTTTATGCTTAAAAAGATATATTTTATTTTTTCAAAATAAAAAATAATTATATTTTGATGTATGTATATATATGTTCATGTGTACATATTATATATTAGATATCTAAATACATAACCTATGTAAATCTTAAAAAACATCCCAGATTTAAAAATTCCCCCCCTACATTACAGAAAGAATGATGAGATTGATAATAGTTTGTGGTGAAATTAAATTGGTGCAGGTACAATTCAATTCTTGGATGATCCGATGGGTTTCACCAAGGTTAACCTCAATGAACACCTTGTCTTCCCGATCCCCGCCCCCCACGATGGCCAGTGACCCACTTGGTGATTTTTATGTTGAAAATTACATAGCTGATCTTTCCCACTTGCCCCTCGACTCCTCTCAACCGCTATGGAACCTCCATATCCTCGCCATACGAACATCTGAGGCTACTGGTGTTGCTATCTTCCGCCTCCATCACTCCCTCGGTGACGGGATCTCTAATATGGTTCTAATTTCTAGAATTAGCTTGATTAACTGCAATTAACCAGAATACAATGCACTTCTAATGCTCAATTTCAAATTTCCACGATTTGGTGAATTGCTCTGTATTGATCGGTTTCTTTGAATCCGCGTCTGTTTCTTGTGGGCTAGATCATTTGCCTTGATCTTTGTATCTTGGAATGAAATATCACCCGTGGTTTGCCTTTCTACTGTCTTGGCCATCGATGAGTCTTGGGATAAGCTTGCTTTAACCTATTTTCTTTTACTCTTTTATGCGTTCGAGGCGTCGAGCTCAAATGGTGCAGAAGGGAGAAACTGAGGGTTTCTCCAGGTGCTTTCCGGTGAGGAAAATGGTGAACAGAAATGAAGGAGGAGAAGGGTGACACCAGAAGGGTTTCTTTTCTCCCCTCTCTCTCTTACCTCTATTTTTCTTTTCTTCATATAATCTAGATCTCATTTTCTGCTTTTATGATTTTTATTTATTTGTTATCAATTTTGCTTCTATCTTTAGTTGAGTAAGCCATTTATTTACTCTTCTTCTTGATTTCTTGAATTTAAGTCTTTTTGTTCTGTCTTACAGGGTTTGGGAGAATTTATCTCAGTTCTTTATTATTTCTTAAGGGTTTGTAATGGCTTTTATTTTGTTATCTCCACAACTTCCTTTTCTTTCTCTGTAATCATAAAAAGGTTAATGATTTTATTATTTTTCTATTTTGTATTCCTTACTATATTTATTAATTTGGCCATTGGATGATTTGGATTCATATCATTACTCCCCTCTCAAAGACTTATCCTCAAGGTCAAAATGAACATCTGCTTTCTCTATTTCTTCAATTCATTTCTGAAGCTCCATTATTACTATTCTTTTGTCAAATATTCTTTGGTTTCTATTTAAAAGCATTCCCTTATGTAGACTTGTTTTCTGTGCTGATCCTGTTTTGGATTACCACTAGGTGGATGTAGTTGTAGCTAAATTCATGGACTCATCTATTGGATAGAGTGTAAATGAGCTGTTATACTTTATATTAGAATAACATTGGTAATTCTGCTTAGAATAGGTATGTAAGGATGTGTTATCTGAAAACACTAAGCTATATAGGATATAGGTGGCTAATATTTATGTATACTTGATAGATAGGCTTTCTTATCCTGGGTTAAATGGTTGATACATGAAGCTTGTTGCTAATATTTCTTCTTGTACCCATTGGTTTGTCGATTATCATGTTGCAATTGATGTTGGTCATCATTGATTTTAATTAATGCAAATAACTTGACCAGATATGCCCTCTATGGTACTTCTCATCACAATTGAAGCATAAGCCTCTTCTTTTATATTTGAGTTTTTAAATTATATATTTGCTATTTATGTTGATTATGTTGAGTGGCATTTGTGGGAGGTTTAGGTAGTTGGAGCACTCGATATTGTTTACTGGAGTGTGTGATTTACATTTTCTATTTATTTTGTACAATCATCTTCCATTAGCTTTTATTGCTTGCAAGGAAGAAGATGTAGGATCTTACTTCCCTTTAATATCGATTTATTTCGATTCAAAGCGACTTTGTAGAAATTCATGTGGAATTTTTTGGTTAGCTAGGTCTTCAAACTCATTATAAAAGTGTTGTACTATGGTTTCTTTGGTGCTTAGCTAATTCTCCTCTTAATTCTCTGTATAGGGAAGAGCCAAATCTTTGCATAACTTATTCTTTAAATTGTTATGAATACAATTGTTTATTTAATTGCATCCATTGATACCAACTCAAAGCCATCCATGTATATTGAGGATATTAAAATTTTTGCTCCTCGATGTGTTATAAAGCTAAGAATTGCTAAAGATCCAACCTCTAGGGTTTCTCCATTAAATGACATATCTATGTGCATTGCATGTGTGTGTCTGTTTGGAGAATAGGATTCTGAAGGGGATGCATCACATACCTGGATTTGAGGTTATTTTTCCAATCTATTTTCTATGGCAGTCAATCTTCTTGATATTTCAGTCAATACCATAGTGGTAGGTCATTTCTCTTGTTTAGTCTTTCTACACACTCATCTATGGTCTTTGCTGTGTGTCTTGTGCCTTCTGCCATTTATGGTGAGTGATGTAGTCAACGAGAGCACTAATAATATGATTCTAATTTTAATTGATTAACTACAATTAATACAATGCACTTCTAATTAAGTGGCTCAAATTTCCCGATTTTGGTTATATCAATTGCGCTCTGTTGGGTCTTGATCATTTCTTTGGGTGGAATCCATATTCTGTGGGCTGGATTTGTTTGCCTTAATCTTTATATCTTGGAATGAAATCTCACCGTAGTTTGCCTTTGCGCTGGCTCTGTCTTGGCCGTCTGATGAGTCTTCTGGGATAAGCTTCATTTTTAACCTATTTTCTTTTACTCTTTTGACCGTTCGAGTCCATCGCTCAGAAAATGGTCTTGAGCGAAGGGAGAAACCCAGTTTCGCGGAGAGCTTTCCTGAGGAAAATGGTGAACTTAAATGAAGGAGGAGAAGGGTGAAATGTGAGAAGGGTTTCTTTTATATTTTGTTCTCTATTTCGTCTTACCTTTATTTATAGTTTTCTTTTCTTCATATAATCTAGATCTCATTTTCTATGCTAACTTTTTTTATTACAGTTTGTTATCAATTTTTTTTCTTTATTGAGTAATTTATATTTACTCTTCTTCATGATTTTTTGAATTTAAGTCTTTGTTCTTCTCTTACAATTTGGTTTGGGAGAATTTATCTCAGTTCTTTGTTATTCTGCACTTAAGGGTTCTGTAATGGCTTTTATTTTGTTATCTCCCAACTTCCTTCACTTCTTTCTGTGTAATCCCACGTAATGATTTTCTATATTATTTTGCTGTATTTTGTATTCCTTACTGTTTGAGTCTGTTCTTATTGTTAATTTGGCCATTGGATGATTTGGATTCATATCAATCTCCCTTATGTCGCTCTTGCATTAACTTTTCAAACTTCGACCACAATCTTTTCCATCCCTTTAAATATTGTGGCTGATCTAATTGATGTTCTGTCTTTGGATTTGGACCTTTCTTATCTACGCTTGGAACACCCTCTTTGAAGTTCTCTTCTTCGTCTCCAATTTCATTTTTTTAAAGGATACCAAAACATCAATTTTGGGGGAAGAAGGCGTGGAGTATCGGCCAAAGCGGTTCGTCCACCGCACTCTTAGCCTTGATGACATTACAGCAATAAAGAACACCATTGATTGTGTAATGTCTTCTAACTCACTTCTTTATTATGAAGGAATTATGCCATCCTTAGCGCACGCTAATTATTTGATGAATTTCAATGTAGACAATAAACGATGTTTTGCTTGGAGTCACTTCTGCCGCTCTGTCTCGTTACTTAGCAGGAGCTACGGGCTCTACACTTGCGGATTAGAACTACTTTGATTGCTAATGTTCGGCCAATTCCAGGAATTCATGTGAGAGGAGCACCAATTATTTTATTTTCTTTTCATAGATTTGTAGAAATATTGCTTATTGTTAGTCTACGTAACATGTCGAACTGCAAGCAGAGTTTGGCATATATGATGAAGAAGGACTCTAAAGCGAAATGGGGCAATCGGATTGGGCTTTTTATTGTTCGACTCCCTGTCATGAACTGAAGATCCTTTGGACTATATAAGAAAAGTTGCAGCTATCACGGAGAAGAAAAAGAAATCATTTGCAGCGATATTCTCTTATGCATGTTTTGTGTGGATTTACAACAACATGGGTGTTAAGGTACGTTGGATATTATTCATCTCTGGAGAAGCCCACCATACTTTTCTAAAAGTTTATTTTGCATCAACTTTTTACTGAATAAAAGAATAGGTTAGTAAAGATGACCATGATAATCTATTATAATATTATTTAAATTTCAAAGTTGTGTTTTTCCAACTTTATCATTCAAATTTTTAGATTTATAGATTAGATCATCTCAAGATTATCATTTGAATTCACAACTAATAGCGAGTATACTTTATCATAGGTTATGCTTTAATACAATATTTTCTTTCTCAAATATTGTTGGGCCAACAGAGGAAGTTAACTTTTGTGGCTCACCCTTGGTCTACCTTGCTCCTAGTACTTATGGAAATCCACAGGTGAGTCCCGCTAGAAAATAAATGATGTTTTATAGGTATTGAATAATTTCATATAAGCTTATCATTTACAATTGAAAGTATTTTGTTGGTTAATTAGTGTTTAATGGAGTTACATAAATTTGACCCTTTAGATTTTTTGGAGAAGGACAGGGATCATGTTGAAGAATAAAAAGGTGAGTGAGATTAAAAAAGGGGGATTTACATACATACCACACTATTCTTATGTATTTACATATCTAACACTTAAATTTTAATTTATATATATAACACCCTAATCTTCAATATCACATCAAAAAAATATCATCAACAATCACTTTTAAAAGTGAGATGCTCATTTTTAAGCATAGGAAAGTGTTAGATAAGTAAATATTTATTTTTAGGCATTAGATATGTAAATATATAAGAATTGTGTGGTACGTATGTAAATCTTCCTAAAAAAAGTAGAGTGGATTTATTAAATATTGAATCAAATAATATTTGGGGAAGATGGCTCATTTTCATTATACTACCTTACTTGAGCTGCTCATTAGAGCAACTTGAGGTTTTATTTATTTTTTTCCTTTCTCACTTTATTTTATTGACAAGTGAATCCAATAGTTCTTACTCATTATCATAAGGGACAATTACAGGTGAAACTATTGTAGCCCACATAGTAGTGTGGAAGATTCCTCGAAACAAAATTTTCCATTTCATTAACCTATCGAAACAAGGTGAGATGACTAGTTTAATGACCTTATATTGATTTCTTTGGAGAATGATGGGGATCATTTTAAAGGGTAGGGTAGTGTATGAGATAAAAACATTGGAGAGGTGAAAGCAATAATGCTTAGGGAAGATGGCTAACTTCTTTGTATTACTCTGGTTGGGTTGCACATTACATTAACTTAAGTTTGAATTTTCCTACTCACTTTTTTTTAATTATAGGTAGGTTTACACAAGGCATAATGTATCCAAAGTTCATGATGTCTTATCATATTAAACATTTATAGCTGAAACTACGATTTTAGCTCATATAACAACCTGACTTTCTCATAACAAATGTTAAGAAGAGTGTCACAAGAAAAAAAAAATGACAAAATAGTGGTATGAATTTTTTATCATATATAGGAGATTCACAAGAAGAGATGAAGAGAGAGAGATTCAATTATAAAAAAATAAACAATTCTTATCTAGACTTATACAAAATACTCAAGTTAATGGCATATCATCAATTTGATAGAAAGATAAAAATTAAAATAAAAAAAAGATGTGTGTTACTTGGTCTCTCAAAGCATTTAGGCTCCTTAAGGTTAGTTACATTTGAGGACATGTTTAAAACAAATTCAAAATAAATAAAAATATGCCTTTATTTTGATTTAGATTCAGAGGGTTATTAAAGGAAGACTAAGATACATCAATTATAATTCTAATATAATAGTTTATATTTATTGAGTGTCAATTGATAATTAAGAAGGTGAATCATTGTAATAAAGTGTGATGATGGCCTTAATATACAAAAGGTCAATGCGGTAATAATTACTAAAGCTCAACAAAAAGTATGATGAGCTCAAATTGGCAAATGGGTAAGAGAAAAAATTTTAAGAAGGGTGAAAATAATTTTCATTCACATTTCATGGATCCATCATCGTAGATTGTCAAGATCGAGGTCATTTAGCTAAGGAAAGTAATCAAACAAACATAACTATGCAACACTCTATTAGCAACCATGAATTGTATCTTTCAAACATGGTCTTATGATCTTAAACTAAACAAAGATAACTAAGGATTCATAAAAAATGAATTTTAAGGAAAGGTTGGAAAGATATAGGAGATAAATTTTTTTTATAAATTTAGAGAATTTCTTACAAAGAAAAGGAACTAAGATAGCCTAGCTATACATAACCAAAGTTACTCAATTTTAAAATTACAATTCCTTCATGGTTAAGCAATTTCCTTCTAGCATACTAAGAAATCTTAAACATAATTAAATATTATCTTAAGGCTAAGGCTCTATTTTAACTAATATGATAAAATATGATATATAATGCATGATATTTATCTTTAAATGAGGAAGATATCTATTTATGCATGTTAACTTAGCTATACTATGAAAGTACACCCGTGCTTAGGGTTTTTTTAATCACAAGCTAACTTTCTCTTGGTTAAGAAATTTCCTTCTAGCATACTAAGATATCTTAAACCTAATTAAATATTATCTCAAGACTAAGGCTCTATTTTAAGTAATATGATTAAAAAATGAATATAATGCATGATATACATCTTCAAGTGAGGAATATATTTATTTATGCATGCTAACTTAGCTATATTATGGAAGTACACCTGTGGTTAGGGTTTTAATCAGCTAACTTCTTATATATTCTCCATGATATAAAAGAGAAAAATTAAATTAAAATATTTAATTAAAGAATGCCATAATTTTCATTTTAGATTTTTTATAAGTAACATTAAAATTATTTATCATTTTATTAAAGTAGATAGAAATGATGCTCTATTTTGAGCTTAATACAAAATCATCTAGAGCTCAATAACCATATATTAATAAGAAAATGAAAACAAAAAACACATTAGTAGTATAAATAACCAATGAGTTGCAATGGCTATAAAAGAATAGGTAACTTGCCAGTGCAACATGATATTCTACTTATACATATATCAAATGAAATAAAAAAAGAGTAGTTGAGTTCTACTCATATAAGCAGAGATGGTTTAAATAGTAAAGTAAAAGTTTTAGTTTTTCTTTACTCCTTAGAACAAAACAAGCATTAGTTTTATTTATGCTAATTGAATAAGGATATGTAGACGTTATAACTTTCAAGTAAGTGCAATAATATGTAAATCCTACTTATATTTTTTTCTTGAATCTTAAGTTCAAATTCAATAATATACAAATAATATGTTGACATTTGATTAACTTTATATAAAGTTTCTATTTTGATCCACATAATTGCTTAGTTTCTCCATATATTTCAATCTCAATTGCTCATACTATTACATTTAAAAATAAATTTAAAAGTTTTTATTTATTAAAAACCTAACAGGCACTGCGATTCACATTCAAAGTTATTTAATTATATAATTTTTATCTTAAAATTTTCAACAAAAAATTTTAATACCTTCATCGCTGATCCTATACTCGGATGAAAAGGTTGAATAAATTTTGGTAAAAAACTATTTTGTTCTCCCACAATGAAAATTCTCCCAACATTAACATTAATCTAAGGCTTTCAATTTTTTGTTCTAAATAACTGTATATAAATGATTCAAGTATATGCATAAAATTGTTCATCAGTTGTACTAGTTGTACTAGTTCACTTATATGAACAAGTTTGGGTTATAGTAAGTTTGGCTATTTGAGTGTATAAATTTATCTCATGTTCTTTGGAATGCTGATTGATGTCTTAAGACTTTGGACCACATTAGGGGTGTAAATAAGTTGAGTAGAGGTAGAGTTATAGTTGAATCGAGCACAACTCGAGGTCATATAGGCTTAAGAGAAATTCAAGGCTGAAGCTTGACTCGTGTGCATTAATTTGGTTGGCAAGCTAAAGTTTTTTTTGGTTACTAGATTTTATACATTCAATTGAAGTTTTAATAAGCTATAGCAATTAGTTTTGGTATCTATAATTAACATTAAGCTTGTAAAATTCATTGATTTCAAATATAAAAAAATCAATAATTAACATTAATATTATAATTGTGTAGCTCTCAAAAATAAGGAAAAATGAGAAATTAAAGTTAGTCAAAAAATCTAAAAACTCAATTGATCATAATGTGATATCAAAATTAACAAAATGTATAGCTTACAAGCAATATAATATTTGTCATATCAACTCTTAACATGAACTAGAACTTTCAACTAACACAAATATTTCATATCTCCAAATACATAGTAAAGTAATAAAAAAAGTCAAAATGATCATAAAATTATTCATATCTACAATTTGGTGACAGTCTTTGTAGCTAATTAACACATGAGTAGATATCTTCAAAATTTGATGTCTTCAACAACAAACTGATGTAGAACTATATGAATGACTCTAAATATGAAACATAAGGTCAAAGTAATTATTTAACTGAAAAATTTATATTTTTTATTTATAAATAAGACAAGAAGATCATTTTACAACACTTGAAACATAAAAATGATGATCATAGGAAAATACTTATGTAAGGATGGAAAATTAATAGTTATATAAGATCAACATAGAAACACCTACTTTTTCTTCTCTTTTAAAAAGCAACCATAAATGAAGTCTACTAAATCATCATAGATAAATGAAATAAAGAAAATTAAGTTCAGTTTTCTAGAGTTTTTTCACATCATTTTGGTTATAGATTAGGGGATCTCCACCTCTTTATCATCATTTTCTTTCTATAAATCGAAAAAACACAACATGCTGCTATTATTATTATTATCATAAATTCATGTAAGAGTAATAAATTATAAAGAAATAAAATTGCATATGTTAAAATTTTATCTTTATTTTGTTTCTTTAACCCTTAAAGAGAATGACCCAATTTGATCCACAAATAAGGACTTGCACAACTTACACATCTTATTTGGAGCGATATGTACTGATGGCTCTCTCATTTACAATAAATGTTGACTTAACAATAACTATACTTATTGATATAAATAATATACTTGTAGCCATCCATGATAATATCCTATCTTTTATTTGACTTTTTTTTATTATTTTCATCTCATAAGTCTCCTCCTCACCATCGTCCTCCTCCTCCTCCTCCGCCTCCACTACAAGCTCTTTCCCCTTATAGTTATCTTTGCATATCTTCTCCATTCTAGCCTCCATTACAACCATCTGAATTTCATCTGAGCATTCATCCTCGCTTTCGTCTCTTCTACCATTGCAGTACACGCCTATGAACTATATCATCAATCAACTGACTGCTTATTCCAAAGAAGGAATGGCATGCATCTTAGGCTAACCCCTATAAGCTTAGGCTATAGATACGACCCTTATTCTTTTCTCCATTAGCCACTTTCCATATGTCATACTATGACTGCTCTAACTATCCACTAGAACTTCATGCACCAGTGGAACCCTAACTAACAACTTCCTTCAACCACATGCAATTATACTACAAGCAATTAATTAGAATGTGAGTTAATCATAATAGATTGTTAACTGAATTATTATTCAAAAAATTAAAGTTAACTTATGTATGCCCTTCATGACTGAATATCAACTCACAGTTGGTCAACCTGATGCTTGTGTGTTCTACTATGTAATCATTAGTAGTGGGCTCTCCTCCAAGAACTTTAGTGATCGCTCTGGAAAAATGCTTTTGTGAAACTCCGTGCCATCTATTTAAAAAAAATCATCTAGGAGTTCAATCTCAATGAGGAAGATATATATATATATATATTCAACCATATTTCTCCTAACATTATGTTAGGATTTATTTAGATATTGGTTTAATTTCATATGAATGCAAGAATTCATAGTTAATTACCCCTCTTATCATAGTAAGAGTCCACTCTTGATTAATGTTGAAAGTAAGCATATATCTAATATAAATCAATGTCTGGAGGTGTGGTGTGAATGACTATCTAAAAGAAAGAGGAAGGTAGTCTCGATCAAAATCCCATGGTTTTGTTATTATGGGATTAACGTCATTCTAATCTACCGACATCAGAGGGCTATTAGCCGTAATATCCAAGGATTCTGATTAGTAGCTAAGGGTTTCCTCTTCTCGAGATATCCCAAGTAGACTAGAGGTGTTGTGTAAATGTTTATTGAATTAAGGGTACTTAATTTATAAGTTTATTCAATAATTTAATGAAGTTTTCTTTGTAGACATATGTTGGGCTTACATCCATTGGAAGTTTGGGATTTGAGGGAGTTTGCATGGTGAACAAATGACTGGGCTTACATTTATTGGAAAGCCAATAGGTTCAGGTGTCTTCATAGAAAACGAAAAGACTAGACTTACATCTCTTGGAATGCCATTATTAGAAATGTTTATATGGAGAACAAATAGATTGAGCTTACATCACTTGGGAATGTAAGTAGGTTTATAAGGGTCTTCACATAGAAAATAGAAAGGCATTTGAATTGATTTTTTTATTTCTAGGGAAAGCATTTTGGCTTTGTATAAGCAGGACCTAATGCTAGAGATTCAGTGTCATGGCATTGAGAAGTTGGTGCTCTGGCCCCAAAAGCCCAGAGCCTCGGCGCAGGCAAGCTAGTGCCCCAACACTGCCAGGAAGAAACATAAGTCTCAAAATTAGAGAGGTCAATGCTTCATGTGTTGTAGCACTAAGGCACCATGAAGAATCATAAAAACTAGATTATTTGACCAATGTCAAGGCACTGCCAAAGTGGGGTCGTAGTACTAATCATAAAGCCATTCAAAGGGACAACAAGATGGGAGGTGCATTTAATAAAAAAGGATAGAACATTTGACCGATGTCGCGGTGCTCCATCAATACCTGACACACTTTTCAAATCTGATCGGTTAAGAAATTAATGGTAATAAATATTTTTAAATGCTCATTTTGACCAACATAGTAACCATTATGAGTGGCTAATCGACGTCAAGGCGTTGCATGTGGACTGCTTTGGCACTATTCCCATATTTCATAAACTAAGAGCCTAGTGCCTCAACACTACAACAGTGTTGGGTCTAGCCTATAAATAAAACCCATATGCTATCAAAATTTTCATTCTAAAGTATTTATTTTCTCAAGACCTCATGCTTCTTAGCTTTTCCTCAAGTCTAGAACAGTAAACATCCCACCCAAGGTGATCTAGAAGAGCAAGAAGAGGGAATCTTTGATTGATGCTGGTAGATTTATCAATATGGATGCAGAGGCAAGGTACTAATACACCTTCATAAGCACCTCATTCTAGAGAGGAGCTTTCACAATCTGATGGATCAATGAGCAAGGCTGGGAGCATCTCACCTACGATAAAGTCACTTGCGTCGTCCCCGTGGTGCAAGAGTTCTTCACCAATGCAAAGATCATCAAGACAACCAAGTTTTTGTATGGGGGAAATGAGTATGCCTCGATAGTACTTCCATTAACATATATTATAATTTACAAAATTTTGCATATGATCAATATCTTTCCTACTTCAATATTCACCCTAATTTTAATGAAATCCTTAGTTTTCTCACTATTGGAAATGTAAATGTCCAGTGACAGCATTAGAAAAAGATTAATTAATTTTTTGTTGACGACTTAATAATCGAGGCTACAACTTGCATTATTTTATTTCCATAAAGTTGATGCCCATTGGTAACATCAGTGAGATAACTAAGGATAGAGTTATTTTTAACTATGTGATTCAAAAGGGCTTTACCATAGATGTAGAAAAGATTAATATAATTCAATTTCTAATATGATTAAGGGTATTACTATTCTAGGGAATGGCCAAGATTCTCTTATTTATTGTTGACCTCACTTTCGGAGTGAGGACTCATCCTTCCCATCTTAGATTTAGGAGTATTCTAACCACTATGATCTCCATAGTCATAGGACACTTCTAGTGATTAAGGAACACTAAACACAACCCTAGGGACTTAGGAATGTATACCCTAAGCTTAGGATGTGCCTTATAATAAATAAGTTCTACATATCCCATTGTCTAAACCAAAACCTACGCTTATCCACTTATCTCAAAAGCAACCTCAAGACAACATAACCAACAGCAAATCGAGTTTGTTTCCTATCCAAGCTCCAAGCCAAATTAACTTAGCCCTTAACCTAAGTTAATTCTATCATAATCCTATGGATCCAACCCAAATCCTATTTAATTGAAACCAATCCAATTAATTTTTACAAAAGCACTCCAACCTTTCAGTACTCTATTTCAAACCCTTCCAAGACTCATAACCAAACCAATCCAATCAACCCAAGTTAGCCCATTTGGCATAAAGGGTCCAAATGAGTCAAAGTTTAATTAAATCTAAATCAATTGCAATCAAAGACATCAATCAACCCTAAATCTATCATTAAACTTTTCTCAACACCCAATTCAATCTAATTTAGCCCAATCAACCCATTTGTTCCACTTGACCCAAAGTGGCCTAAATGACCAAATCAACTCAAACTTCAATCCAACCCAAATTAGATTGAATCAACCCATTTAATATCTTCTACAATGATTGTTGGTCATCTTTGATTATCTAATTGAAATCAACTGGGTCAATCCAAGCCAATTTGATCATTTGATCAAGTTGGCCCAATTAACCCATATGGACCAAAATTAACCAAACCTCTTTCCAACCTCAGTTGATTAAAACCAATCAATCCTATCAACCATAAATTGATCATTGAACATGAATCAACCACCAATTGAATCAAACCAAGCCAACTTGGGCTCTTGACCCAAGTTGACTCAATTTGACTTGAAGGCTCAAATTGGGCAAAAACTCATTCTAAACCAAATTGATTGAAATCAATGTCTCTAATCAATCACAATTTGATTATTGAACATAATCCAACATCCAATTGCATCCAATTTGGTCAAACCAACCCAACTGTCCCATTTAGCTTAAATTTACCTAAATGATTCAATTAAACTAAATCATTCACAAATCCAAATTGATTCAAACCAACACCTACAATCATTCTCAAATGATCAACTTGATTCTAAGCCAACCCTCCACCTAAGCCAATTTGGTCAAATTGACCAAATTGGTCAACTTATCCCATTTGACCCAAATGAACACAAGTGAACCAAAATCAAATCCACTTCAAATTAAACTAAACTAATGACACCAATACACTCCAACTGACCAAATGAACCTACCCAAGCTAACAATTTTATGTAATTTGACCAATTGGTCAACCTAACCCAAATGAACCCAATTTGACTAATGTGGGTCAAATTGAGCGAAACTCATCCAAACCAAGTCCAAACCCAACAAAACTTGGTATGACCCATCCTTGGGTCACCATGGGTCAGCCCAAATGAACCCAACCCTTGGTTGACTGATTTGGATCAAAACCCATTGGACCAACCCATCCAAATGAGACAAAATACCCATTTGGATGGTCTCACCTACTCACCAACCCATGGCAGTCACCCTTAGCTCATTTTGGATACTAAGACCACTGACCCACCAAACCCAAGGCAATTGGGTTTAGCCTTTGGTGAAGAGCGGGTCAGTTCACCTATGCCTCTCCATTAGAACACTTAAAAGAGGAACACACCTTATCAGCCCTTGCAACTACCTCAACCCTTCAAGAGCCTCCACCTCAGCCCCTCACTGTCATCTCCAACCACCTACCCTGGCCAGATGACTACCAAAAGCCAAAATCATCTTAGCCATCAGATCACTTGAGCAGGAGGGTATACTCCTCCCTATCCAATTCAAATGACACAGAGAGTTTTCTTGAGTGATTGTGAGCATCGCCAGAGCTTCTCTGAATTCCCTCATGCTCCTTATTACCGGCGAGACTTAAGATGAATGAAACCAAGCCCCTTATCTGTCCAACCTCACTCAAACTCCTCCAAAGTCAAATTAACTTTTCCCACACCTTCCCCAAGCTCTAACGAGTCGAAACAAATCAATTCCAAATCGATTCAATCATCGAAAGGCACTCATAGACTAACTTCGATGAGCTTCATGGCAGCATTTGGTCCACAGAGCTATCGGGGAGGACGTAACTCAAGAGCTTCTCAATAGGGCTTCATCTCTTCAAGCCAAAGCTACCTCAATCAATGGACTGCTGATCTTGAGCTCTGGCGAGGTAAACTCTGGTAAACCATAAAAAATCCATTAGGTGTTGGTCTTCTATGAAGGAAAGTGTGATTGAATGTGATTTTCAATGTAGGATCTCCTTAGATCTCTTCCCCGCATATTTGGGAGTCGATCCCGACGTCCCACGAGCTCCATCGAGCTCAAATCAAGTAGTGGAAGGTAGATTGTCAGCCTTCTGGTGCTCGGGGGATGAAAGATCATTCATCATCTCTTCTGCATGATTAGAACAAACGACCTTGATTTAATCATTTAGATTTTTTGATTTAATCCAAAAGGAACCATCGAATCAATCTCATCCGTTCAATCAAGATCGAGGCGGGACATCGCCCCGCTTCGACCACTAGAGGGGACGTTTTAAATACCCTATCCATGGTGCCATGTGGAAAGCATCACCACGTCAGCTCCCGCATGGTGTCGACGGGTTAGGAGGTTAATTAGGTGTTAAAAATATGATTAATTAGCAAGAACTTCAAATATTCATAACTTATTGTAAAAAATCCAAAAAATATGTGTAAACCCATTTTGGAAAGGGTAAATAGAGGATAGTTTAATAAAAGTAAAATTCTTAAGGTTTGATTAATGACAGAGCTTAATTAAGGTTTGAATTTTAGGCTAATTATCCTTTTTAAGGCTTAATTATTTGATCAATTAATCCCAAATTTGATGGGTTATTTCTATAGGATGTCCTCTACCTCCCATTATTTTCTTGGGATTTATTGGCCGTGTAATTTGGAGAATTTGAAATTCAAATTTTAATTACCCTCTTTAAGTAATTAAATAATTATAAAAATTATTAAATAGTGTAATTTAAGTTATTAATAATGATTAATCACTGTTAACACTTGGGATGATGACGAAAAATAATCAAGTCCTCTTTCTTGGTTATTTTCCTTAATGTATTCCTACAGGAGGGTTAATTAATGCATGATTAGTTAATGAATAATTAAGTCACTTAATGGTAAAATTAATTCAATTTAAAATGCTAATTAGATCAAATAATTCAAATTGAATTCATGGGTTCCTCTTTATGTGTTTAATAACATAAAGACTTTTAAAGAATATATGGTTAACCCATGGATGTGGGAAAATCATATAAGTACTTAAATAGTCTTTTCCTTAATCTAATTAGCTCTTAAGCATGATCCTAATTACATTAAGTCCCTTTAGGAGCATTATAAATTTTAATTTCTTATTTGCATATTATTAGAGGCTCATGATTAAGTAGTTAATTAAATTAAGGAAGCATGGGAAAGATAAAAAATGAATTACTTAATGGCTTAAACTTGACTAATCTATAAAATTCACTTAATTATTTTTCTTTAAACACATTAAGCCACTAATGTGGGATGGGGTTAAAGCATCAAATATTAACTATCCTCTTTAAGTTTAATAATTCAAATCCAAAATCCAATCTCATAATAACTTTAGTTAACCTTAAATAATTTTATTTAACTTGATTGTCCTTAGGAATTAGTGAGATTGAAAGTGTTATGTGGCAATGTTCAACTATCCCCTTTTAATCATTATAAATTTGTATTACATTTGATATCATGCATTCATGTTTTCAATAAAAGAATCAATTGAATTTAATTATGCATAAGTTGGATGTGTTGGATTAATCCTATTATATGTGTAGTTATTATCACTAATAAATTCCAAAATTATTATCAAAGTTATAAATTAATAATGAAGATTTAAATATATGTTGTCTATGAATATTCTATGATTTACATTTGTTTATAGCTTAAACATGTTAAAGTATTATTTTCTTTTCATGATTCATGTATATGTTTACATGTATTTGAATGTTAGTAAGTATATAGTCTGAACATCCAAGGAATACAAGATTTTAAGTAGCCCCAAGGAGGTATTAGATTACCTCACTTTCTCATTTAAACAATGACACGTACTTACATAATTTTATTCATATGTTTACATAGATTAGAATTTGGATAAAGCTTTACTTTACATGAATAAATAAATTTGTTAACATACAATCTTTTGTATGATTTTCATTCTCATGGTTGTGTATAAATTTATATGTATTTAAGATAACAAGTATACAAGCTAGACTTCCCGAGAATATGATATTTTAAGTAGCCCCAATGAGGTCTTAGATTATTTCACTTCCCTGGTTTAAATAACAACACATACTTGCTTAAATCTATAATACATGTATATATGTACTTAGCTAAAGAATGAAATCCATCTTTTCTACCAAAAATTTATACATTCACAGTCATTTAAGTGTGCCAAAAATATATTGTATGTATATGTATGTTAAGTTCAAAATCATATGCATGCTATTGATGATGAAAAGAAATAATATAACATTCATGCGATAGTAATTCAATTTCATTAATCTTAAGATACCTTTCATGTTTGAATATGAGTCTTTAATATTAACCCAAACATAGGATTAATAAAATATATAATAAATCATTCCTTAAAAGAAACCAAAATTATAATACATGCCTTTAGAAAATAATTTAGGATATGGATGAATGAGATTAAACCCCTTTCTTCTCTTTACAACAATTAGAAGCTAAGTAAATATCAAGTGAAACAAAAGAAAGATACAAATTAAAGTCCATCAATCCTTTTAACAACTTGAAATGAAACCACTCCTCATGTTTAACTTAAAGAATTCTAAACTTAAATTATCATAATCCTAAAGCCTAGTAAGACATAGCACATTAAGCTTAACCACACACATTAGAATACTATGTCACCACTTCTAGCTCTAAGTTAGAACGGTGTATATTGTGATGTTGTATTTTATTTTATGATGTAATATTTTAGACTGTATGTTAGGACATTATTAGTGTAATGATATTTTTTACAGGAGATTATGCTAAAGGAGTTTCTTAAATAAAAATAAATATAAGTGTTTTTTGCTTACAGTTTGCTTATATCCCTTTACATAATTCACATTAGGATAGGTGGACTTGGCTACCCATGTGCAGGGTGTCAAGTCTAAATTATGGAATATTACTGCTTGGGTTTGTGTGGATGTTTATCTAACGTATTTTGTAGGTGTAGTTAACTTTCATTTTTTTAAAAAAATATGTAATTTTGCAGTAGGAATTAGGATTACTACTATGGGATTTAGGATGAGTAGTGGCTAGAAGGAAAAGTCTTAGGAGGCCCTATGAGGCCTTGGAATATAATCAAATCAAAAGGAAGAAAGAAGATGAGGGATAGAGACCCCCATAGAATTTAATTCAATTGTAATTCTAATATTCTTTTGTAATCCGGGTTGTATAAAGGTAGAGCTCGGCTACCAAATTTTTTCTCTTTTACAGGGTTTAAAACGATACCCGATCGCATTGACTTTTTTTATTCTTTCATGAAATCTATAATTGTTTGATTATTGTGTTTAAGTTGCGTAATAAAAATTTCATGTTCTTCATAGGTTTCTTAAGCTTGATGATTGAATATGTGGCTTGGATGCGATAGGCTCTTTATGGTAACATTAATTTTTCTACCCCCATTAAACAACTCATAACTAAATTTTAAAATAACTCATAACCCCACTTTAAAGCTTAGGTTATAATCAAGATAATTAAAAGATTTAACCAACCCCATGAATGATGTATATTCCCCATACATAACATCTTGCTTTACTCTTGAATATCGATGGTCTCCACTCTTGCACGATAGGGGAATGCTTGACTTATGAGAGTATCCCTTGTAGTGGAGAACACCTCCTCCCATTAGTTGGGCCAACAATCTAATTTCATCATGCATTTAGGCATAATTATCCAAAGCCCTTATCCAAATGAATGCGTCAAAATGATACAAAAAATTTTAAAAGTTTGCATTTAGTCTAAGTCATTTCTTCATGCTAGTCATGATCTAGTCTCGTAAGGAGTGAGTTTAGGACTGTAGTCTCCTTCCAAATTAAATTATAGCCTAACTATCTTGCACATACATAAGACTGGACTACATAGTTTTGAATCGTAGGAAGCTGGAGGCCACTCCAACCAATTATAAGTCCAGAAGAGTCGGCATGAGTTTACCCTCTCTTATGGAGGTAAACCACTATATAATTTTTCATTTAGATTTTGGTCGTGCTCTTAGCTTGTACTTAAGCATCCTAGATTTAGGATCTGAGGCTATTTGTTTTCTTTTGGCTATGAGTATAAGTCCTCGCCTCTGAGGCATTTTTATAATCTTGTGTTGATGGACTATAAGCCCTAGTAATCTAATAAAATTTCAACTTAAACTAAAATAAACTTTCTCTTTCTAACATATAAAGCCCCACCATAAGGTAGACTGGAGCACTTACTAAGATTCCTATTATCATGAGTGCTCCCTACTTATCTTTTCTTGGAATCCAAAAAAAGGCTTTCCAAATTGAACCTTCCCATTTAATTTTCAAAAATATCTAATCCTTTGATAGTCTAACCTTGAGAGTGTTCTTAGGAAATTCTCATTTCCTATGATGTAATTAGCTATGAGAGCTTGCTTCCATAGGGAATTAAAGAACCCGACATAAAATAAACCATGCTTTACTTTTTCATGTAAAGTAGGGGAGAGATCTCTAGTATATATGAAGACCAATCTGCCTTAGAGTCCTTATTAGGTGATTAGGTCCATTATAGGGTGATGTTTCCATCTTTTCAGATGGTACTTCATACTTTGATGTCGTCCTTATCACTTAAATAAGTCCCCTTTAAGAACTATATGGTGTCCACACGACTCCAAATTAAAACACCATACATTTTTCTAGCGACTCCATTGGGGTGTGTTCCACTCTCCATCTTTAGTAATCAATCACTATCTCCAAGCATCGATAGTGGACTTATATTTTATATAAGTCCAAGAATATCATTCTTTCTATTGGACACCTTGCTTATTTCATTTTTAAGCAAGGGTGGCCAACATCTTTTAAGTTGTAGGACCTCACTCCATGTAAGTCTTAAAACCCTTATTGGACCTCCAATAGGTAAAAGAAGATTAATTAAAGGAATGATCTAAAAAGAAATCAAATAATATCAAGAACCTCTTACCACTAGCTTAGTGAAGTAAGGTTTATCCAACATTTCCAAAACTCCAATGAAGTTCAAAAGAAAAGTAAAAGATTATTCTCTAAAATTTTCAATCTCTCCAACATACATACGAACTCCATTTAATATAATCAAATTTGTTAAATGAGGGTTCCAATTCAAAGTCAAAATCAAATTAAACATCAATAATCAAAGCAAAATTCTAATCTTATTCTCTTTTCCAATAGTGAAGTAGAAATTCTAGCCCTCTTTTCTTTCAAGCAGCTTTCTACCATGTCTTTCTATAAGCTTATTTTCTCTTTTGCTTCTAGTGTGGATTTGGCCCTAGATCAGACCATACTCATCTCCACCCTTGTAATCAAATTCGGTCATGGCTTTGAGCACTTCAAAGTCACATGCGAAAGACCTACCCTCACCACAACCAGTAGAGAGGAGGTGGCAGATAAAAAGCCACTTCTGCAGTTTGACCTTCAATCTAATATGGAGTTCCCCTCATTGAAGAGGAAGGCTTTAGAGGTTCCCAACTACAAGTGGTAGTTGTACCTACCACTATTTCAGTCAAGACTAGTATTGCCTCTATAGTTTCCCCAGTCTTTAAGGGGAAGTCTATCTTAGCTTCTGAGATATTCTCCCCCATGTTTGGGGTCAGTTCAAGATCCCGTCTTGCACTGCTAACCAAAACCCAGCGCCATGAAGAGAATAAAAACTCAAGAGACATTATGAGTGCATGGCTAAGAAGGTCGAGGAAGCCTCCCATGTGGCTGAGGAAAGATCCCCTTGTAAGACCTCTCCCCTTCTTGGTGGAAGTAGGTTTCACCCCATTTCAACTATAGAGGGAGTGATGGACATCAAAAAGATTGTTGAATCACACGATCTGAGAGAGAGGAGGAAGCCCTATGCTACTTTGAAGTTCATGCTTAGGAGAGTTCGAGAGCCCAAATGCTCACAGTCTGCCACATTGCATGATATGAGGAGAGTGATCCATAAGTGTTATGGATCAGATCCATAGGGAAAAGGTCATCGATGCCAAAGCTGTAGCCTAAGCGGTCAAGAGGGACAGATGGAGCTTTGCCAAGAAGTCGATGACCTCCATGATTCTAATAGGATAGTGTTATCGATTCTAGCCAAAGGAGGAGATCTCTGACGAAGAGGTATCCAGTGTCACCCCCATTACACCGCTCCACTCACCAACCACCTTCACCTATTCATGCTCCACCATCTGAAGTGCCCACCAAGTTATATAAGATAGACATATGGAGAGAGAGCATCCCCCTTGTTGATATGGTTATGACCCAAATACCACACTTCATCTACTTCACCCGTTGAGGTGAGGCCAAGCTCCCCCTCTCGACCTTCCACCCAAATGGTGGTAAAAAAAGAGTGGCCACAAAAGTATCTTGGTCGCTCCACCACCATAGATGAAGGATAAGGAAGGAGGGGATACCAAGGTGACCTCTATGATTATTGAGTCAGTTAGGGAGAGCACTCCGCCTACCCAAAATATTCAATGCATTATCTCTTCAAAGCTCAGTCTGGTTATGAGTCATCATTCAGCTTATGTTCTAGTAGTACTGGGTCGAGTGGATGACTGATCCTTGGATGATATTTTGGAAGACTATCATGCCATGGTGAGGTAGATAGTCAGAGATGATTAGTCCAACCAAGAGGAGGGTATTGTACATTTCAATGCCGATGAAGATGACCTATTGGATGACATTATAGAAGTCCACATGGTTGATACATTAGGATCCTTGCATAGGGAGCAGCCTAGTCAAGAAGCCCAAGGTGTTGTAGTTGAGGAAGGTGAGGCACCAGACTCAACACAATGCCTCGTCCAACAAATCAAAATCAAAGACAATCAAATTGATAGGATGGAGAGAAGGATAGAAGATTTGATGGAAATGGTCTTAGCCTTGTAGAATAAAGTACCTATCTCACAACCTATTCCTATAGAGGCCGACAAGTCTGAGCTACTGCACATTCTAAATCATCCCAAGAGCACTACTCCCATGGATGAGGATGATGGTAGTTTGCAGAGGAAGGTGATCAATAGCACTTTCATGCATGAAAAAGACATCAAGTAGATGGTTGAGTAGTAAAAGAAGGAAACATTGGCACAAGCCCAAGGGAGCTAATCAGTTCAAAAGGGTAGACCCTACCTTGAGGAATTTGATGTAATTCAATACCCCAAGGGTTTTGTGCCATCATCTTTCAAGGTATTTGATGGCAGTGGGAACCCAAGGTAGCATATAACACACTTCATGGTAAGTTGTTGCAATGTCGGTGGTAGCAACACATTACTTTATTTGCAGTTTCTTAGTAGCCTTTCGGGGTCACATTTGATTGGTACGTTGAATTGCCCAATGGTTCGATGAAGTCCTTTGCAGAGTTAGATCAACTCTTCATCAAGAGATTTTTAGGAGCTGAACAAAAGGTAATTGTAGGGGGCATCATTATAGAGAAGCAAAAGCCTAACGAGTCGCTTGTTGATTATATTTTTAAATGGCGCAACCTAAGCATAAAATGTGAACCATAGCTACAAGAGTAGCATGCCATTGAGATTCTTTTCAAGAATATCCATGGCATAGTCGCCTTCATGCTCAAAGATTTTATCATAAATATATTTAAGAAATTAATCAGCAAGGCAGCTAACCTACAAGAGAAAACCAAACAGTTACCCTTCTCAGACTAGCTATCTAAGCCCAAGCCTTAGAAGGTGTTTGAAATGAAGCCAGAGCTAGTAGTGGCAGTTGACAAGGGGAAGCATCCAGTGAAAGCATGTTTGATAGGCCTAAAGTTTAGCATCCTCGACTCCCACCTCCTCTTCCACTATCTTGGCCGCCATAATGGCCACCACAGTAGTGCTACCAGTTGCACCACCAGGTAACTATTTTTCACCTACTATTGATGATAAACTAACAATACATATTCATTCAAGAGGGAGATAGTCAGTAACATCTTTAAGAACCTTCATAAAAAGCCTACTTTTTAGCCACCCTAGTCTAGAAAGCCACAGGAAGTGGGTAGGAGTGATGATCTTAACTACTACCCCTACCACCGCATGCTAGGACATGTCTTAATGGATTGCTTTACCTTCAAGGATTGGCTTGAGCATTGCTATAGATCAGGAGCCATAGTTATCCCTAAAGAACACTTAGTAGAATAACCATCTATTTCTAATAAAGTAATCTTTCGTGATACATCTGATCCTCCTAAGACAAAATAAGGTTGGGATATCTCTTTATCTCATACATCTAAAAAAATTATTTTAAAAATCAAGAAATTTTCTCTACAGATGCCTGACTTAGGTCAGACCTCCAACATCAAAGAAGGTCTGCTAGTTGTGAGGGATAACTCGAAGAGGGTAAAATCCCAACAGTAGCAGCATCCATCACTTGCTTGAGATAGTTCCATAGCGCAACCATCGTCTGAGTCTAGCATTCCTCCTTCCATAGTTGCAGCTACCACATCTACCAACTCCACCACCACCCGCATTGTATCTGTGGATGAAGGCACCAAACCCCTCATATCTCTTACTTTACTTGATTTTTATCATGTGCCACCTCCAAAATTAAAGAATTCAATGAAGAAGAATGATTTAGCTTACATTCTATCCACCTTTGATGATCTTAGTGATTTAATTCCAATTGATAGCTCACCAAGTCATAGCAATAACAACTTAAATAATTTTGATCAATCCCACTCTGATTTAGAAATAGATTTCTCTTTTTTGAATCATCAGGTTTGACCACTTGAGATTGATTTTGAGTTATCCGACTGCGATGATCCTTTTGGAGAAGCTATAGGTATACCTGATGAGTAGGTAGAACTTTCCACAAGCTCCTTATCACAAGAAGTCGTTGAAGTCAAACTCCATAGTGGCAAAGTTCTACCTCCCAGGGTAGTACCTTAGGGCAAGGGTAAATAGATCGTTGGTTCCAGTAAGCAGATAGCCCCTCGATAAAATGCTCCACCATTGGATATGCCTATGGAAGACCAGCCCAAAGTTCACTACAATGTACTGGAACATCTTAGAAAGTTGCTAAGTTAAGCATATAAGATTCTCTTATATTATCCAAAGAGATGAGAGAGTCATTAGTCAAAGCCTTGCTTATCTGAAATATGCTTAACTTAGTTGGCCACTACTGGAGAGGAGGAATATTTCTCAAAAGAAGCCCTAGAAGTTATATTCATAGATGAAGACCTACTTCTAGGGATAATAGAGCACAACCACCTCCTATACATTGTAGTGGATGTTGGTAGATTCAGGCTATCTAGAGTGTTGGTTGATCTAAGTGCATTAATGAACATTATGATTATAAGAACCATAGTGTTACCTTTCGGAGATAGAAGATTGGAAGATGGTAGCCAAGTTTCAAATAATAGATTCCGATACATCTTTCAATACTTTGTTAGGGTGACCTTAGATACATGAGAACAACATGGTTCCATCCTCCTTACATCAGTGCATCAAGCTCCTAAGGGGTGGAATTGAGTATTGCAAAAAGAGATCTCAAGCTATTTATAGTTCATGAGGTCAGGATTTATGAGCATGGGACCTATTACCTCCATAATAAAAAAATATCTTCTTTTGTGACCTTCATAAAAATGAAAAAAAAATGAAAAAGAGAAGAAAAGGGAAAGAGAAGAAGATCTTAGGGAGGATATAAAGCCCAAGATTAGATTCCACCCAAGCTCAATTCAAGCACATGGGAAGTTGGCAATCCATTCCTTGGATCAAACCAACCATGTGCACACTCAAAATAGTTAAAACAAACTCTCCAATCTCATCAATTAGATCAAAATGGCAAGATCATTGTCGGTCGTCAGATCCTTCAAGGGGGAGATATACTCTCCCTAATTCAATAAAATTTTCACTTACCCTCTATCGATTGAACTTTAGGAACCCAGGGAAATCATTAGAGATCACTCCCAAGCATCTTAGAGAGGATTATAATTCCCTATTTCTCGGTTTTGCATAGTGAAAAAATATGGGAGGTAGAGTGAATAGCTAACTTTGTCCACACTCAAAATTACTTCAATTCCTCTTGTGCACTTCCTATAAGGATCAATTCGAGTGCACCCAAGCATCCATTTTAATTCCCATAGCAAGGAAGGAGAAATTGGATCAAAGCCGCAAGGATCTTCACGTGGTGTTGGTCCATAGGGAGATCTACTCAACCCCAAGGCTTGAAACGTTCAACAGGGCTTCATCTCCACTAGATGAAGCTATCTCATCGAGCTCGAGCGTAGGTGATCACCTCCGGCGAGTTATGGAATTTTCTGACCACTTAACTTAGGAGGTGTTGGTCCTTTGAGAAAGAAATGTTCATGGCATGTGAAATCCATCATTGGATAGGTTTGTAATTATGCTTAGATGGTGTGGGTACAATCTCATTCCAATCCAAGCTCAGTCAAGCTCAGATCTCCCCTTAGATCATGGACGATCTCCATTGACCCTCAAGGAAAACCTTGGATCATCTCAGCCATCCATCGACGCATTTTAGATGGACGGCTGAGATTATTCAGCAAGTTTAGATCTCATTTTATCCTTTATAAACTGTGGGGGAATCCTCAGCCATCCTATCTTTGATCAGACGACAGAGAATATAAGCGTGGCGCCCGCCGCCGCCTTTGTGAGGTGACAACTTAAGTTGCCCCTTCACGGTGTGACGCGTGTAAAGCCGCTAACCGCCGCCCCCATGCACCATCCCGTGAGCCCAGGATTAGCTAGAGATTAGTTTAAGTGTATTAATTAATTCTAAATAATCTAGATAACTTCAAAAAAGCATAACTCTTCATAGAAAAATTAGAAAAATATAAAATAAAAATCTATGCATAGATAATTAAACCTAGAACATTTAAAATTAATTTGATGAGTTTTGAATTATGATTTTATCTGAATTTGGGTTTTATTGGAAAGTGTATTTTGTTAAGTACTCTTTGATTAGGCCTCTGATTAATCCCAAATTTCTTGGGGAAGTTTTAGGGGATGACATCTACCTCCCTTAATTTTCTTGGGATTTATTGAAGGCTTCATTAGACTAATTGCATATGGTTTCCTTAATTACCCTTCTCATGTAATTAACCATAATTAGGGTATGATTAGTGAATTTACTCTATGATTAAGGTTAGATCAAGTAAGTAGGAAGTTTATAGAATAATTTGGGGCATTTCCTCTAAGCTAATCCTTAAACCCATTTTCTCTTCTTAATCTCATCTTAATTATGGGTTAATTCATTAATTATCCTCTCAATCAATTTCTAAAAATTCTAAAAAATTCCATAACTTAATTAATCTACCTTAGTTAGATGCTTAGGTGTTTAATAGCCTAAGTTCAATTAAGGAAATCAAAATCCAATTCACGTGTGAAAGGGTATTTTAAAATTACTTAAGCTAAACCCCTTAGCTTAATTAACTTTTAATTGTCATCCAAATTGCATTAGGCCTTTTCATTATTAGGTGCATTATAAATTTAAATTCCTTGTGGGTTTTATGTCATCTTATTGGCTCATAATTATTTAGTTAATTCTTCTATGGTGGTGTAGGTAAGGGTTAATTAAACCACTTAATTCATACCTTAACTTAATCAATATATAAAAATGGATCTAATTATCTAAAAATTAAACAAAAATACACAACACATGTGGGAATGGGTTAGGAACAACAAACCCATTTCACCTTTTTATAATTAAATCAAACTTCAAACTAAACAAAAATCATTTTGAAATTCACTTTGATTTATTCTAAATTTTCTTATTCTATAAGAATGTCTTTAGGATTTTAGTCAATTGAGTTTGTTTACATGCTTTCATTGCTTTGGATCTTTCCCAACATGTTAAGTTGTATGCAATGAGATTTCATGCATTCATAATTTCATGTTTCAAAATTTTAAAAATGAAATTGTTTATTTTATATCAAATGTGCATGTGTTGGCTAAAGTAAAATATGAATGGCTATTATTACTACTAAATCCAAATTATTTTCAAAACTTATAAATGAAATATCAAATCTAAAGGTATGCTACTTGTACTTTAATTATAAGCTTGCATGTGAAATATTATAAAGGTATGCTTAGTATAGGTTTCCTTTCTTTCCTATGTTGACCTAGTTTTGAATAGGAATTTTGGTGAGATATAAGGTTCATTTGAAAAGTACCTAATGCTCACCTAATTTCATATCCTATCCATCCCTATGCTACCATCTAAGAAGAGTTACCTACACTTACATACATAAATTGCATAAACAAAATAAATCTATTAAACAACTATTGCATCTTCCTTTTCTATTTCATTTCTTTTATATGCATGTTTGTATTTAAGGAAAATGGTATATTAGTCAGGTTGAGGCTTTAAGTAGCCCTAAGTAGGTCTTGTACCTAACACCTCTGGTTAACAATGGCGTTGTACTCACTTATGTCTTTCTTACTTTCATGTATGTATGTGAAAATTTAGATAAGGAAAACCTTTTCTAGTTAAGAAAAATCATGCATATTCAACTTCTAAATTAGCATGCATCATAAAGTGTGTTAACTACTCTCATTTGCATGTATAGATATGTTTAGGGTCCATCCATATGCATGTTATATATGTGAGGAAAGAAATGAAGTAATGTGTGTTATGTGAATTTTGATTCATTTTATTTAATCTTAAAATGTCTTTCTTTTTGAATGAGTTTGTTTAGAGTTTATCTAAACTTAGGATTAATTAAAAGATATAATCAAAACATTCACCTAAATGAAACTATAATATGAACCCACTTTAAAAAATTACTTAAGGTTAGGGAAGGAAAGAGAAGTTCTCTTCTCTTTCCTCTCTTCATAACTTAGTAATTAATTATATGTTTCACTTAAACCAAATTAAAATATGAAATAAAACTAACCCAAAACACTTAAACAACTTAAATGAAAGCCTCCTCTAAGTTGAACATGTTCTTCACACTTAGAGAATTTAAACATAAAGCTATAGCTAAGCATACCACACAAGCCTTCAAAGCACACACATTAGCCTAAGTCACCACTTCTACCCTTAGGTTAGGTCGGTATGGTTTGATGTTATGTTTTGCTTTGAATTATATGTTTTAGATTGGATGATAGGTTGTATGCTCATAGAATGAATGGTAGGACGTGCTTAGTCTAACTGTTCTTTTCTATAAGGGATTGTGCTTAAAGGGGCACTATCATAAATAAAAATATAAATGCTTTTGCTTGCAGATGCTTTATACCCTAAGCAAAATCCATAGGCCAGGTGGACTTAGTCACCCATGTGTGGGGTGATAAGTCTAATATACATGCTTGAGATTTGTGTGGTATGATTTAGCTAACCTTTGTCTAGCAGGTGTTAGTTATATTTCCACTTTTCCTTTTCATATAAAAATTTGTATAATTAGGATTTTGGAATACCTATTATGGGGATTAGGATGAACATCAGTCATAAGAGCCTATCTTATGCACCATGTGAAGCAATGGAGCATCTACCTTCCAACCATCTAAAGGAGGAACCAAAAAGAAAAAAAATAAGGAAGAAAGAAGAATGAAGCTTGAAGACCCCCATAACAATGAATTCCTTTGCTTAAATTGTAATTTAATTCATTTGTAATCCGGGTTGTATAAGGGTAAAGCTCGCATTTGATATTTTGATTTGGTGCCCACCACAACACCATTTATTCTTTTTGTGATTAGTTTTATAAATTAATTGATGATTTTTTTAGCATTTGCATTAAGTGGCATGATTTTTCTAGTTTCTTCCTTGCTTTATATTTGACATGGATGTGAATTAGGCTCTTCAAGAAAAAATAAATCTTTTATCCAACCTAACAACTCAAATGAAAATTAAACAACTCATAACTTCACCTAAAGCTTAGGATTAAAATTAAGATAAAAGAATTAACAACCCCTTAGCTAGATGAGCATTTCTTTTGTAATATCATGCACAAATGCATCTTATTTCACTCTTGATTGGAGGGCTTCCACCTTTGCTAAGAACCCGGCTTGACCTTTGAGGGCCGTGGTGGAAACTCACCTCCTCCCTTCTCGCTAATTTTTGGCTAATAAACTTCTTTCTTATGCATTAGTTATAAAAATCCTATGAACCTGAGTCAAAATAATTTTCCAAAAATAAAAATAAAATTAAATTTTAATTGCATTAGATTTAGGTCATTTGAAGTATGTCCCTTTACATGATCTAGTCTCTTTAGGGAGTGAGTTTAAGGACTTAGTCTCTTCCTAAATAAAAATAGCCTAGCTATCTTGCATAAGCATAAAGTCTTATCTACATGTATTTAAAATCATAGGAGGAGTTAGTCAGTGGTCACCCTTAGGTGGTTGTAAGTCCAAGCTATTGGGTGGTTTGTCCTCTATTGTGGAGGCAAACCAAATACTCATTTTTGCCTTAGATTTAGGTTTGTGCTTCACGGCCTAGACTTAGGTTAGGTTGCTTTTCCCCTTTGCAGGCCATAAGCATAATTCCTCACCTCTTAAGCATTTCTTTAATCTTGTGTTAAGGAATCTTAAGTCATAAACTTCTAAAGAAAAATGCAACTCAAATAATCCAAATTCTAAAATGTAAAACCCAACTATAGGATAGTTTGAGGTGCTCGCTAGGTTTCCTAGCATCGTGAGCATCTACTACTTATCTTCCATTTTGGCTTTGATAATAACTCCCTCTTTTGATCAATCTCATTTGATCTTCAAAAATAAACCGATCTTTTGATAGTCCTTCATTTGATCAATCTCATTTAACTACTAGGGCTTGCCTGTGTAAGGAACTTAATGAACCCAGTTTAAAATAAACCCTGCTTTACTTTTTCATGTAAAGTAGGGGAAGAATCTCTGGTACATATACAAACCCATCATCCTTAGGAGTCCTTATTGAGGTGATTGGTTCCATTAAAGGGTAGTGATTTCTATCTCTCAAGATAGTACACTATTTTCTTGATGACGTATCTGATCACCTGAATATATACATTTATGGATCTGTGTGTCATCCTAGAAAGATGAATTTCTATAGGTCTCACCTTTCTTTTCTCCAAAGATTTGAAAGGCGACTCCTAATAGGAATTTATTCACCACACACACGTACTTATATGATTTCATTCATATGTGTTTCTACATTAAAATTGAGATGAAATTTTGTTTCATATACATAAATGTCTTAATCAAAGAAAATATAATTTTTGCATGATTTGCTTCCTCTCATTTACATATATATTCATGTGTTAGATAGCAAAGTATATAGTCTGGACATCTGGGGAATACAAGGCTTTAGCTAGCCTTAAAGAGGTCATTTGATTACCTCACTTCCCAGGTTAACAAAGGCACATACTAGCTCATTTCTCTTTACATGTATATTTATGTATGGTTAAAGGATGAAAATCTCTCTTTTCCCACTAAAAAGGCATACATCCATAATCAATCAAGTGTTTGAATTAATTAGTCATGTGATTTGGAGCTTTCTTTCTCATATTCATGTATATAAATTTACATATGTTTGAATGCAAATGAGTATATAGTTTGGACATCCCGGGAATATGAGGCTTTAATTATCTCCAAGGAGGTCATTTGATTACCTCACTTCCCTGGTTAACAACCTATTTAATTTCATCCCTATATATTTTTATATAAGAATTTATATAGAGCTTTAAACTAATATGATTAAATAATTTAATCACATAAGAAAATATAAACTTTAAATACACATGTATACAATTCATCATATAAGTGTGCTAAAACATATTGCATGTACAGGAACACTTAGGATTCAAATCATATGCATATTACATATGATGGAAAGGAATGGATTAACATATGTTCAATTAGATTAATCTTAAGATGTCTTTCATATTAAATAGAATTATTTAAAGTGAACCTAAACATAGGATTAATTTAAAAATATGTAGTAAGCCATTCACTAAAGAGAACGAAATCAAATTAATATGCTTTAGAAATTGACTTAAGGTAGAGATGAAAGAGGGAAAACCTCTTCCTTCTCTTTATAACACTTAGTTGCCTAAGCTTTCTAGCTCTACATGAAAGCAAAAACTAGATTGTCTTTCACCTGGTCTTGAAAGAGGTATAGCATTAGGATCCATGTGTAGAGATGTTGAGTTTGAGATATTTTCATTATGCGGTACTTCTCAGGAGGTCTTGTTAAATATAATCACTATTATAGAAACCTCACTTAGCATCATTACACATCAAGTCTCTTTGGTTCATCAAGACTTCGAGTGTAATAACCAAAAATAATGATAAAGAAAAAGTAATAAAAATCCGATCGTCATGCTGATCACGAGTGGAAAAGTCAAAAGGGGGGGGTTCATTGCTTTTGCCAAAATAGAACTCCCAACGAGGGAGAGAGAGGAAACGGGAGAGGGAGAAAGAGAAGGAGGAAAGCCTTTGCATGACCTTGCGTGCGTGCCCTAACCGAGTCATATGTGTGTTGTCGGCCAAGGAAGAAGAAGGAGGAGTCGTGCCTGGCAGTGAGGCGTCTTCGACATGTCGCCGGGATCTCATCGAACCGAGAGAGGACGAAACCCTTGCATGCGTGGGAGGAAAAGAAGACGTGCAAGTGTGCGTGACTGTAGAAAGCCAACCGAAGTAGGGCCTTAGGGCAAACCGAGAGAGGTATTATAGGTTAGTTTTTCTATTTTTTATTTATTAAGAAAATGCATATATATATCATATAAGTTGCAATTTCAAATAGAATTGAAAACCCTAAGTCCATCTTACTTTACAAACTTTTACATAATTATATTTCATTTCACACTATGTCTTTTAATTTTATTTAAAGTTATGTAAATAAATCATAAGCATGTTGAAAATTTGTAAGAATAATTCAATTGAAAAATAATAAATGAAAATGTTAAATTTATGAGAACGTATAAATGAAATGTAAATATTTGAAACTTATGATTTAAAAGAATATAGTAAAAGCATGATTAATTATATTAATAGATTGAGAGCTTTAGATTGAGAGCTTAATTTTACCTTCCTTAAGTATAATATAAATTAAACTTAATTATTTAAACTTTACATACTACATGCAAACTATAAGTTAAATATTAAACTTGATATTTATCATAATAAATGTATATAAATATAACATTTAATATAGTTTATAATAATACAAAATTAATATTTCTTATGAATCGAATAAAAGAATATTTAAGTCATTTAAATAATTGATACAGGAAAGTAAGAAAAATATATATTATAATTCTTAAATTGAAATCATTAGAGAAAAAGATAGAAATTTTTAAATCAAAGTAAATTAAGAAAATAAATCCTTGAATCGAGAAAATGGAAGATATTGTGTATGTACATAATTTAATAAATAAATAAACTAAATATGATTATTATTTTTATTATTATTATTATTATTATTATTAATTGTAAATTTAGCTTGATTTAGAAATACATAATAAAATATTGGTGAATGTGAGAGTCAAATAATAAAAGATATATATAAGTATCATAGACAAAAGAAAAATAAATAAAATGAAATAAATTGCTTTTTAATATTGATCCAATGAATATTTTATTCTATAGAAATTTTAATTAAGGAAAAAACACATTAAACGGAAGGATATTCAAGAGGAAACTGTAAATTAATGTTGGTAATTATGTTCTTACATTTATGATAAAAAATTTTTTAATTTCTTATGATGAAATGCATGTTTATATGATTATGACTTTTTCCTGTACTGCAAGTTGTGATTTATTTTCCTATTTCTTCATAAATTGTGATGTAGTTTCCTATATCTTCATATTGGATAATAACCTGAATGTTAGATCATATTGTCACTTCGTCATTTTATAAAGTTAACTGATTTATTATTAGTTATGAATTAATATGCATAGTTATATAATTATATGCTATGAATGTGTATGTTGAAGTGGAGTTCACCCTTATGTATACTGGGGGCATGATATGCTACCCAAAATAAAGAAATGAAATGGTAATGACTACTTATCCTTTGGATGAGTATTGGTAAAGATTTTATTTTTGTAAAGGTTTAGACGGTGACTCCTAAAATGGATGATAAATATAAAAGTAAAAGTTCACACGAAATATTTATTTGTACATACCTCCTATATGTTTGATTGTTTGAGCAATTTCATTTATGTACATGTTATGACAAAAACTAACATGCATACTAGTTCTACGCTCTTGTTTACTATAGTGTAATAATATAATTGACCCACTAAATTTTATTTAATTGTTGGTTGTTTAATCTTTTTTCAAGTAACCATCCTAACTAGAATGGCTGATAGAAGGGAGGGTTATGTTTATCATCGTATAGAGACTACAGGAGATAGATAATTATATCAGTTATGTTGAATTATGTTTAAATTGTATTTCATATGAATTTTTTAGTCTATATATGTGTGGAGAAATTGTTAAATAATTTGTGGATTGTAGTGGCTTATATGATAGGAGATTTTGTTTAAGATTGGAAATGTTAGGAAATGTTTTCCTTTATCCGTCCGATCGCCTCTTCCCGTCTTGGTATTCCATGCTCCCGGGCCGAGTTGTGATAAGAGTGGTATCAGAGCAAGATTTCATATTTAGGAATATAAGTATGAGCATAATTAAAGAGCCATTAGGAAGATGATAAATTTTATGAAGAGATTTGCATGTGATTATATTGATTGATGTGTAACGGTTATAATTAATTTGTGCTTCTCAGGCCTATGGAATCAATTCAGGAAGATACTATGGGTGAAAATAGAGAGGCACAAACCACTGAGCACCATAATTTGGTGCAACTACCTTCACTAATGGTAGATGCATTTACACAAATGATAGAAGTAATGACTCAAATGATGAGAAATCATAATACATAAGCTAGTGGAAGTGGCAGGGTTCCTATTGACAAATACCTGAAATTATTTCAAAATATGAGGCCAACCTCTTTTCTTAGGGAAAGGAGGGCCTATAGAATCAGAAAACTGGTTGATGCAGATAGAAAATTTTTTAGAAAGCATGTCGTGCCCTCCAGAAAAAAAGTTGCTTTGGCTTCTTTTTCTTTTGAGGGTGAAGCTGAGAGATGGTAGCGAGGACAATTGCAAGAGAAGTTCAAAGGAAGGCCTTGCAATCTTATTTCATGGAAGGACTTTGTGAAGACTTTTAGAGATTGGTTTGTACCCCTCTCAGCTATGAGAAAAATGCAGGACAAGTTCATCATATTGGTACAGGGAGATCATTCTATAATGCAGTATGAAGTTGAGTTTTCAATACTTTCAAGGTATACACCTTAATTGATACCAAATGCAGAAGAAAAATATCATAGATTTCTATCTGGACTAAAGGATGTAGTCAGACAACCCTTGATTCCTTTGGGTATTGATGGCTATGATGTACTGGTGGAGAGGGATAGAAGGATAGAATTAATTTGCAAGATACTCAAAGGAGGAGAGATATTCAGAAGAAGAGGAATGATGATAGGCCAAAATCTATGCAGAATGTTCAAACTAAAAAATCAAATTGGAAGAAGCCTAAGTCATATACCAATGCCAGTAGTAGCATAGAGTATCTCTCAGGCATTGCTATTGGTGCCATCAGCCAAGACATATGGCAAAATCTTGTCCTATCTTGGGTCAGAAATCTTCAATGGATACTAGGACAAGTGTTCAACCTCATCAGAGGACTGGTGGTTGACAAAAGATGACTGAATCAACTGCATTAGTTCCATCTTAAACTCAGAACTGACAGAATACACATCCTCGAGTTTATGCACTCACGCAGCAAGAAGCAAAAGACTTGCCTAATGTCATTACAGGTATGTCTTTATTTAAATTAACATTATTACAATTTTATATTATGCTAGATATATTTGCTTTATATGTCTACTCATTTATAGGTATCGTCTTTATTAAAAGTAAATCAGTTACAATTTTATTTGATTGGAGCACCACATTCATTTATATCTGAGGAATGTGTGAGAATTTTGGAATTATAATTTATGAAAATGTATGTAGTACTTTTAGTGGCAATGCCAAATGGGTCTCAAATGAGTGCTAGAAATATTTGCAGTGTGAACCTAAATATCTGTAAAAGAAGCTTAGATGCAGATTTAATAGTACTGCCAATATATGAATTTGATGTGATTTTAGGAATGGATTGGCTATCTAAACATTATGCTACTATAGATTATTGTAAAAATAGTCAAATTCAATATTTCTAGAGAAGAAGAATTCAAATTTTTGGGGCATAAGGATTAGCTATGATGGTGTCTTGCTTGAAAGTTCAAAAGATGCTAGCAAAAGGCTATGAAGATTTTCTTGTTCAAGTTACTGATGTTACTAAAGAGGTAAAGAAGTTAGAGGATATACTAGTAGTAAATGAGTATCCAAAAGTTTTTCTGGATGATTTACTAGGTTTACCTCTAGTCAGAGAGATAGATTTCTCTATTGATTTAATTCAAGGCACAAAACTTGTAGCAAAAGTACCATATAGAATGGTAATCAAAGAATTACAAGAGTTGAAAAATTAGCTACAAGAATTATTAGAGAAGGGATTTATCAGGCCTAGCACATCTCTTTGGGGAGCTCTTGTGTTGTTTGTGAAGAAGAAAGATGGGAGCTTAAGGCTATGCATAGATTATAGAGAGCTTAACAAACTTACATTGAGCAATAAATATCCCTTGCTAAGAATTGATGATCTTTTTGATCAACTAGATGGAGCTTCAGTATTTTCAAAGATTGATTTAAGATCAGGTTATCATCAGCTGAGAATCAAAGAAGAAGATATACCAAAGACTGCATTCAATATAAGGTATGAGCACTATGAGTTTGTGGTGATGCTTTTGGCTTAACAAATGCTCCAACTGTATTTATGGATCTCATGAATAGAATCTTTAAACCCTTTTTAGATTCATTTGTGATTGTATTCATAGATGATATTCTAATTTATTCTAGAGATGAAGCAGCTCATGAAAACCATCTTCACATTATTTTGCAAGATCTGAAAGGAAATGAATTGTTTGCAAAATTTTCAAAGTGTGAATTTTGGTTAAATAACATCATATTCTTGGGGCACATGATTAGTAGTGAAGGGGTTTCAATGGATCAGAGTAAAGTCAGAGCAATAGCTGAATGGCCTAGACCAACCACTGTCACAGAAGTCAAAAGTTTCTTAGGGTTGGCAGGATATTACAGGAGATTCGTTGAAGGATTTTCACAGATTGTCATGCCACTATCTAGACTAACTCAGAAAGTAGTCAAATTTGAATGGTCAGATCAGTGTGAAAAGGCTTTTCAAAAATTGAAGAATTGTTTAATGACTGCACCTGTATTAACTATTCCACCAGGGACAAAGGATTTCAAATTTATAGTGATGCATCATTAAGAGGCTTAGGATGTGTACTTGTGTAGAATGGAAGAGTGAGTACTTATGCTTCAAAGAAATTAAAAAATCATGAAAAGAATTATCCAACCCATGATCTAGAGCTAGCAACAGTGGTATTTGCATTAAATATTTGGAGAAATTATTTATATGGAGTAAGGTGTAAGTTTTCACTGGTCATCAAAGCTTAAAATACATCTTTACTCAAAAGGAGCTAAAATTAAGGCAAAGGAGATGATTGGAACTCATTGAGGATTATGATTTGAATATTCAATATCATTCGGGAAAGATAAATGTAGTTGCTGATGCTCTAAGTAGCAAAATATCTAGTAGTGCTTATTGGTTGATCTCTCAACAGGATGAGTTGATTAAAGATTTAGAAAAATTGGAAATTTCAATTATTAAATCTACATATAATCATATTTTATTGTTAAATTAAATGGCTATACAATCAAATTTGAAAGATAGAATAGAGATGCTTTACCTCAAGCTGATGACTTTCAAAAAAATTTAGATTTAGTAAAAGTAGATCATACAGAAGATTTTGAAATTGATGAAGAGGGATTACTGAAGTATCATGATAAAGTTTGCATTTCATATGTTAGAGATTTGAGAAAAGACATATTACATGAAGCACATCATTCTAATTATAAATTTATCCAGGTAATAGCAAAATGTATCAAGAACTTAAGGAAATATTTTGGGGGCCAGGAATGAAAAGAACTGTAGCTGAATTTGTCTATAAGTGTCAATCATGTCAAATGGTTAAGGCTGAACATCAGAAGATAAGTGGACTTTTACAGCCGTTGCCAATACCTGAGTGGAAATGGGATGATATTGCTATAGATTGTGTGGTTGGCTTACCTAGATCCAGAAGAAGATGAGATGCTATTTGGGTTATTATTGATAGGTTGACTAAATCTGCACACTTTATACCTATCAAATAATTCGATGCTATTGAAAAGCTAGCAAGGAAGTATGTGATGAAATTGTGAAGTTACATAGGGTGCCAAAATCTATAGTGTCCGATCAGGATGACTGATTTACATCTAGACTATGGAGAAAAATTCAAGAAGCTTTAGGTATGAAGCTTACTTTTAGTACTGCATTCCATCCTCAGACTAATGGCCAGTCAGAAAGAATAATTAAATAATTGAAGATTTGCTTAGACTTTGTATCCTTGATTTTGGGAGAAATTGAGAAATTTATTTGCCTTTGATTGAATTTTCCTATAATAATAGCTTTCAAGCAAGTATTGGTATGGCTCCCTATGAAGCATTGTATGGAAGGAAGTGCAGAACACGACTTTGTTGGGTGGAGATAGGTGAAAGAAGAATCATTGGTGCGGATGTAGTAGATGAAAACCCGATTGATTCATGACAGATTAAAAGTTGTTCAAGATAGGCAGAGGAAATATTATGATGCTAAACATCGACTAGTAAAGTTTGAAGTGGGAGAATTTGTACTTCTTAAAGTATGCCCCATGAAAGGTATAAAATGATTTGGTAAAGTTGGAAAGTTGATCCCAAGCTATATTGGTCCAAATGAAATCTTGGAAAAAATTGAGAAAGTGGCTTATAGACTGGATTTGCCTTCTCACATGCAAGGAGTAGACAATATGTTTCATATTTTTCTTATATGAAAATATATTATTGATGAAGCCAACAAAATTATTACGGATCCTATTGATATTCAATCGGATCTCACATTTGTAGAAGCGAGAAAGAATTATAGATTATGATGTTAAGCATCTCAGGAATAGAAAAATTTCATTTGTGCATTGTCTCTTGTGGATGGATCGAGATTAAGCGGCGAGAAAGAATCAGAAATGTGAGGACTTTATCTTTAATTGTTTAATTAAAGGTATGTTTATTTCTGTTATTGTCATTTAATTTTGAGGACAAATTTTTTTTTAAGAGCGAGAGATTGTAATAATCAAAAATCAGGAAAAAGAAAAAAAATTAAAATCCAACCGCCGCGACGGTTGGCCACGAAGTGGAAAAGTCAAAAACGGGGGAGTTCGGTTTCATTTTTCCGAAACAGAACTCCCAATGAGAGAGAGAGGAAACAGGAGAGGGAGAAAGAGAAGGAAGAAAGCCTTTGTGTGACCTTGCGTGCATGCCCGAACTGAGTCTTCCGTGTGTCGTCGGTCGAGGAAGAAGAAGGAGTGTGTGCCCTAACCGAGTGAGGCATATCCATCGACATCGGTCGAGAGGGCTCTGACGATCGAGAGGATGGAGCCTCTTTGCAGGTAGGAAAAGAAGTCAGAGTGCATGACTGAGTAGGAAGTAGGGCCAAATCGAGAGAGGTATTATAGGTTAGTTTTTCTATTTTTTTTATCTTTTAAGAAAATGCATATATTTATCATATAAGTTGCAATTTCAAATAGAATTGAAAACCCTAAGTCCTTCTTACTTAACAAACTTTTACATAATTATATTTCATTTCACACTATGTCTTTTAATTTTATTAAAAGTTATGTAAATAAATCATAAGCATGTCGAAAATTTATAAGAATAATTCAATAGAAAAATAATAAATGAAAATGTCAAATTTATGAGAACCTATAAATGAAATGCAAATATTTGAAACTTATGATTGAAAAGGATGTAGTAAAAGAATGATTAATTGTATTAATAGATTGAGAGCTTTAGATTGAGAGCAGAATTTTACCTTTCCTTAAGTATAATATAATTTAAACTTAATTATTTAAACTTTACATGCTACATGCAAACTATAACTTAAGTATTAAACTTGATATTTAGCTTAATGAATGTATATAAATATAACATTTAGTATAGTTTATAATAATACAAAATTAGTCTTTCTTATGAATCAAATAAAAAAATATTTAAGTCATTTAAATAATTGATATAAGAAAGTAAGAAAAATATATATATTATGATTCTTAAATTGAAATCATTAGAGAAAAAGATAGAAAATTTTAAATCGAAGTAAATTAAGAAAATAAATCCTTGAATAGAGAAAATGGAAGATATTGTGTATGTACATAATTTAATAAATAAATTAACTAAATATGATTATTATTATTATTTGTAAATTTAGCTTGATTTAGAAAATACATAATAAAATATTGATGAATGTGAGCATCAAATAATACAAGATATATGTAAGTATCATTGACAAAAGAAAAAAGAATAAAATAAAATAAATTATTTTCTAATATTGATCCAATTAATATTTTATTCTATAAGAATTTTAATTAAGAAAAGATGCATTAAAGGGAAGGAGATTCTAGAAGAAACTGCAAATTAATGTGGGTAATTATGTTTTTACATTTATGATAAAAATATCTTTAATTTCTTGTGATGAAATACATGTTTATATGATTATACTTTTTTTGTACTGCAAGCTGTGATTTATTTTCTTATTTCTTCATAAATTGTGATGTAGTTTCATGTATCTTCATGTTGAATAATAACCTTAATGCTAGATCATATTTCCACTTCATCATATTGTTAGTTATGAATTAATATGCATAGCTGTATAATTGTATGTTATGAATGCGTATGTTGAAAGTGGAGTTCACCCCCTTATGGTATTTGCTGGGGATGCAATGTATCCGTGCACGAAAAAGGGCCAATGAAATTGATGGTAATGGTTACTTGTCCTTTGGATGAATATTGGTAAAAGTTTTCTTTTGGTAAAGGTTTAGACGGTGACTCCTAAAATGGATGATAAATGTAAAAAAAAAAGTTCACATGAAATGTTTATTTGTACAAACCTCCCATATGTTTGATTGTTTGAGCAATTTCATTTATGTACATGTTATAACAAAAATTAGCATGCATACTAGTTATACCTTCTTATTTACTATAGTATAACAACATAATTGACCTGAATTTTATTCAATTATTATTTATTTAATCTTTTTTCAGGTAAGCATCCTAACTAAAATGATTGATAGAGGGGAGGTTATGTTTATCATCATAGAGAGATTACAAGAGATAGGTAATTATATCAGTTATGTTAGAGTTATGTTTAAATTATATTTCATATGAATTTTGTTAGTCTATATATGTGTGGAGAAATTGTTAAATAATTTGTGGATTGTAGTGACTTTCTATTCCCGCCTTGGTATTCCAAGCTCCCAGGCCGGGTCATGCCATCGAGCACAATCTCAGAGTTTTGAGATATTATCAGATGGAGCTTTCTAGAGCACAGATTGAGCTCCTCGACATATCTACTAAATTGAAGGAATTATAGAAGAGGAGATAATATCTATTAGAAAGAAGAACTATGATCAAGCAGACTATCTTAGCTATTGAAGAAGACTGCTCATAGACAGACGCTCAAGTAACTGAATTTGAGAGGGTCCTTTTCTCATAGGTCTAATATCGGGAGGCTATTGTTCAACATCTTGAAGCTAGGGAGAGGCAGTCTACTATGGATAATAGGGCTCATACAACCTCTATCTATATTAGAGAAAGTCAAGCTAACCAGCTGGAGCTGTAACCTCTACTATATCATTGTCTTACATGATAAATGAAAATAATTAAAGATCATGTTTTCTCTCTATTTATTGTACTGCATAAAATCACAAATAAATAAATAAATAAGCAACAGATGCATCATGTCCAGCGAATGCTTGTGAGTGAGGACATGATGATACCTCTCTTCAGCCTCCATGCTAAAAAATTTGTTAGCCTCACTTGAAGTCGCCCTCCTCTTATTAACAAGTCTCTTGAGCAACTGATTACTTTCTTAGTATGGGAAAAAGCTCAGAGAGTGAGAGAGAGCTCTAAGAAATAGAGAATGCATAATGAAAAAATGAGCAACCCCAATGGATCTATTTATAAATCTAGTATAATGTCATGATGCTACAATGTCAGCATCGAGGTGCTAACCTCTTTTGAAGAATAACAAGATCAGAACACTCACATGTAGTGCCTCAAGACTCCATCAATCAAGTTGACTACTATGCCAGTCAAAAAGAGTATTTATATCATTAATTTCGTAACCAAAAATGTGCCAGACATTAATGTAGCACTAGAACTTTCTAATATAGAGCCGCAGTGCTGGTCTAAAAGTTTTTCCTTTTCATTTAAAATGCCTGTCCGTCTGCTGGCTTTTCCGAATCGACCATTGACTGGTGCCACAATGCCATATGATCAGTGCCTAGACCCAAGTTAGTTGGTCAACATTAATATCCACCCTATGAAATCGACGCCAAGGTGCCAATTTGATAGTGCCACAATGCTATCAAGTGCCTATACACTATGTTCTTAGCACCGAGGCATCATCCTAATAAACCTATTTTTATTGTCGAAGTGCTTAATAAAAATGGATTTGAATTTCCACATGGTCTCTGGCATGGTAATAATTGTCCAAGTTCCATGTCTAAGAATACTTCATGTGTTAATATAAAATAAATTTGAATCACTTGCATGTATATGAACTTTAAGATCTAGAATATAATCATGATGTCTAAATAGGCTACGTAAGCTAAATTTAAAAAAAAATTATTAAATAAAAATGCAAAAAATCAATCGTCTAATTACAATAGAAAATTATAGAGAACACCCCATGTACCCAAATACATGTATTAAAATATAAATTAAATGTCTAAGAATGATGTGTGGGTTAAGTTCCCGGTTGAGTTTTATGACTAGGTCCAGGTCAACAAAATGTAATCATTCCCTAATGATGATTGTGATGATTATAGAATTCATTCAAAGGGGATATGTTTTATTAAAAATAACTAAAAGTAAACAAGCATTCATCAACTCATCCATCATTATTTGTCAAGGATGATAAGCTAAGAAAATATTTTCTCACAAATAACTAATGTCAAATTAAATATATCTATGTTCATACTCAAATAATCTCATGACAACAAGAATGTGGGCTATGTCCTCTATCTGCGTGGATTTGCCACCGATTGGCACCACAGCCCGGGATGACTATAGACCATGATAGCCTGGGATGACAGAACCATGGGATCTTGATAGGACATTTGCCCCCCACACCACCACCAAATATACAGTTAAATGAAGTCATTTATATCATATTATGCACACCACTGAACACCAATGCACATTAGAAAGAAATATTTGTTTTCAACCTTAAGCGATAGTGCTCTCTTACTACCGTAAGAAAGGCAATTAACTATGAAGGCTTATGTTCATAGAAAGTAAAACCCAGATCTAAATAAACATCAATGTAATGTTAGGGAAATCTAGTTGAATATATATCAATTTACCTCATGGAAAAACATATTACTACCCATCTCAATAAAGATGACAAAGAGCATCCTTGAAGGTGTTTTTTCTTAGTGATCATATACAAAGCTCAATAAATCTACATAACTAATGACATAGAGGTGTCACATCAAAAGCATTCAAATATAATCACTAAGCTAGTACATTATAAATTCAAGCTCCAACTAAGAGATAATTCTATGTCAAGTTAAATTTTCTTTAATTTTCTTGAATAAAACTTAGTCTTTGTTTGCTGAGAATTGTGGCTATTAGCTCAAGATTCATGCATATTTAATTTTTAAAGATGGTGTCTAACCTTATTTAAGATTAGTTTATTCATGTTTATGTTTTTGAAATGATGGCTACAAAAGTTAAGTTTAATTAAATTTATGTCTTCCACCTATCTTATCTTAAGCACTAGAAGGGAGATTGTTGCATCATATTAAAGCATTCAATTAACAAAAAAATATATAGAAGAGGAGCTCTAGAAGGGAAAAGGAAAGTGAAAGAAATACTTAAAAAAAATAGAGAGAAGATAGAAGAAGAACAAGCATCAACATCTAAGTCTCTATGGGCAACCCTCATCATTAAAATAAGTGATTGTGTTTTCTTCTAGTCATTAACATAAATAAAATGGTATCATTATCTATCCATATGAAGTGTTATCTGACTTCATAATCTCTCTTAAAACCTAGTGAAAATTTTGATCTCCATATGATATTAAATTAAGCTCAATCTTATTAAATAAATAAACTTATGCATCTTATATTTAAAATCTTTGATGTTATTTTTTCTCATCTTAATGTTGTTATTACTTAAATTTTTATCACTATCTTATCAATTTTTTGCATTATTGCAAGCTAGAAAAATGTAGTGAGATAGTAGGTAGAAAATGACAAGATCAAATAGAAAATTAGAAATATCCATTGTTTATTTAATAGATTTAGAGTTCTTGCAAATGTTTGTAGTGAATGAGAAGATTAAATAGGATCAATAAGTGGCTTTGATTTCTAGAAATTATGAGATTGTAGGTGGTTGATTGTTAGTGAAATAAGATGTAATGGCATGGAAAACTGATGGATGAGCTAGGGTAGATGGTGAGATCATTGAGACTAAGACTGGGATTTGATGATCATTAGCAATTTTTTACAAGAATTGGCCATAGATTTTCTAATTTAAAAATATGAGATAAAGAGGTACAAAATCTTTAGGTGGGGTAGAGCTGACAAGATCACATTCAAATAAGAGAAGTAGCATTTCCTTATTATGTATTTCTAACTTAATACTAAATATAAAAGGCATCAATAATATTTTTATTTCTTGGTAAAATATAAGCAAATTATAAAAATAATAAGAACCATTATAAAAGACTTCAAATTAAATGTATCAAATTTTGGAGTATTAATTTTAGTGAATTGATGTCCAATTTAATGTGTTTAGTATATGGGTGTTGTATAGAATTTTTGTGTGTGAAATAACACAATTTATCACATTTTTGGGCATGCTTTTAAAATTTAAACTAATCTTTATTGATGTTGTTTTATACTAAGGTCTTGAAAATTGTAAATACTTGCAACCATCTTAAATTTGGTGGTTGATAACTCAAAAAAAAAAAGATTCATAAACACAAATATAATCACATCATAATGCTTACTCTCATTCAACCAACACCAATTTTGCTCTAGTCTCAATTTCTACAGCTTTGATGAAATATCTTCTCTTTCTCATTCTTTCCAACTTCTTAAATGCTATACTAGCTATATGACATCACATAAGAAATAAGAATTAAAAAGACCCTACATTCATTCTAAAGAGCATTAATTCTTTGCCTTTTCACTTAAAACTTTCTTTTATCAATTTTTGTCTTTTACTATAAATATTCTAATTAATCTTTGAGGATAAAATTATAACTAATCTATATAAATGCATAATCAAAGTTATTTAGAAAGATTTTCCCTACAATCATAAGAATCTCATATAAAAAAAAATTCATCCTTCTATTAAGTATATAGTTAGGAGCTATCTACTATAATGAATATGTTATCAAATTCTACTTTGGTAAAATTTTTAATGTTGCAACATGAAGAAATGCAACAATGTATAACTACTTGTATTCACACATTTATAAAATTTATGTATTCATATATTTATATATATTGATAAATAGAAGCATTATGTATGTTGGGAATAATTTATATTAGAAGATTTAATATCAAGTATATTTTTGCTTCTATAAATAGATTTTTCTATTTCTATAAATAAATTTTGCTTACCCAACACTAAGTCTCCTCAAAATTATAAAATGCATGGCATTCTAAATTCTCGATGAACTTCCACTAATCTCTTAGCAGCTTTATCTTGTTCATATCATAACACATTAAAATGCTTTCTCAATGCCGTCATGACTGAACTAAAATTATATAAAAATTTTTAAAAGAAATTTCTATAAAAAGTTACTTAAACAAATTTTTAATACAAAATTAAATTTGTTCTCTTAACTCTTTACCATTAATAAGTTTTTAAGAAGTTATTTAGCTATAAATAATAACAATAATCTCTCCTTTATTAAATAAAACACCAACACTTCACAATCCATCCCAAATATTCATCTAAAATAGCAAGATCAATCTATCATTCAATTTTAGCAAATAATATACAATTGCAACAAACTTTCCACAATCTAATCTATAAATAAAAGTATTGTAAACTTTATAGTGCAATGGAACAATAGATTCCTAGTTACTTTTTCACCTTTACTTTTTCTTCTTCCTTCTCAATCAATGCTAATGAAGTTTTCATGGTATCAAATCATTTATAGCATAATAACATCTCCTTTACAAACTCAAAAATCATAACACTTCTACTAAATTTCTATTTATCATAACTATTGCATTTTCCCTCACTCACTCATGGACCAAGTGATCACTCACTCATGGACCAAATTATCAAGACCTAAATTGATAAAACCCTTAAACTTTATAAGTCACATCTTGTTGGATGCATAACAAATATTCCTCAAAATTTATTTAGAAGGAATTCTTTTCTTCTTCTTCTTTTTTTAAACACAAAGTCACTAATAACATCAAAATATAAAAGAAAAGTTATCAATCTCCATTCAAAAAATATGGATATTTAATACTTCCCAATCTACTTTGGCAATGTGTTGACTATACCTTGATTATAAATCAACCATTAAATATAATGCAACAATATGAAGGTCAAAGTATTGGGTATTGATTTTTACCAGGTTTATTGATTTTTTTTTTTTCCATGCTATGTAATGTCGAAACCAATTGTATTGAAATATAAGCTCAATTTTATTCAACCTATCCTTCTGTCAAGATAAAACTGTAAGGTCAAAGTATTGGGTATGAAGTTACAAAAATATGCAATAGAAGGGCATACATCCCTTGTTCATATTTATTTACCAGAGAACCCAAAATTTTGTAATATTTAATGCTAAGTGATAAACAAACATGCCTACCAAACCATTGTTTGATTCACAACCTTAATTTTCAACTAGATCAAGAGCTTCAATTAAGAAGGCTCAAAAAAATTTTATTTCATGATGTTGTCTCTTAAATTTTTTCTAGTTAAACATAAAGCATAGGTGAGAATTGTTTAGCAATCTTTCATTATAATTTGTAAGAGTAAAAGTTAAAAAAAACTTAAATGACTAGAAGCAAAATTTTGACCAATGAACTTGGACAAAGCAGCTGAGCATGTCACCTCTTCTAATGCTTGAGAACAAATTTAAAAAGTTGCACCCTTAAGTGTCTCTGAATAAACAGATGCTTCTCCAAGATCCACAAGCACTATTTTCTCTACCAAACCTATTCTCATTTTGGACTGCAGTAAAAGAAATCAATCTATAGTTAGATCATATAAAAAATTATACAATAATAAAAAGTTTATGCATAAAAATTCATGGTCTCTATCCAGCAATTCAGTAATACTATTGATACATCCTCAGAAAATTAATCTGATCAAGCACGAATCTCAAGGCATTTTCAGAAATGCTTCGATCTAATCACCGATTTCAAACTTACAGTCAATTGGATCTGATAGGCGAACATAGCAACATCAAGCATATCCAAGCTCGAATCGACTCGGATCAAGCTATCGAGCATGAAAATGGATCTGACATCCAAATGGTCACCAAAGTATTTATCGGTCGGCTCGTCAAGACGAATCCAACATCCAAGATCACCCAATTCGACATCATTAAGGCATCAAAATACATCGATCGATCGGGGATCGCTTGGGCGTCCGATGGGAGTGGTTGGAGTTTTCCACGAATTTACAACTCCCAAAATCTATAAATAGAGCTTCATTCTCACCTTAGAGGGACCCAATCGATTTGAAGACCGAGCTCAGAACCACCGGTCGACCTTGGCCGACGATCTATCACCACCGGTGCCACCACCGGTAGTGCACGAAGATCGAGGTCGCCCAGGAGATACTAGAAAAGACCAGTTGCCGCTCCTTTCTCCTGAAGATCAAAAGGTTGCTCCCAGAAGATCAGTTCCCGCCGCTTTTTGGGAAACTTCTCCCTTGGGTTGGAGTTGACCGATGTATTTTTCTACACTCGAATATTGTTTCCGCCCACAAACACCTTCTCTCTAACGAAGCAAGGACACGTATCTTTTGAACACATAGTGAAAGTTCTGGTGGGCAAGGCCGTGGTTTTCCACGGGTTTTCCACATATAACCCCTGTTCATATCCCCCTTGTGTGTTGGATAATTTTTTGAGCTACTGACGAAGATCTACCGTAATAAAATTCTCTAGCAAGCTTGCGCCGTCTGTGGAAAATGCTTGCCCCGTGGTTCTTCGTGTCTTTAGCCCTTTAGTATTGTCCTATTGGTGACTTGGTCGCCCATTTGGATGAGATACTGGTGTGGATTTGGATATCGACTCTGGCGGAAAGATGTGAATGTCTTTCACGTGCTGCGTCCATTATCGGTGATGATTTTCTTTGGAATGCGAACGACAAATAATATTTTTCAAACAAATTGCTTGGCATTTGTTTTTGATTTTGGCCGGCCAGTTCGGCTTCCACCCACTTGAAGTAATCAGCCAAGATTATGAATTTTTTGTTGCCCAGTGGCAATGGGAAAGGGTCCCATTATATCCCCATTGAGCAAGGGCACGGGCTCTGGATTGTGGTGAGTTCTGAGATGGTGTATGAGTGAGATTGGAATGTAGCGACACTTGTTACACTTCTTTACAAACTCAATGCGTCCTTCTTCATTGTAGGCCGGTAAAACCTTGCCTCATGATTTTGAGGGAGGGCTTTTCCTCCCAAATGTTCACCACAAATTCTGAATGAACCTCGCATTGCATAGTTAGCCTCAGAAGGTGGTAGACACTTTAAGTAGGGCCCTAAGAAGGACCGCTTGTAGAGTTAGATCACCGATTATGGTGAAGTTCATGCTCTACGTGGGGGATAGCATCGGTGGGTCTGTTGGCAAGGCCAGCTTTGAAGAAAGGACATGATCAATCCATGAAGATTCTTTTGGGTCCTCGAGATTGTATCACCCAAGGGCCTTGAATCTTGGGAAAGTGGATGTCCTCATGTATTTTCTCTTGAAAAGATCTCTGTCGTTGTTGTGGCTAACTTGGAGAGGGCATCGCCGTGTTTCTCCCTTAGAATATGAGTTATCGATGGGTCGATTACGGCAAGAAGTGACTTTGCCAAAAGGCAGTGCGAGCAAGCGGATGGCGATCGAAGTCTCCTTCAACTGTGAGGCCACAATTTGTGAGTGCAGATGGCTAAGTTACGGACCTCACGGTCAATGGCCTTAGTCACCTTCGAGGGCCTCGTACTTTGACATTATTGGTGGCGGGAACTTTAGTGAAGCCATAAGTTATTTTACTTGGGGAGATAAGCAAAATTCTGCTCCCTTAGGAAGTACAGCTCCATCAACATATAATGTCCATTGATTTGTCATGGAGTGATGAATGATCATTCGGTGGTGATGGGATGGTACATTCTACGAAGTCGGGAGCACTTGTGACTTTATATCGGGGCGTGGAAGAAAATGGATGTCAAAACTCTCCAAGCTCGACCAGACCACTTCATCAACCTTCCAGATACATCGCTTTTGCGAATAGTTCTTAATGGAAGATGAGTGTAGACGCTGATGGTGAAGTACGTCGCAATTTTCATGCAATGCACTAGAACGCCTTTTTATCCGCTAGTGGATAGCGCCCTTCGATCGAAAGGATTTTGCTGACATAGTAAATGATTTCGTGCATCAAGGTATCAGAAAGGATTTCGTGCAGAATGCACTAGGGCCAATGCTATCCAACCATGTGGTCGTGGGTTCGATTCCCACAGAACTATTTTCCCTGCACGCCAAGCTGCGCTTGAGAAAGCCCAACAAAGAGGTTTCAGATCTCCCAAGCGCCCTCGCTTCTTCCAGGGACCCGCCTCCAAGAGAAGAGGAAAAGGAGCGAAGAGGTGATGGTGATATCAGATACCCGAAAAGAGTTGGGCCCTTCGAGTAGTCGTCCCCCAAGGATCTTCATTCCTGAGGACGTGTTGAATCATTCTGCGAGGTCGTCGATGTCAAGAACTGGTAATCTCTTCTTGCTCATCTTTTATTTCCCATTTCCTTGTGCTTAACGTAATTTTTCTTATTTCACATCGAAGAAGCAAGAACTTGACTTCAAAATGAACACAGTCAATGACCGAATTGAGTTCGTGAAGGTCAAGTTTCTCCATGGTGAATATAAGAAGCGGTATGTGGAGAAAGTAAAAGAGATGTCCGTGTTGAGAATCAACTTGATGAGTGCAGACCGAAGTTGGCTTAATTGCCTTTCTTTTCGATCGAAGTTGAGCGACTGGATGAATTAGTGGAGGCTAGAACAGAGGTTGGTTGCCGCAAAGGATCTCAAGATCTTCGAGAAGGTTTCGTGTCTGAGGCAAAGAACCGAGAGTTACGCCGCTTTCGTGAGAAAGGTCGCCTTATCTAGAAGCTCGGATCACAGTCGTGAGGACTTCAAGAACTACCTTCAAGAGTATCATACGATCACGTCAGAGGCCGAGACCACGATATGATGTGAGGTGAAGGCTTTGGAGCGGCAGCATGTTGATGAAGGCTTCATCCGAGGTTTCTTGAAGGGGACACGCTTGGCGTATCGCAGTTGTGAGTCGGTGTTGAGGTCCTTTCTCCAGCCTAGCTTCCCGACCCTTCTAGCACGAGGGATGACTCGATAGTTCTTCATCATCTACCGATGAGACCATCAAGACCGTAGTTGTAGTTCCTTTATGTTGCAAATGTTGTATATTATTTCGGTTGATTGTACTTGTATGTTCATGAGAAATATTAACAATCCACAAAAATTGTTTGTGAATATTTCCGAGTTGGTGTCAAAGTGTACTGATGATAAAGATTCGTAGAAGAGATCATCGGGAATCCCTTTAGATAATTCGATCTATTCTAAGATCATTACCGAGGCTACTTGATGACAAACTTGCACGGAATATATTTATAGAGGTTCTCTCGAACCTCTCGATCTATCCTAGGTGTATCTGAGCGTTACCGATGATATTAACCTTATGGAGAAAGTTGTAGTCCTATGAGGATTGCCAACTTATCCAAGGTTGTTTATCAGAGCATTACTCGACGATGTTAACCCGTGTAGGAAGATCAGATCGAATTCCCTGGGGATCGATCTTACTCAATGAGATACAACAATAGCTGATCTCTTGAGTGTGTTTTAAAATGCAAGCATAAGCAAGAAAAGTCACAATAAGTATGAGAACTTTAACATAGATAGAAACATAAATCCAAACACCTTGATGCCAAGGTTGGACAATAGAATGAAAACAGTATCGATAAATATTTAATTCGATAACAACAATTGCAATGATGATAATGTTTTCCGCATTCACTAGAATAAAAAGCTGATACATCACTGATAGTACTTCTGGAGGTTTGTAGCATTCCGTGCACGGGAGAGTCTTCCCATACTATCCTTAAGCTTGAACGCAGCTTGATTTTAGACACCACCACATAGGCCTTCCCAAACTGTGAGAGTTTGTTCTGTTGTGGGCCTTTTCTGCCGAAGTCGAGACTTCGAGGACGAGGTCCCCAGATATTGGTCGTGGTTTTACCCTTCTTTGAAACCTCGAGCCATCCTTTGTCGATAGGAAGCCATTCTGAGGCCGACATGTCGCGGTCTCTTGCAGAGATCCGTGATGGAATCGGTTATCGCCGTTCCGGATCAAAGTTATGGGTTCTAGGGCTCGGGACCCGATGTCGACTGGAATGCCTCGCCCAAATACGACAGACGCGCTTTCTCGTAGGGTCCTTGATGTAGTGCGGTAAGCCCAAAGAACATTAGAAAGTTCTTCGGCCCATTGCTCCCCGGCGGTGGACCGATGATCCGCCCGCTTCCACGACTCCGGATGACGAAGCGCGCTCAGCTGTGTGCGCGCTACAAGACGCCGTGGATACTGGCGCTTGCGCTCTAGGCGCCAAAATCGCGATGATCGATCCATAACCTCAAAATATCGCATAATATACCTATGCATTTTGCACCGCATCGCCTTCCACAGTTATAATATTGCGGATGAAGATGCTCTCTCAAAATGCGCAGTTGATGGACTCTCAAATTTCATTGAAGAATTTGCTATTTTCTATTTGACATATATTTTGATGATCGATAATGTCACCCAAAAATAGCAATCGATACATCCAAAATTAATCCAATCTCAAGGCATTTTGAAATGCTTCGATCTAATCACCGATTTGAGAACTTACAAATCCGATGCTTGAGCGAGCGAACATAGCAACATCAAGCATACCGATCCGAAGCTCAATCACTCGATCAAGCTATCGAGTACAAAATGGATCGATCCGCCAAATGGTCACCAAACCGACATATTTATAGATCGAGCGGCTCGCCAAGAAGAATCCAACGAATCCAAGATCACCTACCCGACATCATTAAGGCACTATCATCAAAATACATCGCCTAATCGAGGGGATCGTGACTCAGTCCAATGGGAGTGGTTGGAGTTTTCCACAATTTACAAGGCCGCCACTCCCAAAATCTATAAATAGAGCTTCATTCTCACCTTAGGGGACCGTCGATTTGAAGACCGTGAGAGCTCGAGAACCACCTATCGACGTCGACGATCTATCAACCGGTCACCACCAAGAGGTCAAGATCGAGTCGCCTTAGAGACGCTTCCAGAGGACTAGAAAGACCGCTGCCGCCTTTCTCCCAAGATCAAAAGGTTGCTCTTAAGAGGCCTCGCCGCTTTTGGGAAACTTCTCTGGGTTGGAGTTATATTGTATTTTTCTACACTCGAATAAGTTTCAGAACACCTTCTTCAACTAACGAAGCAAGGACTCAGATCTTTGAACATATGAAAGTTCTTGGCCAGAGCCCCGGTTTTTCCCTTAACGGTTTTCCACGATAACGTGTTCATATCCCCGCTTGTGTGTTGGATAATTTTTGGGCTACGACGAAGATCTCGCATCTACCGGAATAAAATTCTCTAGCACGCAACAACTATGGTTAGAAAAACAACAATTACATGGTATTAAAAGAAATATCTATATATAGGAACTTGCAGCCTATATCTCTATTCAAATTGATCCTTATTTTTTCCTTTCCTAACATTAACACTTATAGATAAAATAGAGCAAGTATAACTATTCAATAGGTTACATGAAACTTACTCTAAATATTCAATAAAATAGTAAAGCAATGCATATAAAAATTATTTTCACATTATAATAAGTAAATCATTTTATAATTAAAAGAAATTTTGTAATAATCATTGCTATTAAATACAATGAATTAGCAAATTTATTACTTTTTTTATATTAAGTCCATTAACTCAAGTCAAATATAGTATTGAAAACATATGTCAAAAATTACATTTTATAATTTATGTTTAACAAATATTTGAATCATAATTAAACACTAAAAAACTAAATAACATATTCAAACACATCACATTGACTTTTCTCTCAAGCCCTTATTTCTCCAAAATATATCAGTGATATATCATTAGGCCCTTATGCCTCCCAACATATTTACATCACCTTTCAAATATTCAATTAGGCCCTCATACCTTCTTGTGTATAGCAAAATTTATTTATTCATGGTTTTATACCTCCCTACAATTATACATTTTACTCAACTCTTATACCTCTCAACACATTCACATATAAAATTTACTTATCAATCAAGGCACACTTATTTAAAAAGATATTTATTACACATGAATATCGATAAATTAGTATTTTGATGAGTATTAGTAATTCATAATAATATATAAGAATTTACTAATATGAAATAATTTTAAAATTTATATAATTTAATATATAATTTAAAATATATTTAATTTAATGTGCATAATTCACAAAATATGACAACTAATAATCTTTATAGTACTAATATGGCAATATCAACATATTAAAATAAATCCTACAAAAATTTAGAGCTCACCAAAATACCCAAAATATCACACAATCTAAAATATTTGGTAAAAATGTAATATAATTAAACCAATATTTGTAGAATGGCAAGAATGATATCTTACTAAATATTACAAAGTGAACATTTCCTAGATAATGAGATATCTAAATTTTATAAAATTTGCTCAAATAATATACTAAAATTTTATATAAAATAAAATTATTAAATTTTTAAGTATTGTAATTGTTGCCCACCTCAAGACAATCAATTTTCTCAGCTAGCCAATTGGAAAAAATTAGCTCTATGATCTCCAAATCTCACTGTCACTCCTCTCCCTTTCTCTGTAGAACTCATGAGTAAATAGAAAAACTAGGCTTGGGAAAACTCTAGGAAGCGAGAGATATTTATATAAAATATTTTTATTTAATATATAAAAAGAAAATAAGTATAAATATTTAAGTTATTTTATTTTTATTAAAATGTTAATATAAACTCATTTATTTCTTGAAATCCATAACTGAAAAAATTATAAAATATTTAGTAAATACTAAAACACATTTAGAATACTTTGTTAAAAATAGTTTGCAAAATGAACACTGGAAGATACTAAAAAAGCTATTTGTATGAATACAAAAACATTATTTAAAATGCCCAAATGAAATAAATAGCTTCCTATTGTTGACCTCGCTTTCAGTGATGTTGACATGCATCACTCTGTAGACCTAGGACTCGATTTAGGCACTAGGATTTCTCACTTATAGTTAAGACACTTCTAGCGGCTAGGGGGACACTAATCTAAAGTCTAGAAGATTAACAAAGCTCAGCTCTAGGGCTAGACCCCGACTTGAACTAGTTAGGTCCCAATGACCCTAATTTCAAACCAAACCCCATATATTAAACTCAATTGATTGTAAACCACCCAAAATTTTAAACCTATCCAAACCATACCTAGTTGGTATTAAATTTAGCCAAGTGACTAAGTTGACCAAATATGATTCATTTGGGCCTGAAGGGGTTAAACTCAAAATTGATCCAATCCATTTGAAGTTGAGTATACATAAACTCCTTGGAACACCATTTGGACTTGATTGAAACCTTATTTGGACTCCATTTGGCCAATTGGCTCACCTAACCCAATTGAACCCTATAGGGCCAAAATAAAATCCAAGTTGATCTAAGCCAAATTGAATGATTCCAAAGCTTTACAATCACTCTAATTATATAATTAAATATCTCTCATGATCAGTTACAACTCAATTTAGTCAATTAACTCATCCAACCCAACCTAGCCCAATTTGACCTGAGCTAGAAATCAATTCAACCCAAATCAATCCCTACAATCACTTTGAAAAAAATAATTGATCATATTCCAACTCCCACTCCTAATTGAAATCAAGTAGGTCAATTGAGCTAATTGATTCACTAATTTTCATTTGACCCAATTTGACCTAAAGGATCAAATTGAACCAAATCCACCCTAAATTAGATTAAACCATTTGTTGCATTCAATCTTAAGATGACTATTGATCATCACTCAACACCCAATTGTGCCTAATTGAGCCGATTTAACCCATTGACCCAATTTGATCCAATTTAGCCTAAAGGGTTAAATTGAATCCAATTCAAATTGGATTAAATCAATACTTACAATTAACCCTAAATTGATTATTGAACACTTCTCAATGATCAATTGAATCTAATTTGATCAATGTAATCAAATTTGACAAATTGGTCATGTTGGTTCACTTAGCTCAAATTGGCTTAAATGGTCAAATTGAACTAAACTCAATCGTAGCCAAATTAAATCAAATTAAAACTTATGATCAATCCCAAATGGACAACCAAACATAACTCAACTTTGAATTGCACCCAATTTGGCCAATTGACCAAATTGATCAACTTGATCGATTTTGCCTACATGAATCATATGAGCCAGATTTAAATCTACTCCAAATTAAATCAAAGAAATTGCACCAATGTATTCCAAATCATCAATTGAGCTTAATAGCCCTTTAGATCTAGTTTGGTCAATTGATCAACCTAATCCAACTAAACTCAAATTAATCTATAAGAGTCCAAATGAGATAAACCTAATGAAACTTGGTATGACTCACTTTGGACTCACACCTACCTAAGTGGACTTAACCCACAATGAACCCAGTTCGACCCAAACTAAGTAAACTAAGTATTCCAAATAGAATAAAATCTAAGAATCAGAAAGTCCCCTCCTTTTAGCTAAGGTAACATCCTTAACATGCCTTAAGATACCCTAACTTAGCCAAAGCCATCCTAAAGTTGTTTTGTCTAGCCATTGACCAAGGAGAGGTCATCTTCACCATGGTTAGCTCTTAGTTCAACAACCATGAGCGTCCACTTCACCATTGGCCACCAAACTCCTCCAGCTATAGAGGAAGTCCAACTCATTAATCCAAAGCTAATTTTAGCCTTGCCCACTACTTATAGTGCTACCATGGATTGAACCCACTAGAAATGATGGTTCATATAAGGAGGAGGGTATGTACATCCTCAACCATTCAAACTTCACACACATTATTATTCTAACTCCATAGCTAGTCCCTGAGATCCCTAGAGCTCCCCGTCAATCCTATTGCCTGCAAGACCAAACCTCCTCTCAGCCCGAACATGCCACACACCCAACCTCATGAAACCTCCATAAACTAATTAACCTTCCACACCCCTTTCCCACACTTAGGCAAGTCGAAATGGTTCAAGAACCATTTGATTAGACATGGGAAGATTGTACTAAACCAACTCCAGTGAGCTCTGACATGGTCTCGAGAGCAAATGACGTGGAGACAATAGGCCATCTTCTCAGGGCATCACTTCTTCAAGGCAAAGCAACTTCACACATCAGACCTCCTGTCTTTAACTCCGATGAGGTAATTCCTCATCAACCCGTAGGTGGCTAAATATGTATTGGTCTTTTGGTGAAGAAAATTATCATCTCATCATGATCCATATGACCCCTTGCATTTTAATTTTAGATCATAATGGAGTCTATTTGAGCATGAAATGAGCCATAATTGGCTTGAATAAAGTGGTAGAAGATGAACGGTGCTCGTCTCTCATTAGATGTTGAAGATGAATCACGAGCCGCCCATCTCGTGTGATTCAATGGACGGTCATGATAAATCATGTTAGATTTTTTATTTTAGTCATTTAAAATAGTGAGAATAATCAGAATCATTCAATCATTGAATGAGCAGACTAGGATGCAATTTCATTCGCCTCCACTGAGTCAACAACCACAAAGGATGATTTAAATAACCAATCACATGGTGTTGCAAATAGTTGACTAAATCTAACTACATAATCCAACTTAAATAGGTTTTAAAATATAATTAATTAGGCAAAACTTTGAAAAAAATTATAACTAATTATAGAAAAATAAAAAATACAAATAAATGCTCTTTAAAAAGTTTAGACAAAGAAGAATTTAAGAAAAATAAAAGCTACAATGTTTGTCAAATAAATAGAGACTAATTAAGATTTGATTATTTTCATTAATATTGTAATTAAGTTCTAATTACTTAGCCAAATGATGAAATTTTGAACATTCCATGGATGACCTTTACCTCAAAACAATTTTAACTATTTAATAAATTTATTTAATTAAAAATTATAAAAATTATGGATGGCTAAATGTGTATTTAGAGTTTAATGATGACTTGAGAAATTTATTAGAACCTATGGTCTTAAATATTTTTCAAAATCACCATTAAGGAGGCTTTTATTAATTAGATAATATATTAATTAATTTAAGATATAAAAATTCATAACTAATTGTACAAATCTCTAAACTATTTGTGCTCAACAAATAAAGAGTTAACCAATGAAATTAAAATCCTAAAATAATTTTATGTATTTTAATAATAATTGCTTAACTAAGATTTTCCTTAATTAATAAATTAATCAAAAAATCTTAGCTCAAATGCCTTGCATTTTTTACTATTCATTTCTCATATTATTTTACATGTTCACAATTTTTCTTATGCTTTTGGGCTTACATTGCAATTTCTTGTTTTTGAAGGTCTTTTGGATTAATTTAATTAAATAATTATAAAGTTTAATTAATTCATAAAAATCATAATTTCAATTTTAAATTTCATTAATAAATAGAGGGTGTGTATGTGATAATTTTATTATTTGGTCTCTCCTTGATAGGTCTAATCAATTTCAATTTGAATGTAATAGCTAAAAGATTTTGATTAAGTTTAAGTAATGTTATTTTTATATGAATAGTCTTAAAATTTGATAGCTAAGTAGATCGCTTTATGATATTTATTCATTCTCCATTCACTTGTAAATGTGTGATTAGTTTATAGCTCATTCACATTCGTGTTTAAAATTAAAATGTTTAAATGCATGATATTTGAATAATGTGATTATTATCATTAATAAATCTCAAAAATAAATTTTTTTATAAATCTAAATATATGAACACATTTATGAACCTAAGTTCATCAGGGTTAGTGAAACTAGATATAGATATTACATGTGTATAATATACATTCCTTAAAGGTATATATACATCCGGACATAAGGTATTAGTTCAAGGAGGTCTCTGATACCTCATATCTATTGTTTAACAATGGCACATACTTAAAGTTGTGTAGAAAATGCATGTGAAGTTTAAATCATCTTAAACCCATAATTATAAAAAATTTTAAAAATTCATTCTATTTATATATGTTCATGTTTATATTAAAATATGAAAATTTTAATATATATATATATATATATATATATATATATATATATATATATATATATATATATATATATATATATATATATATATATATATATATTGAAATAAAATATTAAAGTGATAAAAAGTTGAAGGTTATCACTAAGTAAATCATAACTTGTTCCTATTAATCTTTAAGTGTCTTTCATATGAGTAGGATTCTATTTAAGCTTAATCTAAATGTAGAAATTAATAAAAATCTTAATGCTCCATTAAGAATGCTTAAAAGTTATAAATTGTATCTTTAGATCTAACCTTAAGTTAGGGTGTTGAAAGGAATAAGTTTTAGTTTAAGTGAAACTTATCAATTTTCACACTCTTTAGAATACTAAGTCTAATTTAAATAAAAAAATTAAACTTGTAAATTAAAATTAACTTCTTAAGTCACTAACCACTTGAAAAAAAATCATCCTTTGGTTAAATATTTGAAATTATTGTTTAAATCAAAATTCAAATATTAAACCTTAACTTTGTCATACCACACTAGCATCTACACATATTAAATTGATGGGTCACCATTCCTAGACTTAGGTTAGGCCGGCGATTTGTTATCATGTATTGATTTTCTTATTTTATAGTGTACTATTTTAGATTGGATGTTAGAATTATTTATGTGTAGTAGATGGTAAAACAATATTTATTAGACAATATAATTTTATGTAGGGCTATTCTTGATAATTAAAGGGGTTATTGTAATAATAAAATAAATTAAATTTTTTTGCTTGTTAGTACTACTTGTCCCTTTAAGCATAGCCTATTATGATAAGTGGGTTTGGTAACCAATAGATGTTAAGCCCTAATCTATGAAATCATGTACATATTTTGATATATATATGTATTATAGCCAACCTTTATTTTGCAAGTTTAGTTAGGACTTTATTTTGTAATTTGTAAATATAATTTTTATATTAGTACTAGGATTAGAGCCATGAGATTTAAGATAAACAAAGGTTAGAAGACATAGACTTAGGAGGACCTATGATGCTTGGAGAATCCAACACATTAAAAATCAAGAGAAGATGAAAACCCGCATAAGCTTCTTTATTTTGTAGTAGCATTTATTGTAAACCGGACTGTATAAGGGTTAAGCTCGATAATCCATCTTTTTTTCTTTTTTGGGGTGTATAGCAAAACTTGGTCACACCAGCCTTTTCATTATTCTTTTAGTTTGATTGAGTGTTTGGTATGTTTACTATGATTGCACACAATAAATTACCTACTTTTCATAGGTTTCTTAAAGTATGATGAATGTTGTATAATTTGGATTTCATTAGGCTCTTTAGGACTTTAAGTTTTTATCCAACTATAATAACCAACTTTAACACAATATTAAATATAACTCATTATCTCACTATAAAACCATAAAATTAGTCAATAAAATTGATTTAAACATTATAGGCCTATAATGTGGATAATAATCATGCATGCATATTACCTTCCTTCCTTGAATATAGGGGATTTTCACTTATTATATGATAAGGGGTGTTGTAGGTCCATTCTTAGCAACTCCCTTGAGTAAAAAACACCCTTCTAGTGGATTGACTCATAATCTTATTTCATCATAGTTCGAGTCAAATTAATGAGACAAAATGAATAAAATATATAATTTTTATCGCATTAGTCTAGGATATGATTTTTAAGCATTCATATGACTTATCTACATGAATTTAAAGCATAAAAAGTGTTAACTAATAGCTAGTCTAGGTGGTCGAACGTCTAGAAGAGTTGAGATGTGTTCATATTTTTGGGTAAGGATGTGCCATTATATCCCATTTTTTGGAGTAAAATTAAGATGAGCTTCTAACTTATGTTGAAGCTCTATTAGGCATAGGTTTAGAAATTTCATATTTCTCACTTGCTATGAATATAAGTCTTGACTTCTCAAGTATTTTTATATTCTTATGTTATTGGATATAAGTCCTAACATTCTAATAAAATATCAAGTAAATAATAATAACCATTAAATTTCAAAATACAAAGCTTCAACATATGGTAGATTAAAGTACTAACTAGACTTTCTAATGATGAGTATTTCTTAAGTATCCTCCTTTGGACTATATTAATAACTCTTTATGTTTAAGCTCTCCCACTTGATTTTTGTAATCAACAATCTTTTTATATCAAGTTTTGAAATCTATAGAGATATCAGCCAATCACTTTAACAGAGAGTTTTCTTAGAAATTCATATCTCCTAAGATGTAATTAACTATGTGAGCTTGCCCTTATAAGGAACATTTGAACCCAACTTAAAATAAACCCAACATTACTTCTTTCATGTAAGATAGGGAAAAAAATATTTGGTTCACATAGACCCATCAACTTTAAGAGTCTTTATTAAGTGATTGAGTCTATCATATGTTGATATTTATACCTTTCAAGGTAGTATATCATTCTTTGATACTATATTTAATTGTTTCAATAAGTACCCCCAAGATCTGCATGATCTTCTCACACATTTTTAAACACCACACCTATTTTCATAATTACATTACCTATAAAATTGGATAAAATATTTATAATATAGAGTGTTGAATGTTTTACAATGTGGTAAAGATTATTTTAAAATAAGACTTACAACAAATACACTTGAATATCATAATTCAATTTCTTTCTAAGAGTATGTCAATAAGGTCATATCATTATCCTTAAGAAATATTTTACATGATTATTTAAGCTTAAAAAATTGTTTAAATATATACCTTAAAAGATGTTTTAAGCAATTTATTAAATAAACACACATATATAAAAGAAAATTCCAATCAAACAAGCATCCAAGTTTATTATAATAATTTTGTTGAATATGTGAGTATTATAGTCTCCCCACCTTAAAAAAATATATCAAACTCAACATTCCAATACATGCATTCATCAATCAAGTAGTTCTAAATAATGAAGTCTTATCTTAGACTCTTTATTCCATATGGCTTCTCTATCAAATCCAAATTTCCATGGTATTTTTCACCATAGGAATTTACTTTTTCTCAACTTCTTCATATCATAAACCAAAATATAATCAAGTTCTTCTTTATAATTCAAATTAAGTTACACTTCTATTTTATCCTTTGGGTTCTTATTGGCCATATCTATTACCCATTTTCTTAGTAAGGAAATATGAAATGCATTATAAGCATTTGACATGTGATCTAGCAAAACAATTAATATGTAGACTTTTTAACTCTATCAACCACCTCAAATAGCCAAATATACAATGGTCTCAATTTTCCTTGTCTTATAAACCTGCTTTTATAAAAAAAATTTACCAACCTGAAATTCCATAGCTTAATTTTTGGAATCATAATATTTCTAATGTTTATCTAATGTAGCTCTTAATCCATCTTTAATTAGTCAAATCTTTTTAGTGGCATCATCCACTATGTATAGCTTTAATAATTCTCTTTCTCCCACTTTTATCCAAGATAAAGGTGTATTGCATTTACAATTGTATAAAACTTTGTATGATGTCATTATAATGCTATATTGAAAGTTGTTAGTGTAGGCAAACTTAATCAAAGGTATACGATCCTTCCAATTTTCTTCAAAAATAAGTACAAAATCATAACGAGTTCTTTAGCACCTAAATGATCCTCTCAAAATAACAATCTATCTATGGGTGAACCTAGCCCTTCCAAGATACCTCTCCATAGTCTAAATTCAAATCTATCATTATGATAAAAAATTATAACTTTCAATATCCCATGCAATATGACAATCTCATGTATATATAGTTGTATTATTCTCTCAATTAGATATGTTTGTCTCATAAAAAAATGTGTTAACTTTGTTAGTCAATCAACCTAAAATCATACTACATATCCCTAGAGCTCAAAATTCTCATAGCAAAATCCTTCATGATCTCTTTCCACTTCCACTCAAGAATAAGTAAAGGCTTTAATAAACTAATACGTCATTAATGCTTTACTTTCACCATCTAACAAGTCTCCCATCTTGATATGAACTCAATCACATCTATTTTCATTTTAGTCCACTAAAATAATTATTTTAAATCATGATACTTTTTACTACTCCTAAGGTAGAATATATATCTAGAATAATTTCCTTCAAGCATGATCTCGCTCCTTAAGTATGCACCACTAGTTGACCTCTACAAGCCAACACTCCATAGTAATTTACTTATAACTCAAGTTTCCTTCTAGATTGAATATGCTTTATCAATCCTCTTATACTCCCCTTAAGTCATTTGAACTTCTAGAATCTTCTCTTGTAATATAGGTTATACAATTATCAGGGAAGCACTCTAATATTTAAATTAACTAATCTAACCACTTTTAACTCTAACTTCTCCATATCATGAATTAAAGTAGCATCAAAGATAATCCAACCTATTACTCCATTAAATTTCCTACTAAGAACATCTACCACAACATTAACATTAAAAATTGAGATCATAATCGTTAATTAGCTTTAGCCATCTCCTCAATTTCAAATTCAACTCCTTCTAAGTAAAAATATACTTTTAAAATTTAATGATTAGTATAAATCTCACATCTAACTTTATATATAATGCCTTCATATCTTCAATGCAAGCACAATAACTACTAATTTCAAATCATGAGTAGGATAATTTTTTCATGCAATTTCATCTTATATTACTTTACAATTATGCATCAAAACACAACCCAAGCCCTTTAATCATGTATCACTAAATACTTAAAATCTTATAGTACTAATTAGATGAACTAATTGAAATAGATGTTAACACCAAGAAACTCTTCAATCTTTAAAAACTATCTACATAATTTGTTGTCCAATTAAATAGTCATGTCTTCAGTGTTAATTTTGTAAAGGCATTATAATCTATAAAAAGCTTTTGACAAATTTCTTATAATAACCAGCCATGTTGAGAAAACTATGCTCCTAAGAAATAGTAGGTCTCAACCAATCAATATTAATCTACACCTATCTCATCACCCTTTCAAACATATCCCAAAAATGCTAGTCAAATAAAATTCACATTTGGAGAATCTTCCATAGAATTAGTGGTATCTCAAGGTCTCTAACACTAACCGCAATAGAGTGACATGATAATCCTCGATCTTCGAGTACATTAACATATCATTAATAAAATAATAATAAATTATTAAAAGTTGCTGGAAGCACTCAATTCATCAACATCATAAATACACTTGGGGTATTAATCACACCAAAAGGAATGATAAGAACACATAATGTCCATAATGAGTATTAAAAGCTATTTTTGTCACATATTCCTCTTTCACCTTCAATTGGTAAAATTCAAATATTAAATTTATCTTTGAAAACATATATATGCCTTGCAGTATAAGTCATCAATCTTAGGCAATGAATTCTAATTCTTGATGGTCACCTTATTCAGTTCTTTATAATTAATACACATATGCATCATGACATTATTCTTTCTTATAAATAATATAAGTCCACCTTTCAGAGATGTACTAAGCTTGATAAAATTTCTATATACCAATCTTAATAACTCTTTTGGTGTCATTCTATAAGGAGTATTAATAATAAGAGATGTCCAATGTAATACATCAAAAAAAATTCTATCTCTTTGTAAGGAGGTAAATTAACCAACTCCTTTGGAAAATATTAGGAAAATCTTTTACTATAGGAACTTTTTCAATCACCATTGAAGTCTTAGTGTCATCCGTTATATGAGCAAGATACACTACACCTCTTTTTTTTCCATAATCTATTAATTTGTAGAGTATAAATAAGTGATGATAACACTTCTATAGTCTGAAATGAATATTTTCATCACCCAATAATAATATTTACTCTCTTATTCATGTAATCAATATGTGCACCATATTTACTCAACCAATTCATCAATAAAAAAATGTTAAACTAAATCAAGTGCAACATTATCAACTCAGACTCTAATCTCTTATCAAAAATGTATTCTCACAAACACTTGTATAGTTTATTATCATATAATCTCTAGTAGATACAATAATAGATAAACTAAAGTATAATACAATTGGAGATAAATGCAACATCATAAAATATCTCTTAATTGTAATGGAATGACTAACCTTAAAATCAAATAAAACTTTGTATGGTTGTGTAGAAATGTCAACCATAGTTGTCATAAGATCTGATGCATCCTTGGTTTCTTATTGAGTCAAACAGTACATCTTAGTTTATACTATAGCTTTAGAAATTGGGGTGATAGAATACTTAATACTTCTGAGTTTCTTCTAACTGCCTTCCAACAAATTTTTCTCCACCTCTACTTGAAAATAACTCATTGAAAGCTTTAGGTGCTATTTTCCTCTGTCTCTATGTCTATCTAAGATCCATAGCTCGAATATATGATCTTCCTTTTGGTCCCTTCTATGCACAATCTACTACATTATTCCTAGTCTGGCAAAATCTAAAAAACTACCTTGTGATCATATAGCATTGAATAGTGTCTCCTCCCACAAGCTATATGTATAAGTACATTACCAATAGAGCTTGCTAAACCACTATTGACAAATACTAATGGGAACTTCTTGGAGCCTCTAGGTCTAAATCAACCCTTTTTTTCACTTATATCACTCCTAGATATCTCTATTAAATTGATTCAAACTAGAAATCCCAACACTATTGAATTGATGGTAGATTATTCTCCACAAATATCACCCTCCACTAGCTTAATGAAATCTCTAAACCAAAACATAAGAAGCAGGTGACTTAAACTATCCATGAGACTTCTCATGAATCTATAGCACTTTACCTCTAAAGTACTGACTAACTATGAGGCATATCTTGCTAATGTTGTAAACTCAGTTTCAAATTATATCATTATCTTACTTTCTCTTACTAACCTTATCAAAATATTTTGTATTTATTTTCTAGCTAAAAGAGACATAAACCACTCTCTAATAATATTAGTAAACACTTCCCAAGTAATTAAGATAATCAACTTATCTTACAATTTTTCTATTAGTTAGCTCAACTACCATCTCTCAGGCTCTCTACCTTATAAAAATACTGGTAAGGGTACCTCATGAATCTTCAAACATCAATAATCAAATATCTTTTCAATCTTCTATACTTGAGGTTCAACTGTATATTTGAAGCAAAGGGCCTTCAACTTTAAAAACATTTAAAAATGATTGTCCCCCCTATTTTACCCTAATAATGGGCATGCAACTCTAAGCCTTCAATCAATTGAACCATCAAGTTAGTGAATTGTTTTATGAAAGTAGAAGTCATGGCTCTCACTGTACTCTGTATCGATAAAGTCTAACTAGAACTTTGCACATCTATCATATCTTGTTCTTGAGTATTCATATAAATTACTTAATATTTACACTTATACGATCATATACCATATTAATAATGATATACATGCAAAAAAATTAAAAAAATCTTAAACTATGAAATCTTGAATTCTCATAAATTAATCAATCTTATAGCTCTATCATAGATTAATTGCTCCAAATTTATTGTTTTGATACAAAATTAAATTAGCATGACTCAAAATAATATATCCCTTAAATTGAAGTGGCATTATTTCGGATGTGTAATAGATACTACTTAAGATATATTTGTCAGGAATTCTTTTCTTCTTTTTTTTTTTTTTTTTTGGTCTTTAGCATATAGCTACTAAAATCTTCAAAATTTAATAAAAGAAAATTCATCAACTTCAACCCAATTCATACAAAAAACTATAAAATCATAACAAATCTATGCATAATAATCATGATATATATTTTTATCCATCAAATAGTAACACTATGATTACAAAAAATAAAAGCTCCATTCTAGAAAAAACATACTTATAAATAAGAATCTACCTCTAATCAATATGCTCCTTATCCTTTTTCTTTTCTAAAATTAGTACATACAAATAACATCTTCAAATGCATTACATCAATGTTCCTCTTAAGCTCTTATACCTTTCAAGTACATCATATATTTATCATCAAGCTCTTATATGTCCTAATCTATATTACATTTGCACTCAAATATTCATTTAGGCTCTTATACCTCCATATGCATAGCACAATTAATTTATTTAGTACCTTATACATTCATATAAGTACATATTTTACTCAAACCTTTATAGCCTCCAACACTTTTGTATGCATAGAATTTATAATTTACCTATTAATGAAGCAAAACTTACTTTCATAAATACTTATAATACATCGTTATAAATGAATCATTATTTCAATGAGTACAAGTAATTCACAATAGTATATAAGAATTTATAAATATGAAATAATCATAAAATTTGTAGGATTTAATTGTTTACTTAACTTACTGTGCTTAAATCATACAACGAGGCTACAAATAATATTTATAGTGCTAATATGATAATCTTGACATGATAGAATATATTTAAAAATTTAGATGCTCTCCAAAATGCCACACAATCCAAAATGCCCAATGAAAAAGAATTATAATTATTCTAATTATGTGCAGATAACTAAAGTAGTGACATACTAAATGTTCACGATGAAAATTTTCTTGGTATCAAGATATCTCAATTTTTATAAAGTAGATTCAAATAAAATAATATTTTTATAAAAAAGTAGAATTATTAAAAATTTAAGATAACGATAGCCTATCCTTAGAAGGTCAATTTCTATAATTGACCCAATGGACAAACTCCATTTTAAGACCTCCAAATCCAGCTTTATCTTTCCTTTTTCTCTCTTTTCTCTCCCTTTATCTTTTAGAACTCATGCTAAATACGAAAATAGGCTTGAGAAGAAATCTAGGAAGTGGAGAAAGATAAAAATATATAAAAATATATTATTTATTTATTTCATATAAAAAGGATATAACTATAATTATTTAAATTATTTTATTTTTATTAAACGTTTTGGTATAAACTCTCTAATTTCTTGAATACATAATTCCAAAAATTATAAAAAAATTTTAATAAATACTAAAACTTGCCTAGAATATTCTAATAAAAAATGATTTGCAAAGCGAATACTAAAAAAACCTATTTGTATAAATGCATACAAATTTCTTTAAAAGTTCAAATCAAATAAGTAACTTTTTTTTTCATATCTACAAGGACCATAAAAAATAAGAAAATATTAATAAGATAAAGTGTTGAATGCTTTACAATGCCTATTAACCGAACTCTAGATTTTAAGGATGTGTGTAGGATTGTGATCTACTGGATCTCCCTAGTATTGGTCTCTTTTATACTTGGTCCAATCAGCAGCTCAACAATCCTATCTCCTCCAGAATCAACGGAGTCCTTTGTAACTCCCACTGGTTGGATCATTTGCCCTCTTCCTTCTACAATGTAGCCAACCCTCTTTCCTCTGACCACTCCCCCCTACTCACTCAGCTTGCTAAACCTCTTTTGCTCAGATCCTGGTTCATGTTCAGGAATTACTGGACTAAATATGAGAAACTTAGGGAGGTTGTTCATTATGTGTGGGTGGGCTTCATTCCTGGGGACCCTCTTTTTATTTTCTCCAAAAAACTTCAATTGACTAGATGGACCCTCAAAAACCTTGTTTGGGATACTTCCCCTATTAAGGTTCAATTAGTAGATCTTAAATTGGAGCAGGACTCCCTTCTCTTGGAGCTTGACAGAGATCCCACTAACCTCACTTTGGCCAGTGCAGGAAAAGGCCTGAAGGATAGATATCATAATCTTCTTTCTAAGGAGCAAAATATGGGTCAACCAAAGGGCTAAAGCCCACTGGTTAACCAACTCTGATGACAATCTGAATTTTTTATATGGGTTCATTAAGGAAAGGAGAAATGCTAATACAATCCACTCCCTTCAGTCTCCTAGCGGCCTCTTAATGGATCCACATGATATTTTTGAGGATATTAGCAACTTCTATTCTTCTCTTTTCAATTCGGGTCATTCATCTGATCTTGACACCCACGACATTCCTATAGGGGACTCTCTCTCTATGGAACAAATTAGGGAGCTTGATTCTGAATTTAGTGATGCTAAATTTGTTTATGCCCTTCAGAACATAAACAAGAATAAATCTCTAGGGCCTGATGGGTTTAATGCAAAATTCTTCACATTATGTTGGGACATTGTATGTGGTCAATTTATTAAAGCCGCCCACTTCTTTTTCATCTCTAGGAAGATGCCGGATATCTTTAAACATAGCCTCATTACTCTCATACCTAAGAAAAACACTCTAATGACATCTTTGATTTCAAACCAATCTCTCTGAAACACTTTCTGAAGTTATAGCAAAGGTGTTGGCAAATCATTTGTGCAAGGTGCTCCCTTTCATTGTGCATAGATCTCAATCAGCGATTCATCAAGATAGGGACATTGCTGAAAATATCTCTTGCTCACAAAATTTGTAATGACTTCCACTCATCTAATTCAGAAGAAAGGTTTATTGCAAAGTTTGATCCATGGAAAGCCTTTGATATGGTTAATCGTGCCTCTCTTCTGCAAAGGCTTAGGCTAAAAGGTTTCCCCTCTGCCTTCTTACAGTGTATTGAGGCCTGCATTACAAAAGTGCCTTACTCTATAGTCTTTAATAGGGAGATCAAAGGGTACCTTCATTCTTCTAATGGGTTAAGACAGGGATGCCCCTTATCTCCCTTTCTTTTCTCTGTGGTCATGGAATCCTTCTCTTGCTTTCTAGATAGAGAGGTGCACCTCCAAAGGTATAATCCCTTATACTATAGAAATTATGGTGTGCCTCACCTTTTATTTATAGATGACTTACTAACTATGGGCAGAGCTAATACCTCAACTATGGTCTCTCTTAAATCTACCTTAGATTTCTCTTTTCTTCAATGGGCCTTTCAATTAATGGGGACAAATCCCTTATTTTCTTCTCAAAGGAGATTAGGCTTTCTCATCTTTTTTGTAGATTGTTGTAGGTCAACCTTACTAAACTCCCATTTCATTACTTGGGTATCCCACTGGTGGCTGGACCTCTCAAAGTTATTCACTTTAACTACCTTTTAGATAAGCTCTATAATTGGTTGGCTGGGTGGAAGAGTAAGTTACTCTCTTTTGGAGGTCAATTTCAACTCATTAGATCTTCTATTAATGGTCTCCTATCTTACTAGGTTTAGTTGCTTGTCCAAAAGGTGTTCTCAAGAAGATAAATGCGATTACCTCTAATTTCTTTTTTCATAGCAGTGAGAGTAAAAAACTCCAAACCATCTCGTGGAATAAGACTACTCTCCCTAGGGATCGTGGAGGAACGGGTCTTACTTCATGTACCACACTATACACTGTTTGTAAGGTTAAGATTATATGGAGGTTACTTAATGGCCCTTCTACTATGGCTTCATGGTTTTTTAACAAATAGGCTCTCTATAGAATAAATTCCCCATCCGGTCCTCCCCCCACTGGAAAGACTTAAAATCTATTGCTGTCAGGTTTAGAGACAATCTACACTTCAAAGTGGGCCTCAACTCCTCCTTCTCTCTCTATTTGATCCCTGGTGTGAGGGCCTCTCTCTGTTGAAATGGGCCAAGAATGCTTCTCTATTTTCAACAAACCTCCCCACACTCAACTGAAGGACCTTCTCCTCAATGGGGCTTGGGTCATCCCTGAGCTGAGATCTAAGTCCCCTGCTAGTTTCGATCATATATGCAAAGTGCCTATCTCGAGGGAAGTGGTTATGTCCTCTGGAAAGGTAAAATGGATATCACTTCAAACTTGATTAAACTTTCAATATTTGATTACTTACCACTAAACTAGTATGAGAAAATTTGGTTCAAGGGAATGGCCATAAATCAAGCTTTGTTTTGCTGGATGGCTATCTTGAGTGGCCTAAAAACTTCTAAAGTATTATTTGTAAGGGGGCTGGGACCCTACTCCACATGCTATTTTTGTAAAGAGGCTAATGAAACTCACTCTCACCTATTCTTTGAGTGTCCTCACTCTATGACTTTGATCAGCAACTCCTGCCTAATGGTTCTTTTTTTCTTTTAAATATGACTTTAGCTCAAGTGCTATGCTCCTTCTCCTCACTAGAACATAAGGCCTTAATGAGATTATGTTGCTTAATTAATGCAATGGTGATTTACCTCATTTGGAAGGAGAGAAACAGGAGACTCCATCATCAGGAAGAGACCCCTTCCTCTAGTCTCATTACTTGCATCAAAACTAAGATACGGCTTTAAACTCAGGAGATGGAAATTCAAAACCAATTGGCCAGATCCTGTTCATGCTTTATTGGAGAAATGGAGGAATTATGAATCTTAATGGCTATGTGTTTTCAGGTTGACTACTACTCGACAGTCTTTTTACTATTTTTCTTGTGTCTGTTGGTTTCATTGCTAGTTTTTTGGAATGGCTATTTCTTCATTTGAATTACCGGATGATGATGAATGTCGTGCGACTGAGGTTTTTGCTACTGCTGTTACTTTCCCAGTTGGTTCTTCACCCTGGTGGCCTCTCTACAACCTCATCTTCTTATTCCATATCTGTTGGTATTGTGGGAGTTATTTTATGTCTTTTACTATGTTGAACACTTGGATGGCAGGGCTGGTTGCCATTAAAGAACTTGTTTTGTTTTCTGGGTCAAGTTTGTTGGATGTTTTATGATGATCCGACCGAGTCGGGGTTGTTCTTCCTTTTTTTTGTCCAGGGGAGTCGTTTCTTGACTCTGATGTGTTTGATGTTTCATTTTCTTTGTATCCTCTTGTTAATTACACTGTAATTATTCTTTTCATTTGGAATGAATTGGGCTCGGCCCTTAACCTTTTCCAAAATAAAAGAAAAAAAAAAGAGAAAGAGCAAGGAGTTCTTTAACGAACTCATCTTTCTGAGTCAAATAAAGTGCTAGAGGTGGAACTTTCTCATCTGTGAGAAGTTCAAAAGAAAGAGGTCATGTTATCTGACTTCTTTGACTTTGATGAGTACAAGGACTTGTTGCAACGAAAGTTCAAAGAAGGCATCGAGTTTATCATTACTAAGTCGATGAAGCATGGCCAATTAGATAACAACTATTTGGACTTCGACAACATGTTCACTCTACCATTGTCAAACTCCAAGGTCAGTAACAAGGGAGCACTAATTGATTTTTTTTCTTCTTTTTAGTTGTAATTTCTCATTTTTGTACTCGCAAGTTAGGAAAGTGACTGTGCGTCAAAAGTTTTACGCTCACTACTCGGTTTTGTACTTAAATCTTCTTTCTTAATAAAAGAAACTTTTTCTTCACATTATCTCTTTTCTTTATTGTATTTATGAATGTGCTCATACGGTTGAATGTACTTTTTTAATACACTCGTTGAATGGATATAATCGCTTAATATTCTTATTTAATTGAATATACTAACTGAGAAATTACATGTGTATTAAATGTGTAATGTACTCACCAAAATAATACACTCGTTGGATAAATCGACATGCTCGCTAAATAATTTTATTAGAATAATTGCTTCAAGTAATCGCTTCACAATATTAGGAGAATATAATGTTGCTAATCACATTGTGTGTTGGTCTAAAATTTGTAATTGCTAACCACACGGAGTGTTGGTCTTTCACTTGAGTTGTCAACCGCACAAAGTGTTGATTTTCCACTTGAATTGTCAAATGAGTGTTAGTCTTTGTATTTATAGTTACCAGTAGTCACCAACCATAATGTGTTAATCTTTGTTTGTAATCACTGACCACACGAAGTGTCGGTCTTACACTTAAGTCATTAAACACATAGACTGTTGGTCGTTGTATTTATAGTTGTTGCTCACATGGAGTGTTAGTCTTATAGTTGAGTCGTCAACCACAAAGTGTTGGCTTTGTTTGTTGTCACCTACCACGTGGAATGTTGGTCATATACTTGAGTTATCAATTTCATGAAGTGTTGATCCTTGTATGCAGTTATCAACCACACAATATTGGCCTTACACTTAAGTCATCAACCATAGAGTGTTGGTCTAGTATATTTCCTTGATATTTTTATAAAGTGTTTAAAGTGAGCAAGTTTTCATCAACAACAACAACAACAACCAGCCTTAATCCCACTACGTGGGGTCGACTATATGAATCCTTCATCTCCAATGTGTCCTATTATGTGTCAAATTCTCATTTAATTCATGTATACTAAGGTCATTTTTTATACATCTTAACCAAGTCATTTTAGGTCTACCTCTACCTTTTTTAACATAAGGAAAATCTAATGCATCTACTCTCCTAACTGGGTCATCAGATGGCCGACGCTTTATGTGGCCAAACCATCTAAGGCGACTCTCTAATCTTATATGCCAATGGAGCTACTCCAACTTTTTCCCGAACATACTCATTTTGCATTTTATCACTAAGAGTAAAGCGACTCATCCACCTAAGCATCCTCATCTACGTAACACTTAACTTAATCTTATGCTTCTCTTTTATTGGCCAACATTCTGCACTATAAGTCATTGCAGATCTTACCACCATCTTATGAAATTTTTTCTTAATTTAAGTGGAACTTTTCTATCACACAATAAGCCAGATGCATTCCTCCACTTTAACCATCCAACTTGAATTCTACTAATAACATCTCCATCTATTTCACCATCATTTTGAACAATAGAGCCTAAATATTTGAATTGCTCACTCTTATTAATGTGTTCACCTAATGTCACAACACTACCACTAGAACTTCTACAACTAAAATTACACTCCATATATTCGATTTTAGATCTACTTAAATGAAAATCTTTACACTCTAATGTTGACCTCCATAATTCAAGTTTCTCTTGGAATCCCTCTCTAGTCTTATCAACAAGAAGAATGTAATCAACAAAAAGCATACACCAACGTACATCTTCCTGTAAATGTCTAGTAAGAACAACCATAACTAAAGCAAAAAAGATAAGGGCTTAAAGCTGATCCTTGATGTAATCCAACTGAAATAGGAAATTTTTTTGTCAATCCTCCTTGTGTTTGGACACAAGTAACAGCTCTAGTATACATATCCTTAATGACTTGAATATAACCAATATTAACACCTTTCTGTTCTAGAACTCTCCAAAGAACATCTCTTAAAACTTTATCATAAGCTTTCTCTAAATCAATAAATATAATATGTAGATCCTCCTTACTTTCTCTATACTTCTCCATCAAACCTCTTAACAAATGTATAGCATCCATAGTAGATCTACCTAGCATGAAACCAAACTGATTGTGAGAAATTTTTGTAACACATCGTAACCTATGCTCAATTACTCTCTCCCATAATTTTAATGTATGACACATTAACTTAATTCCTCTATAATTTGCACACTCTTGTGCATCACCTTTATTCTAAAATATAGAAACCAACAAACTCTTCCTCTACTCATCTGGCATCTTTTTAGTTTATAAAATAACATTAAAAAGATTTGTAAGCCAAGAAATTCCTTGATCTCTTAAACATTTCCACACTTCTATTGGAATATCATTAGGTCCTACTATTTTTCCACATTTCATTTTCTTTAAAACTTCTGTAACTTCAGATTTACTAATATGATGATAAAAAAAATTCTTTATTTTTTTTAGAGTATTAAGGTTGCTAAAATCAATCGTACTTTCAGATCCTTCATTAAAAAGTTTATCAAAATATCTCATCCACCTATTTTTAATATCCTTTTCTAAGAAAAGCACTTTATTATTTTCATCCTTAATACACCTCACTTGAACTAGGTCTTTACTTTTCCTATCTCTTTGGTTGGCTAACTTATACATACATCTTTCACCTTCTTTGGTATCTAATCTATTGTATAAATCACTAAAAGCTAACTTTTTTGCATTATATATTGCTTTCTTAGAATCTCTACAGGCCACTTTATATCTTTCCCAATTCTCCAAGTTTTTACATCTAAACCAAATTTTATAACAATGTTTCTTATTTCTTATCTTTTCTTGCACACTCTAACTCCACCACCAACTATTTTTTATTAAAAAAAACTTTCCTTTTGATTCTCCAAGCATATTTTTAGCAACTTGTTTAATTTTACTTGCTACTTTTTCTCACATAACATTAGCTTCCTTGTGAACATCCAAAATTCTAAGCTCTTGTAGCTTGCTCTTAAAAATATTTTTATTAACGTTCTTTAAGTGTCCCCATCTAATCCTAGGACAATAATTTGATTTATTTTTCCTCTTACAATCTTTCATCTTAAAATCTAAAATTGATAATCGATGTTGGGTACTTAAACTTTTACTTGGAATGACCTTACAATCTTTACAATATAAATGATCTATTTTTCTTATCAGAAAATAATCAATCTATGTTTTACTAGATCCATTTTTATAAGTAATAATATGTTCATCTCTTTTCTTAAATAAAGTATTTGCAACTACAAAATCATAAGCTAAAGTAAAATCTAATATAGTCCTACCTTCTTCACTAGTCACTCCAAATCCATAACCACCATGAATACTTTTAAAATCTTCTTCACTAGTCCTCTTACAGTTTTTCTTTTGAGCTTACATCCAAACGTACTTAAGGAGCATAAAAACTTATAACATTGAAGATCTTACTACAACAATAATCTTTAAAGCTATAATTCTATTTCCACATCTATTAATATTTATATCATTATCCTTCAAACTTTTATCTATATTCACACATACATCATTTCTAGTTCGACTTCTACCTAAACACCAAAGTTTAAAACCTAAACTATCAATTTCCTTAGCCTTCTCCCCAACCCAAAGAACAATCTATAGTGTATGTACAATTTTATTATTGTATGCATTCTATTTTTTTTTTAGTTCTCCAACCAATAGACATATTTAAATTTTTTTTTGGGCTAGAACTTTTGTTATATCTTTCTCTTGGCTTTTCTATAGATTTTAGATTCTAGAGATTTCACACTGAGCTCAATATATGGTGTACCTTTTTCTTTGTAGTAGTGTACATACTCACCCTCCCCACTCACTGGTATATCATTTGCCTTTTTTATCTTCCTTCTTCTCTCTCTTTGTCTTTTATCCACTCTCCACTTCCCTTGCAAGTCATGGGTAAGGTATAGTGTCACCTACAAATATATCAAAATCTAACATCTATGATATCTTTGGGAAGAGATTTTCCTAATTTGGGAGTAGAGTCAAGATTTGTGTGGTCCTTCATAAAACTATAAACTATCAAGATGGATTTTGAAGTCTTCAGTATAATGAATTTGCCTTAACCTTGTAGAGTATGAAGATGATGGTTGGACAATAGATGATAAATGAAAGAATTTTTAGCCAATAGTGACAATCTTGATCATCTTGATTAAAAAAGCATAATAAAGTGCTTTAGCCACTAATATCATTAGTGTAGCACAAGGAACACAATCACAAAGAGGCCTAATCAAGTAAAACCAAAGGAATTGAAGGCAAGAATTGATGGTCCAATTACAAAGAGTAAGAAGACCATGGAGAAAAGTTAAAGCTTAGAGCATTAAAGATTAAGTGAGCATTTGAGATAGCTTTCTGATTGCTTTATTTTTTTAGAAAATAGCTAGAAAACAAAAGCGACTTGTTTATCAACTTTTGGTGCTGAAGGTTTGTGGTGAAAAGTTACTTTGAGAACAGATTGTTAGAGTGAGTCGAATCAATCTTTTGAATTTTTCAAAAAAAAAAAATATTTGTAACACACACATCAGCTTTTTCAAAAAGCAATTTTCTCCACAATAGCTTTTCATCAACTTTTCAAAAAGCTATAGCTGCCCCAAACAAACCCTAAGAGTCTGTTTAGGATAATTATAGCTTTTTAAAAAGCTTGTTGTAAAATTATTATAAAGCAACTTTTTAAAATTTATTGTGTGTGTTACAAATCTTTTCTTTTTGAAAAATTCAAACAAAACTTTCTGACAGACACCACACTCAAGCAGCTATGGTTCTCAAAAGTAATATTTCATCACAAAATTTTTTAAAAAGCAAACAAAATTGATAGCCAAATGCAACTAACTACTTTCTAAAAAAGCAAAGCAACCAAAAAGCAATCCCTAATGCAACATATGGGTCTATTTGGGGCAACTGTAGCTTTTGAAAAAGCAAGTTATAAAGCTATTGTGTTTAATACAAATATTTTTCTTTTGAAAAATCAAACAATAGCTTTCCATCACCACACCCTAACAGCTCTAGTTCTCAAAAGCAGCTTTACACCATAAAACTTTCTAAAAATAGCTTAAATTTGCAATTCTATTGGTTGCTTTTGAAAATCAAAGTAGCCACAAAACTATCCCAAATGTATTTATTTTATCATGATTATGTTGCATTGTATATGTAGTCATGTATATCATGTTATATGTCATGATTTATTGCATTTCCTATGTCATTTATGTTAATCGAGATGAATGGTGTAATATTAAAATAATAAAAATATTAAGTACTAAATATAATTATAATTAATTACAATTGATTTAAATTAATTGAAGTGGTCGGCCTCCATAAGGGGAGTAGCCATGTGAGGAATAGTGGTTGGCCCCCTCCTCACCTTTCTTCTCCTCCTTTTTGTGGTTTGAATTGATGTCACTTATATAAAACTCTTATTTATAGTGGAATGAAATTATTAGTGTTGTTTGATTGAAATTGAAAGAGAACTTCTCCATTGGTGAAGGCTTGGTGACTAGCCAACTTGAAGGAAAGGTTTAGTGATCATTCTTGCCTAAGCTATTTTAGTGAGTAGTCCTAATTTTATCTATTATTATTTTATGTAAATTTTTGATGTGAACTATTGTTGAAGTTTCCCTCTACATTAAAAAGTTAATTAGCTTAATTTTACTCCATAAAATTTCCATTTTCTAGGTATTTGAAATGGTGAGCCAAGCCTAAGATTGAACTGACCTAATTTTGTTGATAGTATTTATTTGGTATCCTTAAACTCCATGTAATTGACCCATTAGTAGAAGAGCTCATAGAAAAGCATAAGGAATACATACAATCCAAGAGACAACCCTTTATGAGTCCCATTAGACATGACCATCATAAAAACCCTAAGGATTTAAATAATCCCATTAAGAAGGTTAAAATAAATCCTCTACATATGATGGAGTCTATAATCACAAATAATTTTAAATTAGCTTACCTTGATGGATGAGTTCTCTAAATGAAAGACTATTAAAGACTTGCTTCTACCAACATGAAATTTGTAAGGCATATAAAAATCATTTGAAACAACATTTTAATTAAGGTAGAGAGTTAGGTAGACATATTCTTACTTGACTAGAGATGAATAAAATACTTAGAATCAAATACTATCTTAAAAATCACGAAAAAATTTACATAAATAGTTGATGAACCTTGTCAAGGCAACATGCCATCAACAAATTTAATGATTGGATAGCTAAGGCAAATTGCACTTATCAGAGTGATAGTTAGCCAATAAATTTATTCTTGGACTTAAGAATGACATTAGGAATGATTGGAGTTAAAGAACCTACAGACTCTAGAAGATGTTTTTTACTATAATTTGCTCCTTGAAAAGCATAAGAAAGCAGCATCTTATTCTATATCTCAAGATCCAAGTTCCTCCTATAAGGCATCCTTCTATCTTAGCCAAAAGTTTACTGTTTGACCTAGACTTTCATCCTCTAATACAAAACCAAATAAGAATGTCACTAAATCAAATTCTAAGAATAAAGAGATAGCGTGCTTCAAATGACATAAGAAAAAAAAATCAATGTAATGAAAAATCATATTCTTATAGGAGAATGAGGAAAAAGAAAAAGAAGAGAAAGTAGATGATGTAATTGAAGAGATCCATGATAATACCCCCTTTTCTGCTGAGTACTTAGACCATGTGGGAGATCAAATGAGTATTATTAAATGCATGCCAATAGCTAGGGATAAAATTGAGAAGGAATATCTTCACCATATATGTGAGTTATAAGGAGAAGACGTGCAAATTGGTAATAGATGGGGTAGTGCTATCAATTTCATTTCTACAAATACTAATTTTAGAGTAAACCTTAAGCCAAAACCCCATTTTGATCCATTTCATGTGAGTTGGGTGAATTACATCTCCTTTCGCATCACATCTAGGTGTATTATGCCTATCAATATAGGTAACTATTAAAATTGCACTTGGTGTGATGTTTTTACCTATGAATATGGCAAAATCTTACTATGCAGATCTGGATTTATAATATGAATGTGATTCATTATGTTCAGGTGAACATATATGTATTCAAACATAATAAAAATACTAGAAAATTCCTTGCAAAACTAATAAATAAGCAGAAACTAATTCCTTAACATAAGCTTAGTTTTGATATCCAATCAAAATATAGTGAGAAGAATAGTGCAAAACTCAAATTAATTATATTATCATCCCCTATTACTATGAAGACCACTTCTAACTTAGACTTAGTGAGTCACACCTCTTAATACTTTCCATGAAACATCAGAGTAGAAAAGGTAGGATTCTACACCATGTTTAGAGTTTTTTTAACCTTACATCATTTTACAATAGCACTATTTCTAGTGTCATAAGTAAAATATCTTATTTTATCAAAATAGTATATAGCTTTAACTCAAAGAAATTCATTAACCTTACCAGCATTCATGCACATGTATCTTCAAATCTTGCATTTACATGTGTATATAATTCCTAAAGCCTTCATGAAAGTGTCAAACACTAGATGCAAGTGACTAGACAAAATAAGCTGAAATAAAAAAATAAAAGTTTTAGAATCCATCGTGAATGTTATCCATCTCAATTTAAAATACTGCAAGCTAAGGCATGTGAGAAATACACATGTTGTTAATTTTCTAAAATACATGTTTATCAACCAATTTTTAATGTGAAAAATTTAATATCATTTAAAAGAATTAACCAAACTCAAATATGAAGGATGACCCTTTTGCAGGAAAACAAAATCATTATTTGTAAGCGTCAAACCAACATTCATTGTTTATGTAGATCACATCATCAGAGATGAGGTTGATCAAAGTATAGATCACAAGTTCTTAATAAGATAAAGAGACAAGCCATCTAAAAAGGACACCTAGTTGACTAGAGATGATTTGGAGAAGCTATCACCTAAGCTTGCAACTAACTACTTAGACTTCAACTCTTTAGAGAATAGATCATTATGGCTTATGAGAAATTGTGTAGCACAAAGAGCACAAGCACAAAGACGTCTAATCACTAATGCTAAAGCAAATGAATTGAAGGCAAGAATTGATGGTCCCATTACAAGGAGCAAGAAAACTAGAGAGAAATTAAAGCTTGGAGTATCAAAGTTTCAGTATTTATTGTCATGTTTACGTTGCATTATATATAGTCCATGTATATCATGTTATATGTCATGATTTATTGCATTGTCTTATATCATTTATGTTAATTGTCATGTATGGTATAATATTATAAATGCAATTATAATTCATTTGAATTAATTGGAGTGGTTGGTCCCCATACAGGCAGTAGTAGTTATTTGAGTTGTGATCGGCCCCCTCCCCACCTTCCTTTCCCTCATTTTTGTGGTTTGAATTAATATCACTTGTATAAAACTTTGATTTACAATGGAATGAAGTTATTAGTATTGTTTAAATGAAATTGGAAGAGATTCTCCATTGGTGAAAGCTTGGTAGCCGGCCAAATTAATGGTAGTGTTTGATGATCTTTCCTGATCTAATGATCTCATCCGGTATACCGGATAACAAATTTGTTGATATTTGAATACCAAAATTGACATTTTAAAAAAAAAAAAAAATTTGAAAATAATAGATCTGTGAGAAACATTGTTAATGGTAGATCTTTTATTATGTATCTCATAATAATTTTTAATTATGGCAATGAGATCTTTATCAATTCTCTAAACAACACTTCTTGAATAGTATAATTTATTGTCATGTTTTTCTTATTAAATATCAAATAATTAGCAATGGAAAGAAAAGCATTTAGTTGCGATAAAATACATAAAGTAAAATGAATGTGTTTTGAACATTAATTTCATCCAATTCATTACAAAATAAGTATTCGAAGAATTTGATTAACTTAAGACAAATATCATTGGCTAATAAATGAAATAAAATTGTTCTAACCACTTATCAATTATCATTTCTCTTCTCCATGACATATATAATAAAGTCAATTTAACCTCAAATCTAAAAAAAAATCTCATAACCTCGGTGGAAAATAAGAATAAATGAATTGATTTAAGAAGATAAAAAATATTATAACAGATCATTATATTATAATTTATTTGATTATATGGTGATATACTCTAAAAAATTCTTTTAATTAGTAACAAATATTATTCAAAGAAAACAAAATCTGCATTTGAAATCAACAACAAAGTAGTATGAAAAAAAAAATTCATAAGCATAATTAATGCTACAACAAAATTATAATTAAAATAAAAAATTTTACCCTCTGCATAAATTTTCAACATGAATATAAATATCGCTTCAATGAAATTTACTTGACGATAGATTTGTAGAAAATATTTGAAATGATAACTTTTTTGTTATGTATTCTATAATAAATTTTTACTGCAAAAATGAGTTCGTTATTAAAGTGAAATAAAAAATTTTACTTTCTGCATAATTCCATCAATTCGAATATTATCATCTTTGTAAGACAATAGATTTGTTGGGCGCATTGTTAATGGCAAATATTTTACTATATATACACAATAAATTTTTTTTATTGTGACAATGAATTCTTTATTAAATCTATGAACAACTATTAATCATTAGTTTCTTTTATCAACATGTCGTTACCATTAAATCCCAAACTATTAGCAATAGAAAGGAAACTATTTAGTTATACTAAAGTAGGTACCTGAAGCAGAATAAATAAAATTTTCTTTCTCAAAAGAAAAATAAATTTTATTAGATTAATTTCACCTAACTCGCCACAAGCCAATCATTTTAAAAAGGTGATTGATCTAAGATAAATATAATTAGTTGAAAAATGAAGTAGAGATGTTCTAACTTCTTACCAAATATTATTTCTTTTTTTCCACGACACATAATTCATTCTATCAAACTTGAAAATTAAAATGTATAATTGGCATTATAGATGGATAATAAAAATAAAAGAATTGATTTAGAAAGAAAATAAATTTTTATTTCAAATTCTTATATTATAATTTATTTGATTTTATGGTGAAAGACTCTTAAAAGTTCTATTAATAACAATAATTATTATTCAAAGAATTTCACAATGTTAACGAAAGCATGGTTAATTCTATGCACTCAATCTTTTTTGCTGATTGATCCATTTGCAACATATCTCCAATATATCCTATTTAAAATATTTTATTTAAAGTTTTAGATCGGCTTAAGTTGAATTTAAATCAATTAGGTTCTCATTATTTTTATGTTATTTATCCTAGTTGTTATATGGCTGATATTTAGATATTGATAAATTTAAATGATTATAAATAAATAGCATCCAAATATGAAATAAATAATATTAATAAATTTATTATTTTAAAGTGTAACAAAAATTATATAATCAATTAAAATATACTAATAACACAAAATCATATGTGCAAATAATTATTAAATATATTCTTAAGGAATTTAATATATAATACCAATTTTGCATAGTACATTATTAAAAAAAATAACATTCAAAATATGATCCAATGTTAAGTGATAAAAAATCTCAAAAGTTTACTATTGAATTGCAAAATTAGCTTCATGTATCTAAAAAGAAAATGCTTGAGCTCACCATGGTAGTATGAAAAAAAAAACTAATAATATTAATTGTTACTATAATAAAATTATAATTGAAATTAAATATTTTACCTTCTCCATAATTTATCAATACTAATATTGACATCTCTTGAATGTTACATAACGACGATAGATTTGTTAGAATCATTGTTAGTGGTAGATCTTTTGTTATATATCGCATAATAATTGTTTCATTACAGAAATGAGTTTTTTCTTAAATTTTTTAACACATTTCATCGATAGTTCTTTTCTTGTACTGTTTTTCTTAATGAATTTCAAACTATTAGAAACAAAAAAAATATTTAGACATATTTAAAAACCTCGGGTAAAATAAATAAAGATTTTTCATTTCAAAACAAAATAAATGTAATTTGAATATTAATTCCGCTCAATTCTTCACAAGCCAACTATTTTAAAATTTTAACTTATCTAAGACAAATATCATTAGCTAACAAATGAAACAAAGTGATCTAATTCTTTAACAAATATTTCTTTTTTTCTATAATACATCTAATCAGACTTAGGAGATATAAACCTTCGATAGTACTCTCGATTAAAGTGATTGGCTGACACCTTTATGGATTTCAAAGCTTGATATCAATGTTTGATAATTTTGGGAATCAAGTGGGAGGATTCAATAATGAAAAATTCTTAATGGAATTTAATTAGGAAATAAGTAGGAAATGCCCAAATAGAATTATGTCGAGCTCTTAACTTATGCTAGGGTATTTTAGATATAGGTTCAGAGGCTACTTATTTCTCTTTTGCTACTCGTGTAAGTCTTCACCTCTTAGCTATTTCCATAATTTTGTATTGTTGGAATATAAGTTCTAGACTTCTAATAAAATATCAACTTAAGTAATCATAATTTTTTACTCCAAAAATGTAAAGCCCAATAATAAGATAGTTGGAATTCTTACTAGGCTTCTATTTGGGGAAGTGGGATATGTTAGTTCATCTCCACTAGAGAGAGTGAATCAATCATGACTCTTCTGAATTTACAACCACATAGAGCTGCCACTAGCTAACACCTTATACATTTCAAAATCATGTAGTCGGTCATATGTAAATGCAGGATGACTAGGTTGTTATTTATTAAGAATGAATTTATATTCATAAACTCACTCTTTAAGAGACTAAAATATGATTAGCATGAAAATCATGTCTTAGGCTAATGCAACAAAATTTTATAGATTTTTATTCTAATTTTATTTATCATTTTGTGCTCAAGCTTAGGAAGGTCTTATGCCTACATGCACAATGAAATAGCCATGGTCTAAATCAGAGAGAATGAGTGTTCTCCACTACAAGAGAATAGCTTTCACAGATCAAGTCTTATCCCTTATCGTGCAAGAATGGAGACCCCTCATTTGCAAAGAAGAAAGTAAGATGTATGCATGGTGTTATAACATATAATATACAGTTAAGGGGTTATTTGAATTTTTTTTCTTTGATTAAATTTCTAGACTTTAAGATGAGGTTATGAATTATTAAAACTTAGTTCAAGTTACTTAGTTGGAGCAGAAAATTTAGTTCCCTAATGAGCCTATCATACCTAAGCCATACAAAAAAATAAAATAATCAAAATTTAAGAAATGTATACATGTCGTTTCTATTGCACAATCATTGTAAACAAGCCAAATAAATATTTTTAGTTAAAAGAATAAAAGACTGGTGCGGCCAGGTACCATCGTACACCCCGAAAAAGAAAAAGATTGGATGGCCAGGCTCTACCCTTATACAGCCTGGATTATAATTAATTATACAAATGAAAATAAAGCTATGGGGGGCTTCAATTCTTCATCTTCATCTTCACTTCATGGATTGGGCACTCCAGGCATCACAGGGCCTCTCAAGTCTAAGCAAAAAAGCCACTACTCATCCTAAACCCCACAGCTCTAATCCAAATCTTATTATAAAAAAATAATTTTATGAAAGAAAAATCTAACTACATATGCAAAACAAATATTAGCTTAACATACACTTATATCAAGCAGTTATATTTCATACATTGGAGCTTAGCAGCTGCCTCAGGTCGCCATGCCCACCTATTCTAATAAATTATGCTTAGGGATTTAAGCAATACCTACAACCAAGAGACATTTATAATTTTATTATAGCGGTCCTTTAAGCACGATCCTCTATAGAAGAACATTATTAATCTAATGTCGCCCTAACATCTAGACTACGTTCAAGTAATCCTAACATCTAACATACAATATTTCATCACAAAGCGAAACATCAATCCACCACAACAAAGCATCGGCCTAACCTAAGACTATGATAGGTGTGACTTAGTATTCTAATGTGTGAGTTATAGCTTAGCGTGTAATAGAAAAGTTAGGCTTTGATGTTTTAATTTAGCTAATGATGAATGTTCAAGTTTCTCATTAAATGATGATTAAGGGTTTAAGATGAATTTTAAACTTAACTCTTAATTTCATTTTTTTTTGTTTCATTTAAACTTAGAATTTTAAAGAGAGAAAGGAAGAGTGAGATTCACTTTAATCCCTAACTTTAGGTTGAATCTAAAGATGAATTTTATGATTTTTAATCATCTTAATGAAGTGTTATAATTTTTTTTATTAAGCTATGTATTTGGATTTGGCCTAAATGATTTTATCTAAACATAAAGACATCTTAAGATTAATAAACCAAAATTTGGCTAATTTAATGATATTTTTTGACCTTGCTTCATCATCTCATAATATTCATTTAATTAGATAATTAATTGAATAACTAGATTTAATGAATACATGTATATAATATTAGATTATTCCACATTTACTGCATGAATGAATTAATATATTTTATTAATAATTAATATGTAAGATATGATACATGAACTTTTAGAAGAAAATAATTTAATTATACCCTATGCATATAAATACACATCAATATATTAAATTTATACAAGTACGCGCTATTATTGAACTAGGGAAGTGAGATAATTAGAGACCCCTTGGGACTACTTAAAGTTACACGCTCTCAGGATATCCAGACTATATACTTGTTAATATATATATATATATATATATATATGGGCATAAAGATAAAATTATGAAAACTTTATAAATAGAAATAATTTAACCTTAATATGTAATTCACTATAAATTTCAAGTTACGTGTCATTATTATACTAGAGGTATGGAGTATTAAGACCTCATTCAAATTAGTAGCCTTGCTACCTCAAGTTCCCAAACTATATACTTTTTAAATTGTAGCTCATACATATAGGATTTTAAATTTTAATTTTAATTATTCATATTGTTTTACATTTAGATTAAGAGATATATTATTTTTTTAATTAGTTGAGAAAATATTTTAAGATTTATTAGTTATAATAGCCATATTATTTAAGCATGCAGTTAAATGAAACCTTTTATTTATTTTTGAAATATAAATGCATGACTCATATTAAATATGAATGCAAAACAATTAAATATTGGCGATTTGGCGGACATTGCCTAATCATATTTATTAACGGATGATTTTTGAAATTTAAATTATTTTATACGAATGGGGAGAGAAAATTATTAAAGGTATCCCTTGACCCATTTCTATTTATTAAGTGAATCAAAAATAGTTTAAATTATTTTTATGAATTAATTAAAGTTAATTAATTATTTAATCAATTAAATCTAAAAGAGCCCATAAATTCAATTAAGCCCTAAGTATAAGCCCAAAAATTATGAGAAATTTATCGAAAATGCGTAAACATGAAATAAACATGTCCTAAAATTCTAATACAATTTGGGATTTTAATTAGAAATTAATTAAAGAAATGATAAAAACTTATAATCATTAATTACACTCAAAATACCTCAAACTAATTGGTGATTTTGATTTCATAAAAAACCTCTTTTTAGCTGAGCACATTGAGGGTTTGGTCAAATTTTTTGAAACTTTACACTAATTAATTTAGGGATTTTAGGTTCATCGGATTCGTTTTAAAAAGACAAATTCATATAACTCTTATTTGTATTTATTGGTTTAGTATTTTATTTTTTTTATAAATTTTGGTTCAGTTCTACTAGAATAAATCAAAAATGGGATCCAATCGTAGCTGTCCTTTCTATCCAAGCAAGATGGACAGCCCAAAGATTGTCTTCCTCATGGGAGGTAGACCAAAAAAAGGGTTAAAGAATGGGATTTACCTCAAACATCATTGGAACTTGTGATCTTTCGACGATCATAGCCAAAAGTTGCTTTATTTCACATCGGGAAGGGTCAAAATGAAAAGTGCAATATGGATCTAAATAAAAAATCATAGAATCACATCACTTTTTAACAAAGACCTATGGCTTTCCTAAAAGTTTTTAGAGATTACCTTACTCAAGACAATGTTGACTGAATTTTTTACGTCGAACTCAGTCTTTGCCTTAAGTCGAAGCTCCCACACGATCCTCCTCCTTTACCTTCTTTTGAATTATCTTAAGTGCTGACCAATACCATATTTTGATGGAGTATACTTGATTAGGTATTTTGTTAGTGAAAAGGTGGGGTATGAGTTGGTCTTACTTCTTAGGAGGTGGAAAAGGTGGTCGATGCCAAAAAGATAGTTCTTTTGCCTCTTTTCTCCCACTTCTTTCTATATGGCCAAAAATCAAAATTAAAAAAGGTGATATGTGGGTGTGGGTATTGATGGGGTGGCAGTTAGCATTCATTATGGGGAGTGGTTGTAAAAAAAAAACTCCAAGCCAAAAGTTGAGTAACAAGAGCGGATGCGAGGTGATTTGAAATTTTGGAGCTTTACATCTTTTTCACATTTTTCACTATTTCACTCTTGAATTTTAATTCTCCTTCACATGAGCTGAGATCTTAGCTTATGTGTGATGAGATTTTCTAGGGTTTAATGAATTTAGTTTTTATTTGAGTTGACTTGAATCCATCTTGACCTACTTTAGCTTAAATGGGTTAGGTTGGGTCTGATGGGTTGGTTTGGCCAATTTGAGTTTAATTTAAGCTTCAATCATGCATATTGAGTTATTTATAAGTTTGATTGATTATGATTAATTTGGATTTATTTTGGGTTCGACTGGAATTGGCCTAATTGGGTCATATTGGGTACACTTAGGTCTATAGGCCAAATTGAACAAATTGGACCCAAATCAGGGTTAAATTGAGTTTGATTAATTTCTTTCAAAGTGATTTGAAGTGATTAATTTAATTTAATTTAATTTATTTTAATTTATTTTGATTTAGGCTTATAGGCTCACATACATCAAATTGAGTCAACTCAGGTTTGGTTGACCAATTGACCAAATTGGCTAAATTGAGTGCAATTGAGAGTTGAGTCATGTTCAATAATCAAATTAAGAATAATTGTGGGAATTAATTTGGTTTAATTTTGGTTTGAGTTGAGTTTTGATTTAAACTTATTTTTGACCCAAATTGGACTTAATGGATCAAATTGAGTTCACTTGGGTCAAATGACCAGTCTGATCCAAATTAAAATATTCTCAAGATTCAATTATGTTTAATTGAGTATTTAAAATTATTTAGAGTAATTAATTTTAATTAATTTAAATTTAATTTTGATTTAGACCTATTTTGGCCCAAATTAGGCTTAATGGGTCAAATTGGGTTCACTTAGGCCAAATGATCAATTTGGTCTAACCAAAATCAAACAAAGACCAAATTATGTTCAAATATAATTCTAAACTATTTTGGAATATTTAATTAGAATTAATTTCAATTTAAGTTTAGAGACAGAAATTTTGAGCCCAATGAATTAATTGATCAAATTTTGCTTAGTTTGACTTTTGACTTGGTGGGGCCCTTGTAGGTCAACTTAGTCAAATTACCTAGTTAGCCATTTTGTGCCCATCTGAATTTAGTTTTATGTTTGTTTATGTTGTTTATGTTTATATGTTGGTTTAGTTCTTTTGGTTTGATTTAATTTAATTCTTTTTTACTTTAATTGACTTACATGATTTTTAGGCATAAATAGGATTAATTAGGTCAACCATGCCAATTGCCTTAATATAAGCTTAATCAATTTTAACTTTCAATTTAGATTTAGTTGGTTTAATTTTTTATTAAATAATGTTGAATTTGGATTTGATTGGACTTATATTATATAATTGGGTTAGGTCAGGTCCTGTGGGGTCCACTAAGCAAACTTAGGTATTCACATCAATGTGCTAACTTTTTAGTTTAATTTTGATTTGTTATTTTTATTTTTGCTTTAGTTTACGTTGTACACTTACTTATTAATTGTAGTATCTTAAGTACCTAATTAGGAAGCTCTTAATCTAAAGTTGAAGATCTTAATTACTAAGATTATGGTGATTATCAACCTCACTTGAGGTCAACGAAACCTTAGTGCTTAGATCAAATTCTAGGTTTAAGAGGAGGGATTGTCAACCTCAGTAATAGTGAGGTTAACAAAATTACCCCTAATAAATATGGTGTAATTAATAAGGCACACTTCACAAATTAGCGTTGATCGAGCTAGTTAAATAGATCAGTGAGATAACAAATATAGGTATTTAAACTATGCTCGAAAAGTAAGTGAATTTAGCAAAAGCTACTATATAGATTCATTCAAAATTCAAGATTTTTGAAAATTAGAAGTTTCAAAATAAATGTCAAGGATACACAAAGTAAGTCATGACTTAACTTCACCAAAGCTCGAGCTTGGGGAAAATAGGGGGAAGCCCCTGAGGGTAGATTGGAGTTTTATTTGGATGTGTCGAAAGCACGAGGGAGAGACTCCTTGAAAATTGACTCTATCTAATTTGATTTGAGGAATTAAGAGGAAGCTCCCAAGATTGACTTTGATTTGATTTGATATTGAGAACTACGGAGAAACTCCCAAATGATTGATTTTGATTTGATTTGATTTGACAAATTAGGGAGAAGCTCCCAAAATAATTATTTTGATTTGGTTTTATTTAAGGAATCAGAATGAGACATGTGTGGCACCATATAGATATAATGAGAGATGATAGATTTGGAGGCTAGATTTCATCTCAAGAGAATCGAGTGTGAACATAAACCCTATCGATTTATGATGGGCTACACGAAGGAGGGGTGCCACGGGGTTTGATCTTCAATTGATATGGACTCTGTCTACTCCCTATTGGATCTTGCTCAAAGCAGTAAAGAGAGATGACTCAACACATGCCTAACCTTATTTGACATGGCAAGTGAGGAATAAATGATAAATATTTGCTCGACCTTATTCGAATGGTGAGATAAATGTAGGAGAAGACTATGACCTCTACCTAACCATATTCAAAATTTTATGGGTGGATTGTTTTACACATGCATGACCTTATTCAAAATAGCAAATGAAGATCAGAGTAAGAATGTCTGTCTGGCCATCTTCAAAATAGCAAGACAAAGGTATACAAACATATTCTTGACCTCATTTGAAATAGCAAGATAAATGTAGCTGGAAAATTGATCTCTACCTGACCATCTTCGAAATAGTAGGGATAAATTGTCCAACATATGCCTAACCCAATTCAAAATAGCCAATGAAGAACAAATCATAAATGTTTGTCTAACCATATTCGAACAACAAGATAAAGGTTTCTATACATTTGCTCGGCCTCATTCGAAATAGGAAGATGAGTGTAGAGGAAGTTTTTGATCTCTACCTGATCATATTCGAAACAATAGGGATAGATTGGTCAACACATGCCTTATCCTATTCAAAACAATAAATGAACAAAGCACATATGTCTGCCTGACCCCATTTAAAATAACAAGGAAAAGATAAACCAAACATCTACTTGACCTTAATTGAAATAAGAAGATAAATGTGAAGAAAGAATTATAACCTCTACTTGACCATGTTCAAAATTATAGAGGAAGATTGTACAACACATGCTTGACCTTATTCGAAACAATAGATGAAAGACAAAGCATATATATCTTTCTAACCTATTCAAAATGGCATGACAAAGATAAACCAAACATCTATCTAACGTCATTTAAAACAATGAGATTAATGTGATGGAAGGATTTTAATCTCTACCTGATCATGTTCGAAATAGTAAAGATAAATTATTCAACATGTCTAACCTTATTTGAAATAGCAAGTGAGGATAAAGCATAGATGTCTAGCTAACTCTATTTGAAATAGTAAGATAAAGATAAATCAAGCATCTGTCTGACCTTAATCAAAATAACAAGATGAATGTGAAGAAATAATTCTAACATCTACCCGACCATGTTCAAAATAATAGAGATAGATTGTTCAACACAAGCTTGACCTTATTCAAAATAATAAGCAAAAATAATATAATCATAGGGATGAGAATGATTTAAATTTTGATTTTAAATTCACAAGTAATTTTAGAAGAGGTTAAATAATTGAAGGTTTCTTCAAGAACTTGGACCAGTCGATATAAATATCAATTTGACATGAGAATATGATTATATAGATTAAATTTATTTTAAAATATAGTCTTACAAAATATTTCTTTAAATAAATTCCATTAATAGAAAGGATTGGGCACTCACCTTTATGATTTATCAATTGGTATGATCTTTCTTGATAGGCCTTTTCTATGGTAAAAAGGTTCTTCTCATGTCAGATCAAACTTACCTCTCACCTTACGATGGACTACACTTAGTCTCCTAAGAAGTAAAACAAGCTCTCCAACTCAAAAAACCCTTGGGCAGATCGACTTGTTGTGATCTTGGACCATCTATGACTTTGTATTGCTCAAGGTTTTGATAGACTTTGAGGCATCGCTCCTCAGGACCTTCAAGCTCTTTCAACCGGAGCTTAACATTTTGCTTAGTCATGATTTTGTTGTCTACAATAACTTTTAGTGATGGTAACTAGACTTCTAATTGAAGAACAGCTTTAGAACCGTACATCAAAAAAAAGGGAGTGGACTACATAGGAGTCCATATGTGGTATGATAGGCCCATAAATCTTCAATTAACCACTCGTGCAGTAGTTGCTTATTGTTATCAAGTATTTTCTTTAATATTTGAATGAGAGTTTTATTGAGGGCCTCTGCTAGCCCATTCTCCATATGATAGTATATGGTATAGTACCTCTAATCTTTATTACATCACGTTGCAAAGCTATTGATCTTTGTACTTTTAAATGCGGTGACATTATTTGATATAATTTGATGGGATATAGCAAATCTATAGATGATGTGACACTTAAAGAATTGAATGACATTATACATCTTAACTTCCATCAAAGAGATTGCCTCTGCCCACTTTGAAAAGTAATCTATTGCTGCTAGAATGAAGCGATTATCCTTAGAATAATGAGGGTCAATTAAACCCACTATATCTGTACCCCAACACTCGAATGATCATGAAGCTATCATTGGATGAAAGATGTTAGGAAATTGATGTAAGACTACTCCATGCACCTGACACTAGTAATAGCATTATGCTGCATCCATGCAATTTGTGATCATCATTGTCCAATAGTATCCAAATCTCTTAATTTTAGCTTTTATCTTTAGACCTAACTGATGTGATCCACATAGTTCTGAATGTACCTCGATCGTAATTTTCTAGGCTTCATGTTTGCCTAAATATTGTAGCACATGTGATCAAAGGATTATTGATATAGAGTGCCATCAACTAGAGCTCAAGAGAGTGCTCTTTACTTAACTTGATAGGCTTGTGAATTCTCTTCATGTAGTTTTCCTTTATTCATGTAATTAATAAATGGTTGCCTCCAATCAAGGCTTTCCTTTCTTCATCCTTTTAAGTAATGACAATCTCCCATTCAAGAGTGTTTTTATTGATGAGTTCAACATCAATAGGAAAAGGAGTTGGCAGTTGCATACTTTTATTGATATGAATTCATCATCAGGACATGCCATCATTTTAGTGAGCTTGGCTACAGCATCGACTATGGTATTTCTTCGAGGGACCCTGTAAATGGTTACCTCTGGGATTTGGGCCAACAACTCCATAGTGTACTAATGGTAGTAAATGAAGTTTAGGTTTGAGAACCTTATAAGACCCAACAATTTTATTGACCAATAATTACGAATCCTCAAATATACTGATATTCTTAATATCTAGTGAAATGACCAATTCTAGATCAACAATAAGGGTTCTTTATTCAACTTCATTATTTTTATAAGGCTCTAATAGATGATACAAGAATTATAGCATTCCATAATCTAGGGTTAAGAAGACTATCCATATTCCTGCTTTGCCTTGGAGGATGGACTGTGGTTCGTCTCCCTTTGGGGAGGAGGCTGCACCATCAAAGTATAATTCCCAATGGTGGCTATTTGCATTCCCTAAACTCATGAGCTATTCATCATGGAGATCATCATTTAGATAAAAATCTATGGGGAAAGGGTGCACTGCTAGAAAGTCTACTAATGCTTTCCTTTTCACAACACGAAGTGGTATGAAGGAGATGTAAAACTATGAGAAAATCATGAACCATTGTGTGAACTGTCTGGATATGATCGACCATGTCATGAGGAATTATTGTGGATTTACTCTAAAAATTAGATTAATTTTATAAGAAAGCATATAGTGCCTTAGCTTTTAGGCAGCAAATATGAGGGCTAGGCAATGTTTCTCGATGGGTGGATTGTTTGTCTTTATGGGAATTAGGCATTGACTTAAGTAGAAGAGTGCATTCTCTTTCCCTTCATTGTTGGCCTAAGCCAACAAAGTGCCAAGAGAATCACCCAATGTAGCCGTGTACAAAATGAGTAGTCTACCTAGGATAGGAGCAACAAGTACTAAATGTGTCATCAAGTATTGTTTAATACTTTCGAAAGCTTGTTAACATTTATCAACCCATCAAACTTGGCATCTTACTTTGTAAGCGTGGTGAATGGTTGACACTTATCAGATATATTCAATATAAAGTGTCTTAAATATACCAGCCTTCCTTGAAAGTACTTGAGTTGGGTTATACTTTTAGGAGGAGGCATATCTAATATTACTTCAATTTTTTTCTAGATCTATTTCAATCCCACAATGTCATACAATGAATCCTAAAAACTTTTTTGAGGTTATCGCAAAAGCACACTTTAGAAGGTTCATTTTCATGTTATAATATAATAATCGTTTAAAGATTATTTTTAAATCTAATAAGTGTTCTTCCTTTTCTTTTCTTTTAACTACAAGATCATTAACATAACACTCAATCTAATGATGAATGAGTTTATCAAAGATTCTAGTTATAACTTGCTAATACATGGCATTATCATTCTTCAGACCAAAAGGCATGAACTTATAGCAAAAGATTCTGATTAAAGTTCTAAATAGGGTATTCTTCTCATCTTCAAGTTCCATCTTAATTTGATTATAACTAGACAACCCATCCTTGAATGAGAAGATCATGTGTGAGGAGGTTATATCTACCATCAGCTTCAATTTGGGTAATGGTAACTCATCTTTGTGAGATGCCTTATTTAGATCCCTGAAATTGACATATATGTGAATTTGATCATTTTTCTCCTTAACTAAAATGACACTAGCTAAATAAGTAGGATATTTTTTCTCCTAGATAAAATTAGCATCAATCAGTTTCTTTACTTTAAAAAAGGGTTGTTGTTCAATATCTATTCACATGCATCTAGGAGCTTACTTAATAGGAATTGCATCAGGCTGAATTTCTAGTTTGTGAACTACAATGCAGGGAGCTAATCCAAGCATTTCTTCATAACGCAAAGCAAAGTAATCCTTAAACTCTAAAAGTTGCCTAACTAAATCATTGGCATCAAATTCACTCAATAAAGAATTAATGAATGTTGGGTGTGGATTATCTTTTGTACCCAAGTTGATTTCCTCAACTCATCAATGGTTGACTTTATTTCTTCCTCTAGTTAACTTGAAGGTCATCTGGATCGCCTAAAGTTTCTAGATAAATTCCTTCATAGGAATTGGTATTTCTTACAAAGAACTTATCAAGCTCCAGGATGTTGCTGATGACCAAACAATATTCATCATCATTTATAGGACTAAATTACCAAATCCTAGCCCTGTTCTTGACTATGCTTTCTTGCATTTATTTCTCTACATTTTTTCGAATTAGTCTCATTAATTCTTGGACCATTCATGTGGTATCAATCCTTATTTTGCTAAAATTTGAACACAAAGAGAGTGCCAGTCAAAGGGTAATTCTATTATTTCTTTGCAAAATTCATCTTCAAGTTCCACATCAACTCCTGAACATGAAGCTGATGCTCTTAGGTAAAATTTTATGGGCTTGGAGTTTTCATCCAATTATTGTGTAGCTCTAATAGGTGGTCATTGAAGAAAGTGGGGTTAGAGTTATAGTGCTCACATACTGGTTGATCCTCTCATATACTAATAATTTATATACATCATTACACTACATAAAGACCCTTTCATCATTGCAATTTTGGTTTTACAATTACCTCTAATTGACTTTGTAAGCATAAGGAGGCAACTGGTGCAATGATTACATAGGACTCATTCTCTAAACTAGATTTTAAGTTTATGTTGATAGTAGGAGAGGCTGAGTTGGTTATGGAGGATCTTGAGTTGGGGGTATGTATACTAGTCTTCCTCCTCTCACGCCTCTTCTAAGATTACCTCATCCTTGCCATATGGGAGGTAGAGACAACTCACCTACTTGTTGGAAAGGAGAGGTAAGATGTGAAAGGAAGGTGCATCAAAATCTACTTCCTCCTCCCAACTTTTATTCTTTCTCTTTTTTTCTTTTTGATTTTCTTTTCTCTTTCCTTTTTACTAATTATTTTGTACATCACGAGAGCATACATAGGCTGCATCATCATATATCTTGATCTTGTGCATTGAGAATGGCTTCAAATCACTATTAATGCAACACTGTAAGCCATTATGCATGAATTTAATACATTGATGAAGTGAGGATGGCACCATGTTTTTCTCATGTATCTAGGGTCTTCTCAATAAAGCATTAAAAGATGTATCTAAATATATGATGTGAAATTTTACCTCAATCTTCAAACCACCAATATATAATAATAGTGTGATTGAGCCTAAGGCTCTCTAGCTAGGTTCATTAAATTTTTTCAATGTCATCTTATCGGAACTAAGCTTAGTGATGTTGATCCTTAAGTATGTAATTGTTCTTAGACTCATGATGTTGATTGATGTACCTGGGTCAACAAGTATTCTAGTTAATTTGAAATTGTCTATGTTCACTAAAATGTAAAGTGAGCAGTTGTGATTAGTAGAGCAAATCTTTATCTAAGAAGGTATCTCCCGAGACTTCTTTAAAGTAGCAGGCCTCTTCTTTGGCTATGGAAGTAGAAGTCAATTGAGTTAAGCATATTTTGGGATCTAGAAGGGCCTTGATCAAGTACTCCTTCATTTCCTTGGATAAGACAAGGGCATCATATATGCTTACCCTAGCTAGAAACTTTCTAAGATGGGCTAAGATATTGTAGTTAACCTCAGGCTGATTATCCACAAGCATATCCTATATTGGAGTGTTGACCCACTTTTGAAGTGAGGATTGATCCCACACATCTTAGATCTAGAAGCCTTCTAGACACTTAGACTTCTTTAGTGATAGGATACTTCTAGTGATTAGGAGAACACTAAACCTAGACCTAGAGACTTATAGGGCATAACCTTATGCCTAGAATTTACCTTAGGACAACCCAAGGCCTAAACCAAGACTCATGCCCATCCACTCATCCAAACATAAGATCATGTGATTGGAGCTCAAACAACTCAAACCTATTCAATTACTCTTAATTGGATTTGGTTCTTCAATCCAAGCTCCAAGTCAATTCAACTTGGACCTTAAACTAAGTTAACCCACCATAATATTATAACTCCATTCAAACCCATTCAAGCAAACTAAATTCAATTTAATTCTCTCAATCACTCCAATTATTCAATAGATTATTCCAAACCACTCCAACATTTGCAATCAAGCTCATTGAACCAAGTGAATTTGATCAACCCAACCTTCAAAACCTAAAGTTCAAATCAAGAATGCCAATCCATCATAACTCAAATTGGTTGACAAGAAAGTGACCTAAAAGGGATAATTAAGCCAAACTCCAACTAAATTTCCATTGGATCAAACCAAGCCATTTAATCCCTTCATTGATGATTGTAAGTCACTATTGAACACTTTGCTCAATTAAGTCTAATCAAGCCAATTTGGCTCTTTGACCCAGTCAAATTGGACCAAATTGATTGAAACTAATGCTTTAAATTAGTCACTAATTGAGTATTAAACATGATCCAACCTCCAATTAAGCCTAATTTTGTCAACCTAACCCAATTGGCCTACTTAGCCCAATTTGATCTAAAGGGATAAATTGAATCAAAACACTCTATAATTTAAATAAATTCAAATCAACTCTTCCAATCAATTATAAATGACCAATTAAACATAAACCTAACCCATGCTCAAGCCAATTTGGCCAATTTGGTAAAAATTGATCAACATGGCCCATTTGACCTAAATTGAACCATATGAACTAAATCCAAATCTAACCCAAATTGAATCAAATCAATTGGACTCACTCATTCCAAATGACCATTTAAACATACCCAAACTCACATTTTGATTCAATTGGTCAAAATGGTCAACTTAGCATAACATGACCCATTTAACCTACATGGGTAAAAAATTAAGCTAAACCCAACCAAACTTGGCATGACTCATTCTTGTCTCACCATGGGCTTGCATAAGTGGGCCCAACCCATGGTAAAATCGATTTGGGTAAAATATAATGAACCAAGCCCTCCAATTAGAACAAAACCCCCATTTGGAAGGGTTCTCCAACTCCCCACCCCTTGATAGCCACCTTTGGCCTTTCTTGGACAAAGGACCCCTAACCCTAACCTAACCTAAGGCTATTGGGTTTAGTCTTTAGCCAAGAAAGGGTGAGTTCATCAATGGGAAACTATTAGTCCACCTAAGAAGGAGTGTGCACCTCATGGCTGCCAACTATTCTCCCTTAGCCTCTCATACTCATTCACCTCAGCAGTCCCCTGCCACCTCCAGCTACCTACTCCAGCTGGACAGTTGCTAATGGTTGAACCAATCTTAGCTCTTGGTTCAGCTAGGGAGAAGAGTATACTCCTCTACATCCATTCAAACTCAACAGAGAGCTTCCCTAGAGCATCCTAAATAGTCTCATACCCTCTCCCGAGATTCTCATGCACTCCACCGCTGGTGAGACTAGCTCCTGATCAGACCTAAGAGCTTCGTCCATCCAAACTCCTCAAACCTACAATAAAATCAAACTAACTCTTCCCACACCTTGACCTCACTTCGGTGAGCTTTGCGGTGGCATTTGGTCTACAGATCGATCGATAGATCTTCTCAACAGGACTTTGTCTCTTCAAGACAAAGTTACCTTTATCGGTGGACCATCGGTCAATCGCTCCAGCGTGGTAAAAATTTGACAACCATAGTCTTGGCCTCTAGGTGTTGGCCTTTTTTGAAGTGAATCATGTTTTCATGCAATCTTCACTATAAGATCTCCTTAGTTCATTTTTTGATCATTTTGGAGTTGATTTTACCAATAAACATGCTTCGATGAGCTCGGATCGAGCAACAAAAGGTGGACGGTGTCTATCTTCTAGTGCTTGTTGGATTACAGATCGCCACCCATCCATTCCATGTGATTATAATAGATGGTCGTGACTGATCAAGTTAGAAATCTCGATTTAATCCTATAGAAATCATGAGATTATTCTCGACCGTCCAATCTAAGATTGGATAGCTAAGATGAAACTGAATCCGCCACTGCTGAGTTAGCTATCGCGTCGAATGATTTTAAGTAGCCAATATCATAGTGCCACATGGAAAGTGTTGCCACATCAACATCCACATGACACCGACAGTTTAAAGGATTAATTAAGGCTTTAAAATGTGATTAAATGTTAAGAACTTCAAAAACTCATAACTAATTGTAGAAAAATCTAAAAAGTACAAATAAACCATTTTGGATAGATAGAGGAAAATTTAATAAAAAAATCCTAATTAAAACCTAATGAATAGTGCTTAATTAAGATTTGAAGTTGAGACTAATTACTTTAATTAAGACCAAATTACTTGGCTAATTAATTCCACATTTGGTGGGATGATTTTATGGGATGTCTTTTGCATCCCATAATTTCCATGAAATTATTTGCCATGTTGTTTAAAGATTTTAGAATTTTAACTATATTCTTTAATTTGTTTTAAAATTGGTGAACATCAAAAATTAAATAATTAGTGTTAATTAATTAATGTAAATAGTGGGTGTGATGGGAGAAATAATTATGACCCCTTTCCTAATTATTTTTCCAAGTATACTTATTTAAGAGGGTTAATTAATATGTTTAACAATTAAGGAATATTTTAAAAAATAAGTGATAAAATAAAAATAAAAATTAAGATTGATTTAGATAACTCAAAAATAGCCCATTAATCCCTTTATGTGTTTAATAGCATAAAGTAATTAAAGAAATTATGATTATCCCATGGGTGTGGAGAAATCATAAAAGTATTTAACTAAATTTTTTTTAATTTAATTAACTCTTAAGCATAATCCTAATCACATTAGACTCATTTAGGTGCATTTCTGATTTTATTTTTCCAAACATATCATTGAAGGATCATGATCATGTAGTTGATTAAATTAAAGAAGTTTGGGGAAGGGTAATTAAGTCAATGTGATTAATGGCTTGAACCTAATCAACTCATAAAACCCATTTAATTTCCTTCCTTAAATATGTTAAATAACCAACATGGGATGGAGTGAATCCTAAGTATCATTTCTCCTCTTTAGGTTTTAATAACTTAGGATTTAATGAAAGTTTTGGCTATTGTTAAAGAATGTTTATTTGGCTTGATTGTCCTTAGGATTCAATGAAATTAAGTATGTTATGAGGTGACATTTTATTACTTCCTTTCAACTATCATAAATGTGCATGCAATTTATTTTATGTGTTCTTATTTTTAAAATGAAAATTAAAAGAATATGATTGTATTCAAATTATATGAGTTGGATAAATATTATGATATTGTGTGGCTAATATCACTAATAAATTTTAAATTATTTTGAAATTATAAATTAATAATGAATCAAAGAGTATGAAATTTGAATCAATATTTGTTATAAGCATTTAATAAAACCTTCACTTAGTTGTGACTTAAAGATAGTAAGTGATTGTTTTATCTTCATGTTTTATGTGTATGTTTATATGTATTTGAATTAGCAAGTATCTAGTCTGGATATCCCAGGAATATGAGGCTTTAAGTAACCCCAAGGAGATTTTAGATAATCTCACTTCCTTGATTTAACAATGACACGTACTCACTTAATTTCATTTATGAATATGCATGTACTAGAATATAAGATAAAACTTTTCTTTTCATGTCATTGAACTTTACATGAATAAAAGATTTTATATAACCTTTGTATGGTTTTGTTCCTATGCTTTTGTGAATACTTAGATTTATTTGAATTAGTAAGTATATAGTTTGGACATCCCAGGAATACGTGGCTTTAAGTAGCCCCAAGGAGGTCTTAGATAATCTCGCTTCCCTAGTTTAGCAATGGCACGTACTTGCTTAAATTTCTAATACATGTTTGCATATGCTTAGTTATGAGATGGAATCTTTCTTTTCTGTCAAATTCATGCATTAACATTCATTAAGTGTACAAAAATATGGGTATATTGCATGTATATATATATTAAATTAAATATTAAGAAAATTAAAGATAAAAGAATATGAATGTTATTGGTAATGAAAGGAAGTAGTAGAATATTACTGATGTGATGGTTACTTAATTTAATTAATCCTAAGATGCCTCTCATGTTTGAATAAGATTCCTTAAAACTAACCCAAACTTAGGCCCACTAAAAAAAGAAATTTTATAAGTGTTTCACTAAAAGAACCAAAGTTATAATAATTTACCCTTTAGAAAATAACTTAGGATAGGGATGAAGGGGCCAAGCCTTTTTCTTTTCTTTGTAATAATTAAATGTTAAGTAAGTATTAAACAAAATGAGAACATGAAAATTAAAATCAATCAATATACTAGAATATTTAAAGTGAAACCATCATTAACGATTAATTTAAACAATTCTAAAATTTTAGACAATCATACTTCCGAAGCTCAACCAAGACATATTACACTAAAGCCTTAGCACACACATTAGAATACTAAGTCATCGATCTCAGTATTAAGTTAGGCTAGTGTATGTTATGGTGATGTGTTTTTTTATGATATAGTACTTTAGACTAGATGTTAGGTCATTAGTAGCCTAATGATGTTTTATGCAGGGGATTAGGTTAAAGGGGATGCTGTAATAATAAATAAACATAAATGTTCTTGCTTGCAGATGCTTCCTATGCCTCTAAGCATAATCTATTTAGGACATGTAGGATTGGATACCAAAGTGTAGGGTGCTAAATCCAAATATATGAAATATAATTTCTTGGCATGTATGTCTATTTAGCTAATGTCTATTTTGTAGGTGTAGTTAGATTTTATTTTCCATAAAAATAAAATCTTTGTAATAGGATTAGGATTAGTACTATCAGGTTTAGGATGAGTAGTGACTAAAAGGCTTAGATTTGGGAGGCCTTGTGATGCCTGGAGCAAGTAGATCCAAAGAAGGAAAGAAGAACAAGAATTGAAGATCCTCATAGCATTCATTTCATTTATAAAATTTAATTATAATCTAAGTTGTATAAGGATAGAGCTCGGCTACCCAACTTCTTTTATTTTCCAGGGTGTACAACAGTGCCCGGCCGCACCGGCCTTTAATTTTTTTATGAAGTTTAAACACTTGATTGTTGTGTGTAGTTTTATGAAATAAAAGTGGTGTGCTTTTCTTAGTTTTCTTAAAGTTTGTTGATTTAATATGTGGCCTGGATGTGGTAGGCTCTTTAGGATAAAATTAAATTTTCTATCATCACTAAATAACTCATAAATAATTTTTAATGCAACTCATAACCTCATTTTAAATCCTAGGATTTTAATCAAGATAAGAAAAGATTTAGCAACCCCTTTAGCTGAATGATTGTATGCTATAATAACATGCATTTTATATTATGTCACTCTTGAATAGAGAGGATCTCCACTCTTGTATGATAGGGGATATGCTTGATCATTGAGAGCGATCCCTTGTAGTGGAGAACACCTCTTCTAATTGATTTATCCTATGAATTAATTTCATCATGCATATAGACATAAATTTCTTAAGCTTTGGTCCAAAATAAATGTGTCAAAATGATATAGAAACTTGTAATTTTTTAACATTTGTCTAAGTCATGTTTGCTTACCAAACATTATCTAGTTTCTTAGGGAGTGAGTATAGGATTCTAGCTTTCTTCCTAATTAAATAACAACCTAACTATCTGGCATCTACATAAGACCATCATACATGGTTTTAAAGAATAGGATGTGTTAGCTGGTAGCCATTCTATGTGATTGTAAGCCCAGAAGATTCAGGATGTGTTCACTCTCTCTTTTGGAGGTGGACCCTTATATCTGAGTAAAGTAAAGTCGAGCTCTAAGCCTGTGCTAGAGCACTATAGATTTTGGCAATGAGGTGGCTTGTTTCTCTTTTACTATGAGTATAAGTCCTCACCTTTAAGGTGTTTCCATAATCTTGTGTTGTTACTATAAGCCCTAACAGTCTAATAATATTCAAACTTAAATAAAAGTAAATCCTCTCTTTCAAAAATATAAAGCTTTACTATAGGGTAGATTGAAGCACTCACTAGGCTTCCTAGTATCATGGGCGGCTTTTACTTATTCTCCTTTGGAATCTATAAAGAACTCTTCATATTCGAACAATCCCATTTGATTTCTAATAACAACCAATTCTTTGATCTTCTAGCCTTGAAATGTTTGGAGATGCTCATTGAATACTTTAATCAAGGGTATTCTTAGAAAATTCTCATTTCTTAAGATGTAATTAACTATGGAAGCTTGCTTCCATAGGGAACTAAATAACTTGGCATAAAATAAACTCTACTTTACTTATCCATGTAAAGTTAGAGAAAGATCTCTAGTATATACATATACCCATCTACCTTAAAAGTTCTTACTCATTCAGGTCCATTGTAGGATGATGTTTCTATCTTTCAAGATAGTACATCATACCTTAATGTCACACTAGATCACTTTAATAAATACCCCTAAGATCTGCATGGCATCCCTACGACTCTAAATTGAAACACCACATGGAGTATCTTGTGGAAGGTTTATTTTTTCAATAAAACCAATGGCTTATTTTCCCTTACTTGAGGTGCCATCCTTGGAGATAAAACTCTGCCAATACATAGGCTAACTTCTACAATCTTTTCTATAGAGGGAATCATAGTGGCGTTTACCTACTCATTGGGGGCACTAAAAACTTCTCCTAATGGATCTTTAGAATCATATGACTCCAACTCTATCTTGATAGGGGCTCCCAGAAGATTTATGATAGGGATATCACTATCAGAGTCGAAGTCATTAAAAGAAAAGATTTGATCAAGATCATTTGATTATTGAGATTTAGAGAGTTATTATTAGAATCGAGATTATAAGAGTCATTTTCACCACAAAGAGATAAGATGTAAGTAAAATTCTTCTTTATTACTTTATTTACCTTTGATGGTACAAAATAAAAGTCACATAAAGTAAGTGACTTGAGTGGTTTGACACTCCCATTTATAGACATTATGCTCTTAAAATTAGAGGTGGTAAGAGTTGTAGGCGATGATGCTACTAATGTATCGTGGGTCTACACTGGCTGCTTATGCTTAACATCCCCCATCTTTAAGTTAACCTTCAAGACATGCATACCTACTAGCAGTGTGGACATCTGAGTTGCTTCAGGTAGTTATAGAGAAAGTTTTGTCACCCTAGAAATAATTTTGTGAGAGGATCAAATGATTCCTTAGAGATTATTTTAATAAAACCAATTGTTTGTTCTATTAAGTGCTCTTTGGATATCATTATGGCTACAAATTTATAAGTTCTCTTATGCCAATCCTTAATTGTAATATAATCCTCTAAGATGTGTCCAAACATGCGGTGGGAAGGCAAAAATTAGGATCCTCACTTTTTCCTACTTCCTCTATCCTCTTAGGTTCAGGTATCTAGAAATCAGTCTTCTTGATAAGATTCTTGAAAAAATTTTTGATTACCTCCCTCTTGAATGAATAAGACTTGTTTAATATTTCAATAAGAGTAGGTGGAATGTAGCTACCCGATTGCTAGTAGGGGTACTTGTATCACTAAGGTTGTTGTGGGCGAGGAAGTCAAAGTGGAGGCGACTGAGACCTAAGTCTCTCGGGCTGGACTCATATGGGTTAATTCTCTTTTATTGAGTGCAGAGACCATCCCGGGTCTTTTCTCTAACACCTTCTATAGATTCAGTTTACAAGACTAGTCTAAAAATGATAACTCCTTGGCCTCCTCCTAAAGGTTTACTACTTTACTGATTAACTTCTTAAAGGTTTTGATGTTGAATATTTTGAGCATGAATGCCACTAGGCCATGGATATTCTTGAGAATAATCTTAATGGCATGCTAATCTTAAAGCTGAGGTTCACACTTCATACTAAGGTTTCTCCATGTAAGAATATAATAAACTAAAGGCTCATTGGGTTTCTATTTTTCAACTACTAAGTCCCATACAGTGACCTTCTACTGAACTCCTACAAAACTTTTAATGAATAGCTGCACTAATTCAATGAAAGTCTTCACTGAACCATTAAGTAGTTCAGGATACCAATCAAATGCTACACCTACTAGGTTGCAAACAAACTTTCTGAATAGAACAGCGTCATTGCCTCCAACATTACAATAAATAGCTCTAAAATGGGTGATAAGCTATCGTGGGTTCCTATTACCATCAAAAATCTTGAAGGAATGGTGGCACAAATCTATTAAGATATTGCACTGCATCAAATTCCTCTCAGCAGGGTCTCCTCTTTGGAAATGATGAGGCCCCTTAGGTTTGTACTAATGCCTCCATCACTTGTTGTTCCACCAATTACTTTGTGTCTCTCTTCGGGAGAGCTGCACTGTCTGTACCCTTCTTATGCAAACTATCTATGTCATCATCTAAAGGAATAATTCTTTTGTTTCGATCCATTATATGCACTAATTCAAGCTTATTTTTCTCTATAGGTGTGGCTAAGTGGATTGGAGTTTGTCTTTGAAGGGATAGGACTACAGACATTAACTCTTCTACCATTCGCTCCATATGACCAAGTTGGTCATTTTTTTGGCTTAGTTGATGCAATAATTGTTGAGTCAAGTCTGGCATCTCACCTTCCTTAACTATAATATTCTGGGGATGTTTTTTCTCTTTAGTATCAACCATATGTGTTTCTGTTCTATCCTCTAAAAGGTCATCCTCATCAACATTCAAGTCTACCAAGCCACTATCCTGATTAGAGTGATCATCCCCAACTATTTGCCTTATTGTGGTACGATAGTCCTCTAGTATGTCATCTAAAGATTAATCATCCAATATGTATAAGACTACGAAGATTGGATTTTCTACATGCACCAGATCGCTTACTAGTTCAGGTTGTGTGCAAACTTGTTGTTCTTTCTCTATCTCCTTACCTCTATCAAATGATCATAGTAGAGCCAAGACTACACTCTTGGGTCACCATGCCCTTTTCTTTACTGGTAAAGAGAGAGGCCAAATGGGAGAGCTCAGCCTTACACCATTGGCACAAAATGTGGAAGGTTGGCCCTCAGGTTGTAGCCTGATCACTAGAGGTGGGGCTTTCCTTCCCTTAAACTATTTTTAATACTTTGTGGGGGCATTAGATGTTATTATTTGGATGGGGGAGGTGAATCTATAAGTCGAGTGATGTGGTGATGATCACACTAACTACTGTTTCATAGATCTCTGCCTCTCTAGGTTAGACTTGGTGAGTATAATTTAGTTAGACTCATCTACGTAGTCAGACTACTATAAACCACATCTATCCATCAATGTGGAGGCCACTAATTGCCTGTTAAATCTTCTCCTTTCTCTCCTTGTAGCCTGAAACATTACCTTGGCATCTATGGCCCTCCCTTTCCTCATCTAATCCTGCACACTCTTTGGGATGGTTGTTCTCAAACCTTTAACTACTTTGGATTCAAACCATTTATGCTTTATTTCCATGCCTAAGAACTAACCTCAGACTAGCATAGGGTGTTCCTCTCCTCTCCCTAGCTAGTGTCTCATACTTAAAAGTATGTGGGGGTGTTACAATGATATGTCAAATGTCTTCTTCTCTCATAGATGTAGAGAGTGGGTGAAACCTACTTCCCCAAAGAAGGGGAGAGGTCTTGTAATAGGACCCACCCTCAGCCATCTGAGATGAGGTATCTACCTTTTGAAACATCTTCTCATATTTCTTTTTCAACTTCCTATTCTTGTTTTTTCCTCTGAGTGTTGGTGAGGGGAATGTGACCTGAGGAAGAAATTACCTCAAAGATAGATGGGACAACCATTGGCTCAATCTTGGCTTTCCTTTTGGAGGCTGAGGTTTTCTTAGGTATCACCTCAATCTTGGCTATTTTACTAGTGGTGGAAACAATAAATGGTGGTGATAAAGTGGGAACCTCAATGAACTTTCTTTTCAATTAGGGGAATTATGCCTCTGATCTTAGGTCAAATTGCAAAAGGGATTTTTTATTTACCACCTCTTCATGATTAACTATAGTGAGTGTTGGCCATCAAAAGTGACCTTGAAGTTGTCAAAGCTCATCCCAAATTTGATGATAAAAGAATTAGTGAGGAAGGCCTAATCCACAGCCAAATCGACACTGGTGGAAAAAGAGAAAAGAAGCTTGTCGGATGACATGGTGCCTTGATGTAGGTTAGTTGTTGTTGTAAGTGTGTTCAATCTTATTGAAAGAGCAATATTAATTATCCATATATAATTTATAAATTTGATATTTTAAACCCACACTCATTAGATGAATTCATGATGGGTGGGTCAAAAATATTTGGAGATATTATTATTTGAACTTCAAACCACACCATAAAGTGGGTTTAAAAACTTTTTGGATTTGAGAATTAAGGATTCTATAAATCTAACTTACTTTGCTTGAGCAAGAAAATTGTTTAAATAGATGGTCAAATATTTTGTTGACTTTAATGATTAAAAATAATTTTGGAGAGTTCTAGAAAAGAAAGGAGTTAATATTGGTTATATTCAAGTCATTAAGGATCTATGTACTACTTGTGTCCAAACACAAGGAGGATTGACAAAATATTTTCCTATTTCAGTTGGATTACATTAAGGACCAGCTTTAAGCCTTTAACATTTTGCTTTAGTTATGGATGTTCTTACTAGGCATTTACAGGAAGATGTACCTTGGTGTATGCTTTTTGTTGATGACATTTTTTTGTTGATAAGACTAGAGAGGGAGTGTAAGGGAAACTTGAATTGTGATGGTTAACCTTAGAGTTTAAAGGTTTTTGTTTAAGTAGATCTAAAACTGAATATATGGAATGTAATTTTAGTTGTAGAAGTTCTAGTGGTAGTCTTGTGACATTAGGTGAACAAGTCATTAAAAAGAGTGAGTGATTTTGATATCTAGGCTCTATTGTTCAAAATGATAGTGAAATAGATGGAAATGTTATTAGTAGAATTCAAGTTGGATGGTTGAAGTGGAGGAATGCATCTGGCCTGTTGTGTGATAGATATGTACCGCATAGACTTAAGGAAAAATTTTATAAGATGGTGGTAAGACTTATAATGATTTATGGTGTAGAATGTTGGCCAATAAAAGAGAAGCATAAGACTAAGTTAAGTGTTGTAGAGATGAGGATGCTAAGGTGGATGAGTGGCTTTACTCTTAGAGATAAAATGCAAAATGAGCATGTCCGAGAAAAGTTGGAGTAGCTCTACTGGAAGATAAGATTAGAGAGAGTCACCTTATATGTTTTGGGCACATAAAGCATCGACCGTCCGAAGACCCGGTTAGGAGAGTAGATGCATTAGATTTGCCTTATGTTTTGAAAGGTAGAGATATACCTAAAAAGACTTGGTTAAGATGTATAAAAATGACATTAATATACTTGAATTAAATGAGAATTTGACACATAATAGGACATAATGGAGACAAAAGATTCATGTAGCCTACCCCACTTAGTGGGATAAAGGCTTGTTGTTGTTGTTGTTTATGTTGTTGCAGTGATTAAAAAAAATTGCATTAAATTGACCCATTGGGAAATCCAATGAGAGTTTCTAGAACTTACACATTAGCCAGTGATAAACAAGAGGCTTTAGAACCAAAAAAAGATGTTGACAATACTTACCCAAGAAAGAAATGGACAATACATCCAATAGAATGAATGATAGTCTATGCACATAAGTGGTATAAACTTCCTATTGATATATAAAGATATTAGCTCATTACTGAAGATGGAGAGAGAAACTTTCCCCAATGAAGTCACCAAAAAAATCTTTGGTGTTTAAAATTTGAACAAGGGACACCATGTAGATCTTAGGGCATTCTTATTAAAATGATTGATATGACATTAAGGAATAATATACTACCTCGAAAGATAGACATATCACCCTATAATGAACTCAATCACTTAATAAATACTCCTAAGCTCATGGATGAAGTAAAGTAGGCTTTAGTTTAAGTCAGGTTCTTAAGTTCCCTATAAGGGCAAGCTCCCATAGTTAATTATGTCTTAGGATATATAAATCTTCTAAGAATACTCTCAATTAAAGTGATTGACTGATACTTCTATGGATTTCAAAGCTTGATGTGAAAGGTTTGGTAATTTTAGGAATCAAGTGGGAGGACTCAATTATGAAGAGTTTGTAGTGGAATTCAATTAGGAAATAAGTAGGAAATGCCCTTAGATACTTAGAAGCCTAGTAAGCATTCCAACTATCCTATTATTGGGTTTTACATTTTTTGAGTAAAGAATTATAATTATTTAAGTTGATATTTTATTGGAAATCTAAGACTTATATTCCAACAACATAAAATTATGAAAATGCCTAAGAGGTGAAGAATCGTACTCATCATAAAATAGAAATAAGTAGCCTTTGAATCCATATCTAAAGTTCCATCACAAACATTAAGAGCTTTACTTGATTCTTCTCTCGAAAGTGGGATATATTATTTTGGACTTACAACCGCTTGTAGTGGCCGCCAGCTAACACCTCATATGATTCAAAGTCATGTGGCCAATCTTCTATAAATGTAAGATAGCAAGACTATTATTTATTAAGAATGAATCTAGAGTCCTAAACTCATTTCTTAATAGACTAGATTATGATTGGTATAAAAATCCTACCTTAAACAAATGCAACAAAACTGTACAGATTTTTATTCCATTTTGATTTGTCATTTTAGACTTAAGTTCGGGAAGGTCTTATTCCTACATGGATGATTGAATAGAGTCATGGGATAAATCAAAGAGAATAAGTGTTCTCCACTTCAAGGGAATATCTCTCACAAGTCAAGCCCAATCCTTTATCATGCATGAATGGAACCCCCAACTTATAAGGAAGAAAACATGATGTATGCATGGTGTTATAGCATGTAACATATAACTAAGGGTTACTAAATATTTTAAACTCATAGGCTTTAATATGAGGTTATGAATTATTAAAATTTAGTTAAAGGTACTTAGTTGGAGTATAAAATTTAGTTTTCTAAAGAGCCTATCGTATCCAGGCCATACAACAAACAATCAATCTTTAAGAAACCTATGAAAAACATATAATTTCTATTGTATAATTAATGTAAATAAGCTAAACAAACATTATCAATTTAAAGATTAAAAGGCTAGTACGACCGGGTACTGCTGTACACCTCAAAAAAAAAGGATTGGGTAACTATGCTCTACCCTTATATAGTCCAGATTATAATTAATTATATAAATGAAATAAAGCTATGGGGGGTCTTCAATTCTTCATCTTCATCTTCACTTCATGGATTGGGCACTCTAGGCATCAAAGGGCCTCCCAAGTCTAAGCCTTTTAGCCTCTGCTCATCCAAAGCCCTATAACTCTAATCTTAATATTATTAAAAAAATTATTTTTATGAAACAAAATTTTAAATACTCTACAACATAAATGTTAACTTAACATACACTTATATCAAATAGTTATATTTCATACATTGGAGCTTAACACCCTACCTCGGATCACCAAGCCCACCTGTCTTAATGGATTACGCTTAGGGACATAAGTAGCACCTGAAAGCAAGAGGCATTTATTATTTTTATTATAGAGGTCCCTTAAGCACAATCCTCTATAAAAGAATATTATTTATCAAATGTCTCCCTAACATATAGATTACATACAAATATTCTTAAAATATAGTCTAAAACATTACCTCACAAAACCAAACATCAATCTACCACAAGAAAGTATCAGCCTAACCTAAAACTATGATCGGTGCCTTAGCATTATAATGTGTGTGCTATGGATTAGTGTGATATGAAAAAGTTAAGCTTCAATGTTTGAATTTAGCTAATGATGAATGTTCAAATTTCTCATTAAATGATGATCATTTTTTAAATGATTAATGGTTTAAGATGAATTTTAAACTTAACTCTTAATTTATTTTATTTTGTTTTATTTTGTTTCATTGAAGCTTAGAATTTTAAAAGGAGAAAAGAGGAGTGATATATATATATATATATATTACTATGTGTTTGGATTTGGCCTAAGTGATTTATCTAAGCAAGAAAGTCATCTTAAGATTAGAAAACCAAATTATGACTAATTTAATGACATTTTCTTGACCTTGCTACATTATCCCATAATATTCATTTAATTAGATAAAATACTTAATTGAATAACTAGATTTAATAAATAAATGTATATATTATTAGATTATTCCATGCTTAATGCATGAATGAATTAATGTACTTTCATTAATAATTAATATATGAGATGTGGTGCACAAATTTTATATATGAAAATAATTTAATTATACCTTTTACATATACATACACATTAGTATATTAAATTTATACAAGTACGTGCCATTATTAAACCAGAAAAGTGAGGTAATTAGAGACCCCCTTGGGACTACTTAAAGTCTCATGCTCTCGGGATGTCCAGATTATATACTTGTTGGAGCATATTCTAATTGCCAAAGTTAAGATGATGTGAGACTCATTCTAAAGGGACATCATGGCTATGTCTCAATTTTAAAATGGTTACCCAATCAATTGGGTCGTTGCCAATTGGAGATTGGGAGTCAGATATTGGGAGACATGATGATCGAATAAATGAGTCTTCAAAAATATCTTTGCCTCTTAATATATCTTGGTGCCATGATAGTCTATTATGTATCCTAGCTATACCACGTGGATCATGAGCCTCAATAATAGCCCATATCTAACCTTCAGTATGCTCAGTGGAAAGCATATCATTTGGCCTTTTCCAAATAACCATTATAACCAACCTATAATATATCTAGAATAGAGATTCATACAACTTTTAATAGTTTTATAAATCAATAGTAATTTCTAATTTATACATGAGTTATATGTGTGAACTTTTTTTAATTTAGCATTTTATGTAGATTTATATTTAAACCCGCTCCTCTTGACTATATGGGAATCTAAATTTATATTTTGATCTGACCCCTTTCAATATAGTAAATTTGATCCAGTCTCTTTTAGGCATGGTGGATCTGATCCCACCTCTTTGGGCATAATATATCTTAGTTTAATTTAGATCAGACTCCTATGGGTATGATGGAATCTAAATTGAGGTTTTGGATCCAGCCTTTTTGGGCATGGTGGATCTGATCCATCCCCTTTGGGCACGATTGATCTTAGTTTAATTTATAATCAACCCCTATGGGTATGATGGAATCTAAATTAAGGTTTTGGATCCAGCCCTTTTAGGCATGGTGGATTTGATCCATCCCCTTTGGGCATGATGGATCTTAGTTTAATTTAAATTTGACCCCTATGGGTATGATGGAACCTAAATTGAGGTTTTGGATCCAGCCCCTTTGGGCATGGTGGATTTGATCTAGCCCCTTTGGGTATGATGGATCTTAGTTTAATTTAGATCTGACCCCTATGGGTATGATGGAATCTAAACCGAGGTTATGGATTTGGCCTTTTTAGGCATTGTGGATCTAATCCAGACCCTTTGGGCATGATGGATCTTAGTTTAATTTAGATTCGACCCCTATGGGTATGATATAATCTAAATTGATATTTTGGATTTGACCCTTTTGAGCATGGTGGATCTGATCCGACCCCTTTGGGCATGATGGATCTTAGTTTAATTTATATTTAATACCTATGAGTTTTATTAAATCTAAATTGAGGATTTGGAACTCAGTAAAGCTAAGGCGTAAACTTTTACTCTACCGCAACTGGTTTTCTAGCACACCACAATTTGACGCTGTCTGTGGGAAATTGATTCTCATTATTTCATCTTATATGGTGACCAAGTTTCCCAACAAGATCAAAATCACCATCGAGATAGAGCATTTCAAGCTTTTAAGGAGCACAAGCAAAGAATGAAGATTCATCAAATTTTGTTTCTTCAGATTTTGTCAAAAACTGGGGGGCAACTCTTAATCTCAGAGGATCTCCCATGTTAATATGTTAAGCATCTAATCGATTACCATTCCAATAAATAAGTCAAAGTTGGAGGATATTTCAACATTGAGAAGATATATAGCTTTGCAAATTTTGATTTTCCAATCATACTCATGGAAAAACAAGACTAAGGTTAAGGAGCAACTTTGGCTACCACCACAAATGGATGTTTTGATTTGACCTCTTCCATACAGGTTAACATCATCAAGTAATACTTTGACAAACAACCTCCTCTTCACATAAGATCTTGCCATTCATGGATAGATCATACATATATAACTAAATAAAGATGGCTCTAGAGGATGAAAAGTCTATGACATTCAGAACTCCTATAGGATATTCTATTACATGGTCATGCCATTTGTTCTAAAAATTCTAGGGTAACTTATCAAAGTGCTATGACTAAGAACTTTGTTGATGAAATTCATAATCAACTTAAATGTTACATCGATGATCTAGTCATCAAAAGTAGAGAAAAAGAAAAATCACTTATATGATTTATAGATCATTTTCAAATGGTTGCACAACTATAACTTGAAAATGAATCTGTTATAATGTGCTTTTGGAGTGACTTCAAAAAAAATTTTAAGGTTCGCAGTGAGGCACTATGGTATAGAAATTGATCTAGAAAAGACTAAAGTTGTTATAAAAATGCTGCCACCTATGAGTCTTACATAATTAAGATCACTTTAGGGAAGGCTCACATATTTAAAGAGATTCATATCAAACTTATTAGGAAGATGTTAACCATTTACAACATTAATAAAGAAGGATTCCAAATTTATTTGGGATATAAATCACTAAAATGCATTTGAAAGCTTAAAATAATACTTGAGGAACCATCTTATGTAGGCTGCTCCAATTGTATGAAAGCCATTGATTTTATACACTATAGCTTTGGATGAATCACTTGGCGCTTTACTAGCCTAAGTTAATGAAGAAGGAAAACAAAATTCCTTATATTATCTAAGCCAAAGACTCATTCCGGTGGAAATGAATTATCCACCAATTAAAAAGCATTATTTGGCCTTAGTTTTTATCGCTCAAAAATTAAGACACTACTTGCTTTCTCATAAAGTAAATTTTATTTCAAGAGTCAATCTATTGTAATTTCTAATAACCCGCCTGACGTTGTCTGAATGTTTAACACATTGGTCGATGATTTTATTGTAATTTGAAATTACCTTTATTTCTTTTCATGTTGTTAAAGGCCAAGTTGTAGCTAACTTCTTAGCAACACATCCGCTACCTGAGGGTTCCTCTTTAAATGATGATCTTCTACATGAGCAGATTATGACATTAGAAAGAGAACCTAATGCCACATGGAAATTATATTTTTATAGTGTAGCATCATCAAAGAAAAAAATAAAGAATTAAATTCATCTATCCCATTGGAAGGCATGGATTGGATTAATTTTTATAACTCTAGTTAAAAGAATGATGCAATATTCCTATAATTTGGTTGAGCCTTGCATAAACAATGAAGCTAAATATGAGGCTCTCATAACTAGATTAAAGAAAGTAATCCTTATGGATAATAAGAATATTAAAATCTTTGGGGACTCCCAACTGATTATAAACCAAGCAAGTGCTATCTATAAGGTTTTGCACCCTAAGCTCTTTAGTTATTATCAATGCACAATGAAAATACTTGAGAAAATTTTATATGTAACTCTTTATAGGATATCTCATAAAGGTAATTCTATAGCAAATGCATTGCCTAAACATGCCAAAGAAATTTTATGTCTAGGAAAGAGTCTATTTCTATAAAAGTCAAGAATCAACAATTTCTATCTCCTATATATTTAGACTACATGAATAGAAAAGTAGAAATGCAAAGGATCGCCACCTTTGTCAAAAGTCAAGAACAGTATGACTAGAGGCAACCATAAATTGACCACCTGTGTGAGGGGAGGCTTCCTGAAGATAAGTCATTAGCAAGTCAAATAATGAGATGTGCCTTGTATTATGCAGTAATTAATAATGCATTATACCGTAGGTCATTCTATCAAATGTGGCTACATCATTTAGACATACAAGAAGCCCATAAGATCGTGACTGAAGTACACTCTAGATTGTGTGGTGCTCACCAATCTTGACCTAAAATAAAATTAAAAATCAAAAGTCTTGGATAATATTGGTTGTCAATGTTATATGACTAGATGGAAATTGCATGTCATTTCCATCAATGCCAAATACAAAGTGTAGTTTTACATCAACCTCCTAATGTAATACACCCTACGATTGCCACTTTGCCCATTGAGAGTTGGGGTACCAAAACTATGGGGCATATTGACCATCCTTCATCAAAAGGGCATCATTTTATTTTAGCACAACTAATTATTTTTCTATATGGGCTAAAGCAATACCACTGAAAGTAGTAAAAGCATATCATGTGTTAAAAAATTTTCAAGAAAATGTCATATATCATTGGTTTCCTTGTCAGTCACACTACACCTATTGGGCGCCTTTTGTTGACCTCATTTTTAGGATGATCTCTCAACCCCTCCATCTTAGACATAAGACTCCTCTTAGCCTTTAAGAGAGCCTTAGTCTTAAGACACATCTAGTGATTAGCTGGACACTCAACCTAACCCTAGAAACTTAAAATAGTTAGCCATAGAAGTAGGTCATGCCTTAAGGGTATTAGAAAAATTTGACTACCCTATAGCTTGAATCACATTCCTTACTTCCTTCCTTCAACTCAAAACTCCAAATCAAATCAACATCAAACTTAAATCAATTCCAGCTTAATTGATTTTTTTCCCAAACTCAAATTAATGCCACATGATTGAAATCCATGATTGAAACTTATGATTGAAGCCCATAATTGAAATTCAAAATCGTACCTAAGTCCTTTGATTTTTCCTTAAGGACTTAGCCTAAATCGTGTTCAAATCAATTCAAACTCATGAAACTTTCTTATAATTCATTTATATTCTCATTTGTATTCACATATATAAATGAAATATAAATCCAAATTAATCAAACTAAATACAAAATTCAATTCCAAGTTCAAAAATATTTCCTAAGTTCTTATTTCCCTCTTAAGGACCTAATTCAAACCACCTTAAATTCATGAAATTTTCTCATAACCCATTTATATTCTCATTTATATTCACATATATAAATGAAATATAAATTCAAATAAATCAAATCAAAGTCCAAATTCAAATTCAAATCACAAATCTTTTCTAAGTCAATTTGATTTTCTTTTAAGGACTTAGACCAAATCAAGCTCAAATCACTTCAAACTCATGAGATTTTCTCATAACCCATTTATATTCTCATTTATATTAATATATATAAATAAAATATAAATTCAAACAACCAAAACTAACTCAAAAAATCAAACCCAAATTCAATCAAAATTCAACCTAAGCCTTTCAAGATATATTCTTGAGCTTAGCCAAATCAACTTTAAATCAAGCCAAACTCTTAATTTTTCTTATAATTCAATCAATCCTTCAATCATGAATCCAAATATAAACACAAACTTCAATCACTTAACTAAAACTCAATTCATAAAATCAAACCCAAGTCAAACTCATGTTCACCCTTTGAACTTGAAATTGTCAAATGAATCAAAACCCATTTAACTTCAAACCACTTGTTAATGGATTTATATTTCAATCATAAGTCCATATGTGAGTTCAATCAAGTTCAAATCGAGCTTTGACCAAGCCCTTTGATCCACTTAGGCTCACTTGACTCAAAGTAACCTAAAGTACCCTTATGAGCTAAATTCTAATCCTAACCAAATTGGATTGGACTAAGCCCACCTAAACCTCTCATCATGATCAACAATCATCATGAGATGATCAATCACTCTAATAGGGTCAAACCAAGTCAAACCTAAGGGTTGACCAAGTCAACACTTAGCCAAAATGTAACCCAACATAGCCAAAATCCACCATAAGCCAAATTGATTGAAACCATTGATCTAAGTTCATTCATGACCAATGTTTGAACTTGACCAAGTCAACATTTGAGCTTATCCTAGCCCAATCGGCCACTTAACCCAAGTTGACCAAACTTGACCTAAAAAGTCAAAATATGTCAAAACTTGATATACGCTAAATTGATTGAAATCAAATGGGTCAAGTTCATTCCAAAATGATTGTTGAACTTGACCAAAGTCCAAATTGGCCAACTAGACCAAACCTAGCCCAATTGGCCATGAACCCAACTTGACCTAAAGGGTCAAATTGAGCCAAATTCAAACTTAACCAAAATTGATTGGAAACAAAGATACCAATCCATTTCATATGACCAACGAAACATGAACCAACCCATGAGCTAACCCAAATAGGTCAAATGGGTCAAATTGGTCAACTTGACCCATTTGACCTAAATGAATCAAATGAACCAAATTCAAACTTAAATCAGATTAAATCAAACCAAAGCCACCAAAACATTTCAAATGGTCATATGAACTTGAACCAACCCTTTGTTTGACCCAATTTGACCAATTGGTCAACTTGACCAAAGTTGAACCATTTTGACCTAAATGGGTTAACATGAGCCAAATCATATCAAACTAACTCAAAATTCAATGAAACTTGGCCAAACCTATTTTCTCATCATACCAAACATGCCCAAACTGAAATTAAGGTAAAATGGCTATTTTACGACTAGGCCATAAGGTAACCCAAAATCAAATTCACTTAAAATTTGGTCAATTCATTTTCACGGACACTTGGCCTCCTCTTAGTGGACCAAATGGTCACTGATGGACCTATTGCACATGACCCAATGGTTTTGAGTGAGCCAAACCCAACCCAAACCCAAAATCAACCATGTGCTTGAAAATGGCCACATGGGAATCATGCCTCCACTTATTTCAAGCTCTCCCAAGTAAGAACCAATTTCCCATTTCTTAGTTTCTAAAATCAAAAATAAGGGAAGAAAATGAAAATCCAATCGCACTCCACACTTCAAACCAACCCAATTCCCTTTGTAAGCTCCATCAAGGAGCTCAATCAAGCTTGCCAAAAGCTTCATACAAGTTCTTGAAATAAGTGAGGAGTGCTCTAGACTGAACCCGAGCTCAAGTCAAGAAGGAGTTGGCCCATAAGTGGATCCCCCATCTCAAAGCCTCCAAACTTCAGCAAAGCTTCATCTCCATTAGATGAAGCTTTTCCAAGGGAATCAAGCACCGGTGATCACCTCCGATGATGTATTCAATTAAATTGAGCTTTTATTAGGTGTGGTGTGGTCCTTTATGAAAGGAATTTTCATTGTATGAGAAGCTAGCCATTGGATGTGAGCTCCATTGCATGATGATGGCGTGGGCTAAATTTCAGCCCATTCTATGCTCAATCTAGCTCGGATCTCCCCCTAGAAGGTGGACGGTAGCCATCTCTCATAGGGAAGAATAGGGATGAATCTCTGGCTATCCATCTGTACATTTTTTTATGGACGGCCGTGATTAAAACACATAGCACCCACAAATTTATCCATATGATCCACGACTTTAACCTTAGTCTTTTGATCCTTTATCAGATGGCTGAGGAGAAAGCGTGTAGCACCGCTGCTGATGCGGTGCTATGATGTGATAAGTTAAAGATTCAATCCCATCGCACCACATGGAATGCACATGGCACGTCAGCAGCCCACGTGGCACCGACGGGATTAAATACATAATTAGGCTATTTAAATATTCTAATTAATTTTGGAAACTTCCTAAATCTATATATAAGCCTAGAAAAATAAAAATAAACATGAAATAAATTGCATTGGATAGATAATTAAAGATAGAATATTCTAAAAATAATTTAAATGAATTTTGAATAATGCTTTTCTTTGAATTTGGGTTTTATTAGGAATGATATTTTGCTAATTGCCCTCTAAATACTCCACTGATTAATCCTAAACTTCTTGTGCTTAATTAGTGGGATGATTCCTACCTCCCCTAATTTTCTTAGGATTTATTGGTGGCTTAATTAGGAGAATTACTAGCTCATTCCTTAATCACTCCCTTAATGTAATTAACCTTAATTAAGGGTGTAATTAGTGGTTTAACCTTCTTATTGAGTCAATTAAGTTTTTATTAAGTAAATGTGAGGTTTAAAAAATAATTTTGGGATGCTTTCCTTAAGATATTTGCTAAACCCTCCTTTTCTTTCTTAATCGAACCTTAATTAAGGGTTAATTCACTAATTACCCCCTTAATTAATTTCATAAAATTCTAAAATTTTCCATGGAGGGTCTCAACTCAATTATGCTTAACCCAACTATGATTAATCCAACCCAATTATGCTTAATCCAAATCCCTCATAAAAATTCAAACATGTTTGATCCAAAAACCTTAATTTTCATCAAGCATAATTTACTATTTTACTGGAATATCTCTTTAAATATCAACCTTAATTAAGCATCTCAGTAAGGGTCATCTCCATGGTAAGGTAAAGTTCATCTAAATAAAGAGATAACTTGAGATTTCTCTTGAGGTAGTTTGTCGATGTTCAAATAATCTATAAACGGTTGCCTCCAATCCAACTCCTTGTCTATTTTGGCAATGACAACCTCCCCTTCAAGAGAAAGTCTCTCGATGAGATTCAAATCAATTTGGGATAGGACTTTTCTATTTTGGACCCTTATTGAAATGGACTCATCTTCTGTACATGCCAACTCTTTGGTAAGTTTAGTCAAGGCATCTGCTAATGGATTCTCTGCTTGGAGAACCATGTAGATAGTAACTTCGGGAATCTAGGCCAACAGCTTCATGGCATACTCGTAGTAATGATGAAGATTGGGTTTGAGGACTAGTAGGACCTAGAAATCAGTCGACAGCGAGAATCCCCAAAGATGTTGATGCTCTTAACAATGATAGTGATAGCTAACTCCAAATTGGCAATTAAAGCTTGAGGTAATAGAGAGCGCTTTACTTCCCCTCGTCATTAGCTTAGGCCAACAGAGCACCGAGAGAGTTGCCCAATGCGGCAGTGTAAATGATTAATGGCCTACTCGGGATAGGGGCTGTGAAAACTAGCAGCTTTACCAAGTATTCTTTAATGTCTTCGAATGCGTGCTGGCACTTATCATCACACTTGAACTTGGCATCCTTTTTGATAAGTGTTGAGAAAGGTTTGCATCTCCCTGATAAGTTTGAGATAAACCATCTTAGATATGTCAACCATCCTTGAAAGGATACGAGTTGAGTTAAACTCTTAGGAGGTGATTTCTAAGATAGCATTGATCTTTTTATGATCTATTTCTATTCCTCGATGTTGAACAACAAACCCAAGGAATTTCACATAGCGACTCGAATGCACACTTCAGGGGATTCATTTTAATGTTATATTATCTCAACCATTCAAAAAGTACTTTCAAGTCAAAGATATGGTCTTCCTTTTCTAAGCTTTTAACTACTAGATCATAAACGTAGCACTCAACCAAATGATGGATGAGTTCATTGAAGATCTGAGTCATTGCCCATTAGTATGTAGCACCAGCATTTTTAAGGCTGAAAGGAATGACCCTATAACAGAAGATTCTGATCTGGGTTTGAAAAGTAGTGTATCGTTCATCTTCAGGAGACATCTTGATTTGGTTATAGCTAGATGACCCATCCATGAAAGAGAACACATCATGAGATGAGGCAATATCCACCATTAATTCTGGTATAGGAAGAGGAAACTCATCCTTAGGGCATGCCTTATTTAAGTCCCTAAAATCAACACAAATGCGAATTTGGCCATTCTTCTTCTTAACTGGGATGACACTAGCTAACCAGGTAGAATATTTTTCTTCTCTGATGAAACCAGCATCGATCAGTTTCTTGACTTCAGAAATGACCTATTGTTCAATTTCTAATCGCATGCATCTAGGAGCTTGTTTAGTAGGGTAATGCTAGGGTCTATTGCTAGCTTGTGCACTACTACATCAGGAGATAATCTAGGCATTTCTTCATAACTCCATGCGATGTAGTCTTTAAAATCAGTCAATAGCTTAACTAAGTCATTGGTTTCTTCTTCATTCAGTAATGAATTGATATATGTCGGGCGAGGATTTTCTTCTGTCCTGAGGTTGATTTATTTTAGATTATCAATTGTTGAATGAATATCCTCTTCAAATTTTGGCAGTGCCTCTTTTGACTTGGAGATCATCAGGACCATCTGAAGTTTCTAAGCACACATTCTCATAAGAGTTGGAGATGTGTGAGAAGAACATATCAGATTCAAAATGGTTGGTAATGACTAGGAAATAATCTACATCATCGACTGGACTCACTATGTCGAATCCCAGTCCTGCTCTTGATTGTGCTTCCCTTTCTATATTGTTCCAAAATTTTTCAAAATATTATGACCTATACTTGGACCAAGTGTGAGGAACTAAACCTTTCTGCACAAGATTTTGAACACAAGGTGAGTAAAAGTCAAAAGGTAATTCCATTAATTCTTTAGAAGTATCTTCCTCAAGTCCTACATCTAACTCTAGACTTGAGGATGATGAACCTAAAAAGAACCTCTTCTACTTCATGTCACTAGAAGACTTAAGGACTTCCTTAACTACTAAACCTTTAACTTTCTGAGATGTAAGTAAGGTAAGAGCTAAGGTTCCCAACTGCTGCCTAATAGTTTCACATAAATTAGATTTGAATACTTTACTTTGCTTGGAGGCCCAGTCTTCATCTCAGTCTGGATCAAAAGTCACCTCCAATGAAACCCATTGAGAGGGGCTGGCTGGTATAGTAATCACATTAGACTCATCCTCTGAGCTGGATTCCAAGTCTATGTGAATAGTAGGGGTACTCCTATGAATTGGAACATGACCTCTATTGGCTGAAGGCTAACTAGGGGGTCTTCCACCTCTGGAACTACCTCTATTTCTACCTCTGCCTCTACCTGGTGGAGGTTGAGCCATTCTACCCATATGTCCATATGATGGAATGAACTGTGGGTGGAATGTGATATGCGGATCCACTTCTTCTTCAATTCTCCTTCCTTGCTCACTTGGACTTTTATTTTTTTTTAATTTTCTTTTATCTTTTATTTTATCTCTTTTTTTTACTTTTGCATTTGCATTTGAATTTTTTTGAAGTTCATGAGAAAGGGTGTTTTGAGAAAGATAATAGGATGTATCTTCATAGATCTCAACCTCTCTCATTGAGAATGGCTTTTCATCCCTGTTGACATGGTACTCAATTCCATCTTTTTTGATCTTGATGCACTGATGGAGGATGGAATGATCTTGTTCTGATGTATCCAAGGCCTACCAAGCAAAGCAGTGAATGAAGTATTCGAATCAATGATGTAGAACTTGGCGTCAGTCTTCCAGTCACCGATCTCCAATGGTAACACTATAGAACCTAAAGCCCGCTCACCTTGATCACTAAAAATCAGGTTTCTTTAAGAGTACTTAAAGATCTTCTTGATTACCTCCCTCTTAAAAGAATAATGTTTGTTTAACTTATCTAATAGAGTAGGTGAACCATAGCTACATGGCGGTTGATATGCATGTCATTGTTGCTGTTGGTATGGCTGAGGCAGTGGTTGTGCTGGCTGTGGAGGCTGAGGTGAAGGCCGATATGGCTACTTCGGTGGTGGAAAAGGAGGTGGAGGCTGCCGAGGTCATGGTCGCTCTAACTGATCTCTAGCTAGTTGTTTCCTATTATCAACTGAAACTATTACTCTAGGTTTCTTATCATAAACCTTTTGGGATTTTTGCTTTGGAAACTGATGTAGAAAAGGCAACTGTTTGGCCTCTCCTTGTAGACTAGCTGCTTTGTTGATTAGCTTCTCAAATGTCTTTATGGTGAAGCCCTTAAGCGTGAAGGCAACTTGACCATGGATATTCATCAAGAGAATCTCAATGGCATGCTGTTCAGATAATTGCGTTCACACTTCTTACTCAGGTTGTGCCATCTGAGAATATAATCAACAAGTGACTCACTAGAGTGCTGTTGGGCTACAACGAGATCGCATACAGTAATCTTTTGCTGAGCTCCAGCAAATTTCTTGATAAAGAGTTGCTCTAACTTAGCAAATGTCTTTATTGAACCATTGGGTAGTTCAGCATACCAATCAAAAGTGATACCCGAAAGGTTATTGACAAAGAGTCTAAAGAGTAAAGTGTCGTTGTTACCTGCATTACAACAACTGGCCCTGAAGTGAGCTATATGCTGCCTTGGATTCCCACTGCCATCGAAGCTCTTGAAGGAAGGAGGCACAAAACCTTTAGGATACTGGATGACATAGAATTCCTCTAGGTAGGGTCTACCCTTTAGACTCGATGATCCTCCCCAGGCTTGAGCCAAGGCTTCCTTCACCTACTGCTCAACCATGGTTTTCAAATCATTTTCATGTATGGAGGTACTATCCACTACCTTCCTATACAAACTAATGCTACCTTGCTTGATAGGAGGTAGAGTCTTAACTGGATCTAAGACATGCACTAATTCAGGCTGACTGACATCGACTGTGCTAGGATGAACTGGAAGGGCTTGCTTTTGAAGCACTAACACCAACAAGTCTTGTAACTTTTGTGCCATCCTATTAATGTTCATCTTTTCTTAACTACTTTCATAGGTGATGGATTAATTCTACTGTGTCTCCTTGATCAACCTCATCTCCTTCCATAGCCTATTGGTCCCTAATAAGAGAACCTCTAGTACCATGTGATTATGCTGAATCCCCATCAAGTCATCTTCATTGTGATCGAAGCTGACTCTTTCTTCATCAGACCATGCATACCCTAAGATCCCCTTTTTCTCCATAAAATTGTGTGCAACTATCTCATCTAAGGATCGATCTAACTCTGCTAGTATAAAAAACTTGGGGCATGTGATCACGTATGAGCAGAGAACAGGACCTCACAAGGAGTCAATCCTATGTGGTGTACTCCTTTGGAAGAATGGTAATCGACACCGCTATAATTGGGGTAATCTCTACCATTGCTACCACTATATTGTCATTTGGAATATCTATGATAGTAGTCACCATCTTCGCATCCAGCTGAATGGGTGGAGTTGGTGAAGGAATGACCACGATGCTCTGGGGTTGCCACTCCTTCCGCACCACCACTAGGGCAGAAGGTCAAGTAGGAGAGCTCAGTCCTACCACAATGGGTGGTGTAGAAGGAATAGGATCCCTTGGCCATAGTTGGATCACCAAGCGGGTATGTTTCTCCCGGATCGCCTTCATGGCTTTGGTGGAATAGATGGAACCTTTGCGGCAATGGCGGACGTGGAGTAAAGCAGTGGGGTAGAGACACCATTGAATCTCTATATACAGGAGTTGCCCTCTTGTGATGGTTGGTCCCCTTGAGGAGGATACTATTAGTATGATCGGTATGGGTAGCGCACTGAGCTGGAAAGTAGACCAAAGCAAAAGTAGCTGATTGACGGCTGAAACTCTGTCGCTCCTTGCTGGTGATATATGATGTATGGGCCTCATGGGCCCTCTCTTGTTGGATCTACCTCCTTATGCTCTAAGGAATAATAGATCATAAATCAAACTAAGCACCAAACTCCCCAGCATTGATGCTCCACTTACGGCAAAGCAGGCGAAGGCGGCGTCGACCCTACTCTCGGCTGTCTTTAGCTACACCACTGGAAGAGGTGACGAATGAATCCTCTTAGCATCCTCTCTATCTAATCTTGAGAGAGGATGAAACTAGTTTTCCATAACCAGTGGTGATGTGATCATGAAAGACTCATCCATGGCTGACCTGGCAGCTACCTCAAGCTCTCTGGCTATCCTAGTATGGAACCATTTGACCATACAATTCTTATTTCCCATTAGGTGCGAGTAGGATGAGAGGAGTGCGAGCTAGACCCAAACTCAAATGTAGGAGCGGCATTCCCTGAAACCAGGGGAGCCTTACCCTTGGAGGGTACAGATGATAGGGTGCTAACTCGTATCGGGGCAATGTGGGAAACTCTAGGATGGACTACCACTGGAACTGTAACTGTCAATACGGAAGCTATTGAAGGCTATGGTACTACCACAACTTTTCTCTTCAGTGAGGAAATCTTTGAATCTGAGGGTAAGCCTACCCTGATGACCGGCTTCTGCTTGGCCACCCTCTTCCTGCTAACTGTTGTGAGGGGAATGCCCTCACATGTGATCTTCGTCCCCTCAAAGCCATGGCCAAAGTGGATCAAAAGGGTATGATCCAAATGAGGAAAGTCAGCCTGATCCATGGCAAGGTCCATGTCATGAGGGAAGGTAAAGACAAATTTTTGTGATCCTGTCATTTTACTTACTAAAATTGAAACTGAAAACTGCATTGACTAAAAGAGATCTGCAAATGAGAAGTGAACTTGCATCAATTTTTAGTCTCCGTAGATTTTGAATTTAGAATTTTAAAAATTTGAACCCACATCCAACAACTTAGAAGTGTTAAGTGGGGTTCAAATGAATTTGAAGATATTGATTGAAAGAGGAATTTGAGTATGAATCCAAACTTCAATAAATTTGAGTATGTTGAAATATGGATTCAAGATTTTGATAAGATGCTTCTATAGGTTCATTTTGTTTTGAATTGAATTTGAATTTTTATTTTAGATTTGGAGGACCCTTCCCTTTAACAAATTTGGGTATGTTAAAGTAACGGTCAAATTGTTTTTGTGTTGTTTTAATGTTTTGGAATTTTCACTTACTTGCAAATTTAGGTATGCTAAGTAAAGTGAAAGTGATTTTTTCTTTTTGAAGATTTTTGTTTTGTTTTGATTTTGGAAAATATTGGAATTTGTACTTAGCAAATTTAGGTATGTAAAGTGAAGAACCCAAGAGTATTTTTGTTTGATTTTAAAAAATAAGATTCTTAGCAAATTTAGGTATGCTAAGAAAATCCTAAGTGTTTCATATGTTTGGAAAATTTTGATTTTGAAAAGGGTAGGATCCTTTAGCAAATTTGGTATGCTAAGGGGATCTAAGTGTTTTGTTTTTTTGAAATGATTGAAAGTGGAGTTTCAACTTGAGCAAATTTGGAATGCTAAAGATGAAGTCCCACTTGGTTTGTGAAATGGAAATTTCACTTAGTAAATTTGAGGATGCTAAATGGAATACCAAATGGTGTGATTAAAATTTTGGATTTCATTTTGATTTTGATTTTGAAAATGGAAACTTCTCCTTAGCAAATTTGGGATGCTAAGGAAGAAGTTCCAAAGGTGTGTGAGAAATTTTTTATTTTGAGTTTGGAAACTTTACTTAGCAAATTTAAGTATGCTAGGTGAAGTTCCATGATATGTTTTGAAAAAAAATTGAGTTTTTGATTTGGAAACTTTACTTAACACATTTAGGTATGTTAAATGAAGTTCCAAATATGTTTAAAATTTTTTTTTAAAATTTTTGGATTTGGAAACTTTACTTAACAAATTTGGGTATGTTAAATGAAGTTCCAAATATATTTAGAATTTTGAAATTTTTGGATATTGATTTTGGAAAACTTACTTAACAAATTTGTGTATGTTAAATGAAGTTCCAAAATGTGTTTTAATTTTGAAAATCTTGTATTTTGATTTTGGAAACTTAACAAATTTTGTATGTTAAGTGAAGTTCCAAAATGTGTTTAGAACTTTGAAAGATTTGGATTTTGATTTTAGAAACCTTACTTAACAAATTTGTGTATGTTAAATGAAGTTGTGTTTTGAATTTTGAAATTTTTGGATTTTTGGTTGAAAACTTTATTTAACAAATTTGGGTATGGTTCCAAATGGATTTTAAAATTTTTCTTTTTTAGATGTGATTGTTGATTTTGATGTTTTGAAAAGAGGACATCCATTCAACAAATTTAAGTATGTAGAATGGAGATCCATTTTATTTTTGAAATGTAAAAATTTTGTGTGTGATTGTTGCTTTTTTTTTTAAAGAGAGGAATTTCAATTTAAGGCATTTATGAGATATGCTTAAGTGGGATTTCCTAAATGATATTTTATTTTTAAGTTTGTGAATGAAATCTTTATTTAATAAACCTAAGTATATTAAATGAAGATGTTCACATGTGTTTTTTGAAAATTTTGATTTTTGTTTACAAATGAACTTTCCATTCAATAAGTGTGAGCATATTGAAATAGAAGGATCTGTATGTACTTTTGGAAAAATTTTGTGATTATGATTGTGATTTTGGACAATATGATTGTTTCTTTATTTTGAGAATGAAATCTTTATCAAAGTGATTTGAAGAAGATATTCATTTGTGCTTTTGGAAAATGTTATTAGTTTTATTTTTGAAAATCCCTACATATAACAATTACATGAATTGTTAAATGAGGGTGACCAAATTTTGTGAAAAATATTTTATTAAGTGCATTTTGAAAAAGGTGCTTTTGAAAAAGCAAAGCTCTTTATGAAAATTTTATTATTTTTGGATGAACCTTCCCTTATCATGAAGATGATAAGGAAGAAGTCTTTAAGTTGTTTCTTTTTATATTTTGAATCTTTTCATTTTACCCATTGGTGGAACCGAATGAAGGTTTTAAGACCAACAAGGAATGCGGTCCTAAACCCTAAAGATGTTGGCCAACTTAACTCAAGAATGAAATGAGCTAAGTGCCAACAGAGAGAAGGATAGTCTTGGATTCATACCAAAGTACAAATCCACTATCAATATTCAAAGACAACAATCATTTACCAAAGATGGAGAGAGGAACCATCCCTAGGTCGCCAAAAAAATCTGTGGTGAATAAATCTCTTATACGGAGTTGCCTTTCAAATCTGTGGAGAAAAGAAAGAATAAAACTTATAGAAATTCATCTTAGTAAGGCATGCATCCATAGATATACCTATTAAGGTGATGATGCGTCATCAAGGTATAGTGTACTATTTCTAAAGACAAAAATCACTCGTTTAATGAAACCAATCATCTCAATAAGGACTCCTAAGGACGATGGGTCTACATATGTACCAAAGATTCTTCCCCTGCTTTACATGAAAAAGTAAAGCAATATTTATTTTAAATTCGATTCATTAAGTTCCCTACAGGGGCAAGCCCCCAAAGTTAATTACATCCTAAGGGACAGGATCCTTAGGAAAACTCTCGATTAAGGAAAATGATCATTGTCTCTGAAGATTTCAATAGGAAGGACTATCAATCGATTGGTTTTATGTTTGAAGATCAAATGAGATTGATCAAAAGAGGGAGTTATTATTGAAGCTAAAATGGGAATAAGTAGGAGATGCTCATGATGCTAGGAAACTAGCGAGCATCTGAAATTATCTTAAAATTGGGCTTTACATTTTAAAAATTGATTTAGTTTGTTTGAGTTATATTTTCATTAGAATTTTAGGACTTAAGATTCCTTAACACAAGATTAAGGAAATGCTTAAGAGGTGAGGAATTATGCTTATGGCCCCACAAAAGAGAGAAGCAATCTCATAACCTAAATCTAGGGAGCTTCGACGATGGCCGGAAGCACCACCTAACTCTAAGACACAATGGGTAATTAGTTTACCTCCACAAGAGAGGACAAACCACCCAAAAGCATGGACTTATAACCGCTTGGGGGTGGTTGTCAACTAACTCCTCCTATGATTTTAGATACATGTAGGCAAGTCTTTATGCTTATGCAAAATAGCTAGACTATTTTTATTTAGAATGAGACTAAGTCCTTAAATTCACTCCCTAAAGAGACTAGATCATGTAAAGGGTAATGCTTCAAATGACCTAAATCTAATGCATTTAAAATTTCATCTTATTACCATTTTTGGATAATCAATTTGACTCATAATATGCTTTTTTATGACTAATGCATGAGAAAGGAGATTATTGGACAAAATCGCTAGAATCTTAGGAGGTGAGTTTTCCTGGGTCAAGGTCGAGTTCTCCGGCAAAGATGGAAGCCCTTCAATCAAGAGTGAAATAAGATGCATTTTCATGATATTATAAAAGAAAACAACTCATCCATAAGGGTTGCTAATTATTTTATCTTGATTTTAATCCTAAGCTTTAGATGAGGTTATGAGTTGTTTAATTTTAGTTTGAGTTGTTAAGTTGGGTAAAAGATTTATTTTATCCTAAAGAGCCTAATCCATATCCAGGCTATATATAAAGTAAGGAAGAAACTAGGAAAAGCATGCCACTTAAATGCAGTTAAAAAAATTTCAATCAATTTATAAAACTAGTAAAATAATAAATGATTATTTGTGGTGGCACCATTGTATAAACCTAAAATATCAAATTGGGTAGATCTACCCTTATACAACCTAGATTACAACTGAATTGAATTACAATTTAAGCGAAGGAATTCATTATTATGGGGATCTTCAAGCTTTATTCTTCTTTCTTCTTTCTTCTTTCTTCTTTCTTCTTTTCTTCTTTCTTTCTTTCTTCTTTGGATCTTCCTTTGGATGGTTGAATGGTTGATGCTACAAGGCTTCACATGGTGCATAAGATAGAATCTCATGACCAATGTTCATCCTAATCCCCCATAACAAATCATACCAAAAGAATCCTAAATATACAAGCATTTACATGAAAATGAAAAACATAAATCTAATTAACACCTACAAAATAAAGGTTAGTCAAATCACACCATACAAATCCCAAGCATGTATATTGGGCTTATCACCCCACACATGGGTGACTAAGTCCACCTAGCCTATGGATTATGCTAAGGGGTATAAGCACCTGCAAGCAATAAGAATTTATATTTTTATTTATGATTGCGCCCCTTTAGCATAATCCTCTACATAAAAGAATAGTTAGACTAAGCACATCCTACCATTCATTCTATGAGCATACACCCTAACATCCAGTCTAAAATATTCATCACAAAACAAAACATAACATCAAGCCATGCACCGACCTAGCCTAAAGCTAGAAGTGGTGACTTAGACTAATGTGTGTGCTTTGGAGGTTTGTGGGTATGCTTAGCTTATGACTTTAGGTTTGAATTTTCTAAGTGTGAAAGACATGTTCAACTTAGAGGAGGAGTTTATTTAAGTTGTTTAAGTGTTTGGGTTATTTTTATTTCATGTTTTAATTTGGTTTAAGTGAAACCTATAATTAATTACTAAGTTATGAAGAGAGGGAAAGAGAAAAGAACTTCTCTTTCCTTCCCTAATCCTTAAGTAATTTCTAAGGTAAGTTCACATTTTAGTTTCATTTAGGTGAAGTCTTTGATTAAATCTTTTAATCAATCCTAAGTTTAGATCAACTCTAAACAAACTTATCCAAAAAGAAAGGCATTTTAAGATTAAGAGAAATGAATCAAAATTCACATAACATGCATTACTTCAATCTTTCCTAACATATATATAACATGCATATGGATGGACCCTAAGCATATATATACATGCAAATGAAGATAATTAACATACTTTGTGATGCATGCTAAGTAATTCATTTAGGAAAATTTAGAAGATTTAGATGCATGAATTTTCTTAAGTAGAAAAGATTTTCCTTATCCAAAATTTCACATACATGCATGAAAGTAAGAAAGGAATAAGTGAGTACAACGCCATTATTAACCAGAGGTGTAAGGTACAAGACCTACTTAGGGCTACTTAAAGCCTCACAATCTCAGGGTTGTCCTGACTAATATACCACTTTCCTTAAGTACTATCATACATATAAAGGAAATGAAATGGAAAAAGAATATGCAAAAGTTGTTTAGTGGTTTCATTTTGTTTCTGCAATTTATTCATGCAAGTGTAGACAATCCTTCTTAGATGATGGCATAGGGATGAATAAGGTGTAGGATTAAGTAAGTGTTGGGTTCTTTTCAAATGAACCCTACACCTTACCAACCCTTATTCAAAACTATGCTAACCTAAAAAAGGAAGGAAAGGCTACACTAAACATGACTTTATAACTCATCACATGCAAGCTAATAATTAATATATGAATAACACACTTTTAAATTTGATGTTTCATTTATAGATTTTGAAAATACTTTGGGTTTAGTAGTGATAATAGCCATTCATATTTTACTTTAGCCAACACATGCACATTTGACATAAAGTAAACAATTTCATTTTAAAACTTTGAAAACATGAAATCATGGATGCATAAGTCACATGGCATACAATTTAACATGTTGGTAAAGATATAAAGCAATGTAATCATGTAAGAAAACTCACTTTACTTAATTCCTAAAGACATTCTTAAAGAATAAGAAAATTTAGAATAAATCAAAAGTGAATTTCAAAATGACTTTTGTTTGTTTGAAGTTTGATTTAATTTTGGAAAGGTGAGATGAGTTCGTTGTTCCTAACCCATTTTCACTTGTGTTATATATTTTATTTTAATTTTCAGATAATTAAATCCATTTTTAAATGTTGATTAAGTTAAGGCATGCATTAAGTGATTTAATTAACCCTTACCTACACCACCTTAGAAATACTAACTAAGTAATTATGAGCCCATGAGATGATATAAAACTCACAAGGTATGTAAATTTGCAAGGCACATATTAATGAAAAGGCCTAATGCAATTTGCTCACAATTAAAAGTTAATTAAGCTAAGGGGTTTAGCTTAAGTACTTTTAAAACACCCTTTCACACTTATGAAAGGGGTTTTAATTTCCTTAATTAGACTTAGGCTATTGAACACCTAAGTATCTACCCAAGGTAGATTAATTAAGTTGTAGAGATTTTTAGAATTTTTAAAAATTATTTAAAGGGATAATTAATGAATTATCCCTTAATTAAGAAGGGCATTAAGGAAAGAAAAGGGGGTTTAGGGGAAATACCCAAAAATTATTCCATAAAACCCCTACTTACTGGATGTAACCATAATCTAACTTAAACATAGGGAAAACCACTAATTATACCTTAATTATCCTTAATTACATGAAGGGGTAATTAGGTAATGAGTTAGCAATTTTCTTAATCAAGGCTTCAATAAATCTCAAGAAAATTATGGAAGGCAGATGTCATCTCCAAAAATAAACCCTCGAAGTTTAAGATTAATTGGTAATTTAATTAGGGAATAATTAGCTAATCACCATTCCCAAAGAAACCTAAATTCAAAGAAGAAGGGAAATCAAAATACATTGAAAACATTTTTAGAAATTTCTAGATGGAATTGTCTATCCATAACATTTTTCCTCATATTTGTTTGATTTTTCTTGAAATAGTTATGATTTTTTGAAGGTTTTTGAATTAATTTGAAATTATAATTAATCCCTAACTAATCCTAGGTTAATACCTGCTCATGGCATGATGCGTGGTGGCGGCGATCAGCATGCTTTACACACGTTGCGCCATGAGCCTCCTACTTAACTTGTTAGATTAAGGGAATGGCAGTGGAGCACACGCTTTTATCCTTAGCCTTCCGATTAAAGATCGGATGGCTGAGGATACATCCGTGGTTCTAAATCAGATAAGGGATATAAAAACATGGAAAATAATCTCAGTCGCTCATCTAAAAATGCGCGGATGGATGGCTGAGATGGGTTGTGTTCTTTCCTGAGGAGAAATGTGAGACGTTCACAATCCATGGGGAGATCCAAGCCTGATCCTTCATGGATTCAATCAAGACTCAACCCACACCATCTAAAGGATTAAAGTGGCCAATCCAACAGCTAAGATCCTATGAGATTAAAATCCACTTCAAGACCAACTCTTAAAGTGGTCAATTCACTAACCTCATTGGTGCTCAGGATTGATGAGGTAGCTTTGTCTAGTGGAGATGAAGCCCTATTGAAGTTCCTAGCTCTTAAGGTTTAGTAGATGTATGGGTGGACCAACTCCTCTTCACTTCCCTTGTGGATTTGATCGAATTGATCTTCCCCTTGCCTCTAGAACTCAATTGGATGCTTAGGCAAGCTCAAATTGGTCCTTCGATGATGAGTGTAGAAGGAATTTAAGTGGGATCAAGTATAGAGGAATTTAAAAATCAAGGTGAGCTCCCCTATTTTGCACTGTGCAAAACTAATGAAGACAAGATCCAAATCTCTACTAGGGGCCTAGGGAAAGCTCTCTGATGTTTTTTAGGTCTCCTTAGGCTCGAATCGATCAAGAGTGAGTTCAAATTTTAGTGGATTAGGGGGAGTATATCTCCCTCTATGATAATCCGATGGTCGAGCCTAAGCTTGTCATTTTGATCCAATTGTCCATATAGAATGAGTTGTTTGGGTTGTTAGAGGTGTGCACATGGTCAGTTTGGCCAGAGGAGTGGAAGCCCCATGTGCATCCAATTGAGGTTTTGGGGGAGTTTGAATTTTCAATTTGGCCATGGATGGTCGGGTTTGGTCCATGGTCCAAATGGGTTGATCCAAACTCATTGGGTTGGGTGCACCACTCATCACTAGGTCCCCTTGAGGTTTTAGGAGAGCCTCAAGTGTTTGTGATGAGTGCATGACCAAAATACCTATGGGCTAGGCCAAAATTTGGTCTATGGCCTAGGGGTATAATGGTCATTTTGCTATTTTTTAAGTTAGGTATGTTTGGTAGGTTGGGAAAATAGGTTGGGCCAAGTTTCAATGGATTTGGAATCCATTTGATAGGGTTTGGCTCATGTTGACCCATTTAGGTCAAAATGGGTCAACTTGGGTCAAGTTGACCAATAGGTCAAATTGGGTCAAACCAATGGTTGGTTCAAGTTTATATAACCATTTGAAATATTTTGGTGCCTTTGGTTTGATTCAATTTGGTATAGATTAGGTTTTGGCTCATATGACTCATTTAGGTCAAATGGGCCAAGTTGATTATTTGACCCATTTGACTTATTTGGGTTAGGTCAAGGGTAGGTTTAGGTTTTGGTTGGTCATATAAAGTGGATTGGATCTTTGTTTCCAATCAATTTGAGTTAGGTTCAATTTTGGCTCAACATGAACCCTTTAGGTCATGTTGGGTCTAAGGTCAATGGGCTAAGTTGAGGTTTGCTTGGTCAAGTTCCACAAGTGATTCGGGATGGACTTGAGCCATTGGTTTCAATCAATTTGTCTTAGATCATGCTTTGACAATTTTGACCCTTTAGGTCAAAATGGGTCAACTTGGGTCAAGTGGGCCAATTGGGCTAGGTTAGGCTCAAATGTTGGCTTGGTCAAGTTCAAACATAGGTTATGAGTGAACTTAGATCAATGGTTTCAATCAATTTGTCCCATAATGGGTTTTGATCATGTTAGGTTTCATTTTAGGTTAAGTGTTGACTTGGTTTGGAGTTTATTGATTGATCATCCCATGATGATTTTTTATCATGATGAGAGGGAAATATGAGTTTCGTTCAATCCAATTTGGTTAGGATCAAAAGTTTGCTCATAAGGGTACTTTAGGTCACTTTGGGTCAAGTGAGCCTAAGTGGGTCAAATGACTCAGTCAAAGCTTGATTTGAAGTTGATTGATCTTGTACATGGACTTATGATTGAAATATAAATCCATTTACAAGTGGTTTGAAGTCAAATGGATTTTGATCCATTTGAAAATTTCATATTCAAAGGAAGAATATGAAGGATTTTGGGTTTGATTTTTGATTTAGGTTTTGATTGAAGGATTGAAGTTTGGATTTATATATGATCTCATGATTGTAGGTTTGATTGAACCATGAGAGAAAATCAAGAGTTTGCCTTGATTTGAAAGTGATTTAGCTAAGTTCAAGATTTTGGCTTGAAAGGCTTAGATTTGATTTTGCTTTGATTTGAGTTTGATTTTTGGAGTTGGTTTTGATTGTTTGAATTTATATTTTATTTATATATGTGAATATAAATGAGAATATAAATTGATCATGAGAAAATTTCAAGAATTTGAAAGAGTTTAATCATGATTTAGGTTAAATCCATTAGAATTTAAAGATTAAAGGAATTTTTAATTTGAAATTTAATTTTTGAGTTGGATTTGATTGATGTATATTTATATTTCATTTAAATATGAGAATATAAATGAGAATACAAATATATTTTGTGAAAATCCAATGAGTTTGAATTGATTTGATCAATGCTTAGGTTAAATCCATTAATGGAAAATTAAGGGCTTTAAGGGAATTTCAAGCATTTTAAATTTGGAATTTAATTTTGTAGTTTAATTGGATTGAATTAAATTTATATATGAGAATATAAATTAGGATATAAATTGATTTTGATAAAATCCCAAGGATTTGAATAGGTTTGATCAAAGTTTGGAGTTGATTTTGGCTAAGTCCTTTAATGGAAAATTAAAGGGACTTAAGAAAATTTCATGAATTTTTGAATTTGATTTGATGGATATGAATTTATATTTCATCTATAACTGTGAATATGAATGAGAATATAAATGTGTCATGAGAAAATCTCAAAGGTTTGGATAGGTTTAGATTACAATTTTGGCTAAGTCCTTAAGAAAGGGTTAAGGACTTAGGAAATTTTGACTTAGGAATTTTTGATGGAATTTGGTCATGGCTTTCAATCATGGGTTTCAATCATGGATTTCAATCATGGAATTGAATCATGGAATTGATTTAAGTTTGAGGAAATCAAATGGAATTGATTTGAGGTTGACTTGAAAGGAGGGAAGTGAGGAATGGTTTAAGCTAAAAGGTAGGAGATTTTCCTAACACACTTAAGGTATGACCTATTCCTATAGCTAACTCTTGTAAGTCTTCTAGGGCTAGGTGAGAGTGTCCACCTAATCACTAGAGGTATCTTAAGACTAAGAATCTCATAAAATATAAGAGAAGTCCTATGTCTAAGATGGAGGTGTTGAGAGCTCATTCTAAAAATGAGGTCAATAGTATGCTTAGGATTATGCATATGTATGGTATACATGATGGAAAGAAATGGATGGGTGTGTGTCATGTGATAGTAATCCACCCTAACTAATCCTAAGATGCCTATCTTATTGAATAGGGATATTTAGAATGAATCTAAGCTTAGGATTAATTGAGACACATAATAAACCATTCATTAAAGGAAATTCATTAATCAATTTACCTTAAAAATTACTTAAGGTAGGGATAAAAGAGAGACTCTCCCTCTCTTTCTTCTCTTTATAACACTTAGTTGCTAAGTGTAAGCTATATGAAATAAAAGAAAATATTATGTAAAAATCCCCAAATCAACTAAACCACATAAAGGGAAATTAACCTTTTATAAATTAAATCCCTCATATTTAGCAAATCATAACCCTAAAGTCTAGTTAGGACATACCACACAAGCTCTAACACATGCACATTAGGCTAAGTCACTATTTCTAGCTTTATGTTAGAATGGTGCATCGTTTGATAAATGTTTAGTTTTGTGATGTATTATTTTAGACTGGATGTTAGGGTGTATGTGCATAGCCTAAATGTTAGACTGATATTAGCCTAATCATGTTTTATGCAGAAGGCTGTGCTTAATGGGGCTGCTGTAATAAAAATATAAATGATTTTTGTTGTGCAGGTTGCTTAGCCCCTAAGCATAGTCCAAGTTAGGATAGGTGGACTTGGTTACCCATGTGTGGGATGCCAAGTCCAAATTATTCTTATAACTGCTTGGGTTGTATGGTGTGTTTAGCTAACACTTATTTTGCTGGTGTAGCTAGATTTAATTTCCTTCCTTTTAATGTAATTTTTGCATTAAGATTAGGATAAGTGTTATTGGGGATTAAGGATAAGCATTGGTTATAATATTATATCTTATATACCATGTGATGCCTTTGAGCAAATTATATCTTACTCAAAAAAAAAAGAAAGAAATGGAGCAAATCAAAAATGAAGAAGTGAAAGATGAAGAGTGAAGAATGGAGGGTGAAGAATGAAGACCCCTATAACACTTATCATTCTATAATTGTAATTATTCTTTCATTATACCAGGATGTATAATGGTAGAGCTCGGCTACCCCATTTCTTTTCGGGTTGTACGGTGGTACCCGACCTCAGTGGCCTTTTATTCTTTTACGATAGCTTTATAAAAATTGTTTGATGTTTTGTTTAGCTTGTGCATTAGAAATAAATGCCTTTTCATAATTTTTTTATGATTGGTGATTGTTGTGTGTCCTGAATGTGATTAGACTCCTAGGATAAAAATAAATTTTTTATCCCATTAACAAATCATAACTAAAATTTTAAAATAATTCATAACCTCACATAAAAGCCTATGAATTCAATCCAGATAATAAAATTTTTAGCAACCCCTTAGCTAGATGATTGAATGTATAATATCATGCATATCATATTCTTCCACTCTTGCTAAGAGAGGGCTTCAATTTGTACCAGAGAATAAAGGCTTAACCTGTAAGAGCTTTTGATGGAAAAACACCTCTTTCTCTCCTAATTTAGCCTACAACCAATTTCTCATGCATTTAGGCATACAAAATCCTATAGCCTATGTCAAAATAAAAGTACAAAAACCAAATAGAACCTGATAAAATTTGCATTAGATTTAAGTCAAGACTCATGCCCTTCATGATCTGAGTCTCTTAGGGAGTGTGGTTAAGGACTTAGTTTCTTTTCTAAGTAAACAACAGCCAAACCATTTTGCAAAGCATATGACTTTGCCAACATAGATTTAAAGCGTAGGAGGAGGTAGTTGGCTACCACTCCAGGAGGTAGTAAGCCCATCATTCGGGTGGTTTATCCTCTCTTGTGGAGGTAAACCATATGCCCATTTTTACCTTAGATTTAGGTCATGCTTTGGCCCTCATCAAAGCTCCCAAGATTTAGGATCTAAGATTATTATTTCCCTTTGCGGGCTACAAGAATAAATCCTCACCTCTTAGGCATTTCAATAATCTTGTATTGTGGAATTATAAGTCATAGATTTATAATAAAAATTCAACTCAAATAAATAAATCTTCTCAAATTCAAATGCATAAAGCCCAACCATAGGATAGATTATAGTGCTCACTAGGATTTATAATATCATGAGCGCTCCTTACTCATCTCCCTTTATTTTGATAAGAACTCTTCCATTTTGATCTCCCCCACTTGATTTTCAAAAATATAACTAATCCGTTGATAGTCCTATCTTTGAATTCTTTGGAGATAACAATCATCTACTTTAATCGAGAATATTCTTAAGGGATTCATTTCCCTTAGGATGTAATTAATTATGGATGCTTGCATGTATAGGGAACTTAATGACCTCGGTTTAAATAAACCTTACTTTACTTTTCCATGTAAAGTAGGGAAAAAATCTTTAGTATATTCGAAGACCCATCATGCCTTAGGAGTTCTCATTAGGTGATTAGGTCCATTATAGGGTAGTGACTTCTTTCCTTAATGTCATACCTGATCACTCTAATGAGTACATCTGCAGATCTACATGGTGTCCCCTAAGACAAACACACACAACACAAAAATAAACACCATAGATTTTTTTTGGCGACTCCGCTGGGATGGTTCCCGCTAGAATGGTTCCTCTCTCCATCTCTAGTAGATGATTGTTGTCTCCAAGTATTGATAGTGGACTTGTATCTTATATGAGTATGAATCTATCTTTTTTTCCTTTGGAACTTAGCTTATTTCATTCTTGAGTCATGTTAGCCAACATCCTTTAGGTTTTATGACCTCACTCCATGTAGGTCTTGAAACCCCTGTTGGGTTCCCCAATAGGTGAAAACATAATTTATCAATAAAATGAAGATAATAAAAATTTAGAACCTCCTCACCACTAGCTTGGTGAGGCAAGGTTCATCATAAATTTTAAAAAAAATAATTCCTTTTACAAAAAATAACACATTCCAAAAGCACCTTTCATAAAATCACAAAATCAAGGCCCCTCCATGATTGCTACATGGGAGTTCCTTTTAAAAGCAAATCAAACCATAAATAGTTCTCACTTAACATATCCAAGCTTGTTAAGTAAGAATCTCTATTTGAATTAATTGTAAAAATTTGACCTTCACTTAACAAATCCAATTTCTTAAGTGGGGAGTCTCATTTTCAAAGCATGAATTTTACCTTCACTTAACAATTCCAATTTGTTAAGTAGCGTGCGGGGAGGGGGTCTCATTTTAAAACAAAAAAATCTTCACTTAACAATTCAAGTTTGTTAAGTGTGGGTCTCATTTTCAAAACATAAAATTTGACTTGAGCTTAATAATTTCAATTTGTTAAGTGAGAGTCTCATTTCCAAAACAAAAAAAAAAAACTTTACTTTCACTTAACAATTCCAATTTGTTAAGTGGGCGTCTCAGTTTCAAAACATAAAATTTGACTTGCACTTAACAATTTCAATTTGTTAAGTGAGAGTCTCATTTCCAAAACATAAAACTTTACTTTCACTTAACAATTCCATTTTGTTAAGAGAGGGTCCCATTTTCAAATGAAAATACATTTAGGCTTTCACTTAGCATACCCAATATTGCAAAGTAAGAGTCTCATTTTCAAAGCATATGTTTGGTTCTATCTAGCACATCAAAATTGTTAAGTAAGAACCACATAACCATGCCATATTAGATTCCCACTTAACATAACTAAATTTGTTAAAGTGTGAATCCCATTCTCAAGTCATATCATACTTTGATTTCCACTTAACACACCAAATTGCCAAGTGGGAGTCCCATTTTCAAGAAATATATTAACACATTTAGGCTTTCAATTAACATACAAAATTTGTTAAGTGAGGGTCTCTTTTTAACACACATCTGATCTCTATTTTAACGTATCAAATTTGTTAAATAAGGATCAAAATTTTCATATCAACCACACTGGAGATTTCACTTAATATACCAAATTTGTTAAGTGAGAGTCTCATTTTCAAAGGAAAACAAACATATCTCAAACACATTTGGGGCTTTCACTTAACATACCAAAGTTGTTACGTGGGACTCCCATCTTTGAAGAAAAATAAATCTCACAAATCAAACACATGTATACTTTATACTAAATTTGTTAAGTATGAGACTCCATTTTCAAATCAAAATATCACACAATCGGATATTCACAAGAAAAAATATTTCAAACACATAATCACAACCCCTTCTTAGCATACCCAAATTTGTTAAGTAGAGGTTCTTCCAAACTATCCATATTTTCAAACAAGAAACATAAAACACAAATAATCCCCCAAAAAGATAGAAACCTCTCTTCAAATATTTGAACCCCACCCAACCTACCTAAATTGGTTGAGCATGGGTTCTAAAATCAAAAATCAAATGGCAAAAGATTCTCCTCCAAAACATCTAAATCTCTCCAATGAACCCCACTTAACATATTTAAATTATTGAGTGTGGGTTCAAAACTTCAAACTTCTGTTATTTGTAAGGGACAAATATCTAGGCAGTAATCTAATACAAGCTATGTTTCAATAAATGTAGACGTACAAATCAGAGTAGTTAGAATAGTCTTTGCAGTTTTCACTCATGACCTCTCAGAAGCTTGTGTTCACTTTTTTGTTCGAGATTGTTTTGGCCCTAGATCAGGCCAGCCTCCCTCAGACTGACTCCACCCACCTGGTGTTTTTTGGTCAGGGATTTGAGGAGCATCATGAGGGGACCCCTCTGCTGTTCGGGATGAGGTTGTGCAAAAGCATCATCTAGATTGACCTCGCCGACCTAGTATCCTTCCCTGAAGAGGAAGGTAGTTGAGGTTCCACTAGTCAGCCCAGTTCTTACTCAGTCAGTTGTTCCCACTGCTGTTCGGGTGTGTGCTAACACCTCCTCGATGGTCCCCTCTAAGGGGAAAGCTATCCTGGCTTCAGAGATAGCCTCCCCTACCTTTGAGGTAGGATCTAGCTCTCACACCACCATACTGAGCCATACACAATGCTACACACAACAACACAATAGGAGCCGCAAGATTAAGTGGCACCACAATCATGCTGCCCGAGAGATGGATGCCATATTCCACTTTATTGAGGAAAGTTCCCCCCGTGAGGTTTCCCCATTGCTGACTAGCAACCAATTTCACTCCCTCTCAGCATCATATGGAGAGGAGGACTATCGGAGGAAAACTGAATTGCCTCAACCTCCTACATACCAGGCTCAGGTAGGGACAAAGTCCTATGCGTCTATGGTATTATGGCAAGTAGGCATGGTACACGAACATTCAGAGCATGGTACATTATTTGACTTGAGGTATGTCATCCCCAAGAGTATTATCAGGCGCATTCATAGTGATTGAGCATTAGAGGCCTGGATAATAGTTGATCAGGATCGAGGAGCAATGGAAGTTTCGAGTGGCGGCCTCCTCTAGTTAATTTTTCTAATCATTGGGACACCAGGGCAGACATAACTTATAGCAGAGTATTGACTGGTACTACCAGCCATAGGGGGAAAGCCCCGGTGAGAGTCAAGGCAATGTTATCTCCATCGCACCAATCCACTACTCGCCCACCATCCATTGTGCCTACGAAGGCATAGAAGATAGTATCTGGGGAGAAGAAAGCCCCCTTGGTGATTCGCTATGGTCATAGGATCCCACTTCATCTACTCCATGGCCGAGGTGAGGATGAGTTCACCTACTCAACCTCCTGCTTCAATCTTGGTAAAGATGGAGTGGTGACCCCGCAGTTCCGTAGTCATACCACCACCACCACCAACATCAGAGCTAGTGACAGTAGCAACAGTAAAAGGGGAGGGGGACAGTTCTATAGTCCCCATGGTAGTGGATCTCCCTAGGGACACTACACCACCCATGAGCAGTCACAAGTATGTTTCCTCCAGTAGCCATGACCCTCCCAGAGCTAGCACTCCAATGATAGGTAGTGTTAGGTGCATCTCTATCAGTGAGCATAGCCCCTCCACTGATCAGTAGTGTGTATTCATACCAGCATGGTTAGATCGCTCCCAAGATGAGATTCTAGCACAACATTTTCTAGAAAAGAGGGAGCTTCTAGGGAGTGACTAATCAGATGGTGAGGAGGGAAATGTCAACTTTGATCTATATGTGGATGATCTCCTTGAGGACTCAATCGAGGTTCACATGGTCAATATTAGGGGTCCCTTCAAAGGGATCAACACAGTCAAGAAGGTATTATAGTTGAAGAGGTCGACACTATCCATTCAAATCAGCACCTCCTCCACCAGCTTAAATAGAGGGATGATTATTTTGATCAAATGGGGAAGAAGATCGAAGAGTTGATGGAAATTGTGTCAGCATTATAGAATTCAGCTACTATTTCATAGCCTTCTCCCATAGTGGCTGACAGAGCAGAGTTGGCGCACACTTTAGATCATCTTAGATGCATGTCTGTAGAGGGAGATAGTGGTAGCTTGCATAGAAAGGTGGTGGATAGCACCTCATACATAAAAAAGACATTAAACATATGGTGGAGCAATAGGTGAGGAATGCATTGGCCCAAGCCCAAGGTGGCTCATCTGTTCCAAAGGGTAGACCTTACCTGGAGGAATTTGTTGGTGTCCAATACCATAAGGGCTTTGTGCCTCCATCCTTCAAGATTTTTGATGGCAATGATCACCCGATCGGTTATAAGGAGCACATTCCTAGATCGGATTAGCTAAGCAAGGTAGGCATTTGAGAAAAAATAGCATAGTTAAGAGATAGATCTAAAGAGAGCAGTAGCCTCCTCCATCCTTTATACCACCACCATCTCGCCACCTTAGTTTCCATAGCGCCTTTGGCCTATAGTGGTATCCCCATCCATTCTGACAACATTCTTATCCACCACCGAATATTACTTACCTACTTTAGGTCGACAAAATGAATAAACCTTATTCATTCAAAAGGGAGGTAGTCAGGAAGATCTTCAAGAACCTCTTGAAGAAGCCTAATTTTCAATTACCAAAGCCTAAGAGGCTGAGTGATGTGCGAAAGAGTCATGATCCAAACTATTGCCCCTACCACTGTATGCTAGAATATGTCTTGGAAGATTATTTTACCTTCAAGGACTAGCTTGATCATAGCTATAAGTCGGGCACCATTGTTATCCCTAAAGAATACCTATTAGAACAACCCTCTAGTTCTATTAGAGTAATCATTAGGGATACATGCGATCTCCCCAAGACAGAGGAAGGTTGGGATATCTCCCTATCCCGAACCTCCAAGAAAATAAATTCTATGATCAAAAAATTACCCTTGCAGGTGCCTAAAGTAGCTCAAACCTCCAACTCTAAGAAAGGTTTGCAAGTTATTAATGACAACTTGAGGGAGGTAGAAGCTCTATAGCAGTAGCGACAGCTTTCACTTGCTTGGGATAGCACATTAGCACAACCACCAATTGAGTCCAACTCTCCTACCATAGTTGTAGCTACAAATCCTTCAGCTAGTTCTTCTTCTTGCAGTCGTACTGTATCAGGAGAATGGGGGTGCCAAATCCCTCGCTCTACTTACTTTACTTGATTTATACATTGTAGCTTCATCAAAATCTTTGAAATCAATTAAGAAGATAATTGATTCTGCTTACATTATCTCTACATTTTATGATCTTGATGATTTTATTCCTGTAGAAAGCCCTCCAAGTACTAATAATTATAACAATTTTGATCCACTCCTTTCTAATTTTGAAATAAATTACCCATTTATAAATCACCCAGGTTCACCCATTGAGATAGACTTGGAGTTATCTGACTCTGATGATCCTTTAGGAGAAGCAATATGTGAACATGATGAGCAGGTAGAACTTTTCACTAAATGATCTCAAGAAATCACCAAAGTTAACCTTCATAGTGATAAAGTTCTACCTCTTAGGATAGCACTTCAGGATAAGGGTAAATAAGTCAGTGGTTGTAACAGTCAAGTAGCCCCTCCAAAGGATGCTCCACTTATGGATATACCTGTGGAGGACCAGCCCAGAGTTAACTACAGTATCCTTGCTCACCTAAGAAAGTTGCCAGCTAAACTAAGCATGTATGATGCCTTTGTCTTATGCAAAGAGATGAGGGAGTCATTGAACAAGGCCCTTCTTAATCCAGAAATATGCTTAGCTCAGCTGGTTGCTGTTGGAGGGGAGACATATTTTTCAAGAGAAGCCTGGGGAGTTACATTCACCGATGAATACCTTCTATTGGGGATGATGGAGCATAACCGTCCCCTCTACATCATAGTGGATATAGCCAGATTCAGGCTCTCCAAGGTATTAGTTGATTAAGGTGCATCAGTGAACATTATGATTCTAAAAACCCTTGCATGCTTGAGGATCAATATCTCTAAACTCCTATGTGATTGAATGATGTTGAGAGGATTCAATGAATAAGGCAAAAGAGATTTAGGCTCCATAGTGTTACCACTAGAGATAGATTACTAGAAGATAGAAGCCAATTTTTGCATAATATATTCAGATACATCTTTCACTGCTTTACTCGGTAGGCTTTGAATACATGCAAACAACATGGTTCTATCTTGTTTGTGCCAGTGCATCAAATTCAGAAGAGGTGAAATCAAGTATTATGTCAAAGGAGACTTGAAGCCATTCTCAGTTAGAGAGGTCGAGATTTATGAATATGCAGCCTACTATCTTCCTCTAAATCAAAAATTTTATCCTCGCAAACTTGGTGAAAGTTCAAAATAAAAAGAAAAAGAAATAAAATAAAAACAAAATGAAATTGAAACAGAAAAAAGAAAAGAAAAAGAAAAGAAAGCTCAAGTGAGTGAGAATCAAACACCGATGATGAGGTAGAGCCAGATGTTACATTCTACCCACAATTTGTTCCTCCATATGAATACATGGGTAGGATGACTCGATCCCCACCAGGTAGAGAAAGATCCAAATTTAAAGGCAGTTCTAGAGGTGGAAGACCTCCTTGTTGGTGGCCAACCAGTAGGAGCTATGTTCCAGCTCACAGGAGTACCCCCGCTATCCACACAGACTTAGAGTCCAATTTAGAGGATGAGTCTCACATGGTTACCATGCCAACCAACCCCTCTTAGTGGGTCCCTTTGGAGGTGACATTCGAGCCAGACAGTGGTAAAGACCAGTCCTCCAAGCAAAAGCATGAATGTATCTGAATCATTATGTAGAATAGTCAAGCAGTAGTTGGGAACTTTAGCTCTAACCTCACTTTTCTCCCAAAAAGTCGAAGGTATGGTAGTTAAGGAGGCCCCCAAGTCATCTACAGATGTCAGGCCAAAAATGTTTTTGTTGGGAGCATCATCCTCAAGTCAAGAAGCCGATGTAGAACTTGAGGATGATTCATATAAAGATTTAATACAACTTCCTCTTGACTAGTATTCACCTTGTGTTATTAACTTAGCAAAGAAGGTATTAATCCCACATACTTGGTCTAAACACATGTCGAACTACTTTGAAAGATTATGGAGCAACCAAACCAGATACTCTCAATCAAGTTCAAGACTAGGATTTGGCACACTAGGTCCAGTCGACGATGATAACCATTTCCTAGTCATCACCACTCATTTTGGGTCTGATAGATTCTTCACAAATCTTGCTAAATCTTATGAGGAGGCATGTTTAGAAACTTTAGAAGACCCAAATGAGCCTGAAGTCAAAGATGCACCACCAGAGTTTGAAGAAGAAATCAGATCAACCATTGACGCACTCAAGAAAATCAATTTAGGAACAAAAGAAGATCCACGCCTGACGTACATCAGTTCCTTATTGAATGAAGAAGAAACCAATGACTAAGTTAGGCTTTTATCTTAGTTTAAAGACTACTTCACATAGAGTTATGAAAAAATGCCCAGTTTATCTTCTAACATTGCAGTCCATTGGCTAGCAATAAATCCTAATGTTAACCATATCAAGCAAGATCCTAGATGCATGCGATTAGATATTGAACAACAGGTCACTTCTAAAATCAAGAAATGGATCAATGATGGTTTTATCGGAGAAGAAAAATATCCTACCTGGTTAACAAGTTTCATCCTAGTTAAGAAAAAGAATGGCAAAATTTGCATATGTGTCAATTTTAGGGATCTGAACAAGGCATGTCCTAAAGATGAATTTCCACTTCTTATACAAGAATTGATGGTAGACATTGCCCCATCTCATGAGTATTCTCCTTTATGGATGGGTCATCTAGCTACAACCAAATCAAGATGGCCTCCAAGGTTAAAAGAAACACTACTTTTTGATCCCTGATCGGAATCTATTATTATAAGGTCATGCCTTTCGGCCTTAAAAATGCTGGTGCTACATACCAGCGGGCCATGACTCAGATTTTCAATGAACTAATTCATCATCAAGTTGAATGTTATGTTGATGATCTAGTTGTCAAAAGCAAAAAAAAAAGAAGACCATCTCTTTGACTTGATAGTAGTTTTCAAACAGTTAAGACAATTTAACCTCAAAATGAATCCTCTAAAGTGTGCATTCAGAGTAGCATTAGGGAATTCCTTAGGTTTGTTGTCCGACGCCGAGGAATAGAGATCGACCCAGAGAAGATCAAGGCTATCTTAGAAATGTTACCCCCTAAAAGTTTGATTCAACTTAGATCATTCCAAGGGTGGCTGACATATCTAAGATGCTTCATATCCAACTTATCAGGAAGATGCCAGCCATTCTCAGCACTTATCAAAAAGGATGCCAAGTTTAAGCAGGATGATAAGTGCCAGCATGCCTTTGAAGATATCAAGCACTTTCTAATGATGCCGCCAGTTCTAGCAGCCCCTATCCCAGGCAACCCATTGATCCTCTACACCATTACATTAGATGACTCCCTTGGCACTTTGTTGGCTCAAACCAATGATGAAGGAAAAGAAAATGCTCTCTACTACCTCAGTCGTCATCTAATCCTAGCTAAGGCAAACTACCAATCTATTGAGAAGCATTTCTAGCTTTAATCTTCGTATCCAAAAATCTATGCGCTACATGCTTTCTCATAAGGTGAATCTGAACTCTAGAATCAATCCACTATAATATCTCATGACACGACCAACGTTATCCATATGGTTGGCACAATGGTCCATAATTTTATAATAGTTTGACAACACATTCGTACCCCTCCATGTTGTGAAAGGATAGGCACTAGCAGATTTTTTAGCAGCATACCCACTTCCTACTGATTCTCCGCTTAGTGATGACCTCCCCAATGAACAAATCATGAACTTAGGGGATCTAACATTCACCATTGGGAGATGTATTTTGATGGTGTGGCTTCCTCTCAAAGAGGAGAAGAACCACGATCTACTCTTTCAGGGAAGGTAGGGGTAGGAATAGTTCTTCTAACTCTGGACCTTGATATAATGAGATTCTCATATCATCTATCCAATCCATGCACCAATAATGAAGCTGAATATGAGGCTCTGATTATCGGTCTGGAGTTAGTCATTACACTATGCATCCAGAGTGTCAGCATCTTAGTGGATTCTCAGCTTGTCATCAACCAAGTCGCTTGGCCCTACAAAGTTATAAAGCTTAAGCTCCATCATTGCCATAAGTACACCATAGAGGGGTTGGCCCAGGTCCTAGAGGTCAATATCTACAAGGTTTCTAGAGGAGATAATGTTGTAGCAGATGCATTGGCCAAGCACGACAAGGTGTTGGCATGCCCAGAAGATGAGTCCATTTCAATAAGGGTTCAAAATAGACAAGTCTTATCCCTTATCGATGCTGAACTCATCGAGAGACCCTCTCTTGAAAGGGAGGTTGCTGTTGCCAAAAAGTATGATGAGTCAGATTGGAGGTAACCATTCATGGATTATCTAAACATGGAAAAACTACTTCAAGAGAAGTCATTAGCCCATCAGGTGAAATAGAGAGCTCTCTTCTACACTCTCGTGGATGACACCTTGTATCGACGGTCTTTCGATCATATGTGGTTACATTGTTTAGCCAAACATGAAGCCCATAAGATCATGACTACACTCGAGTTTATGCATTGTCAAGATGAAAGCCAAAATAAAAAGACTAGGATACTACTGGCCTGCGATGATTACAGACTACATGGATGTAGATAGGAGGTTCCACCAATGTCAGTGGCACAATGTGGTTCTGCATTAGCCACTGAACATTCTACATCTTACTTTGGCCTCGTGGCCATTTGAGTGTTAAGCTTGTAGTGTCATTGATCCTCCTTCTTCCAAGTCATGGTTCATTCTAGCATCCTACTTTTCCAAGTGGTAGAAATCCCACTTAGAGGTCACAACTCAGATGTACTCCAATTTTTCAAAATCATATTGTATATAAGTTTGGGGTGCCTCGATGAATTATATCGATAATGAATGCGCATTCCAAAACTTCAAATCAAGCTTTGGGAACCTTGTGAGTGGCAAATCTCCATAGAACTCAACAATCACATTTTCTTAGTATATGGTTGAGTTCATCTGCCATTAGAAGTCCAACTCCCATCACTGAGGATAGTTGTGGGTAGCACGATTACTATGAAGCAGAATGCCAAGCTGTGGTTAGAAGAGCTCAAAGGTTTGGAGGAGAGACACCTTAGGGCATGCCAGAACCTCAAGTTGTACAAGGCCAAAATTATTCAAGCTCGCAACAAGTTGGTCCATCCTAGAGCTTTTCAAGTAGGAGAGCTTGTTTTAGTTCTAAGGAGACCGATTGTTGCCCGTCGAAAGATGGCAGATAAGTTTGAACCCACTTGGGAAGGCCCTTTTGCCACATAAAAGGCCTACGAAGGAGGATCTTATCAACTCATATATTGTATGGGAGAGCACCCTATGCTTCCAATCAATAGGCTCTACCTAAGGAAAATATTACCCACAGAATCTTATTTGAAAATAGTTATCAATAAAACTTCTTTTTATATCAAATTCCATCTCTTATGTGTTCAAAACATCCTTTGCTTGTGAATTCACCATGATGTGTTTAAGGTAGGTGTAAGAGAACCCAAGTGGCATCCTATCCTTTCACAACACAAATACAAATCACAAATGATCCATCAGTACTACCAAGTTAGGTGTTAGAGAACCCAATATACATCCTATCTTGACTAATACAACTAAGTTAGGTGTAAGAGAACCCAAGTTACATCCTTTCTTGGTGGAGTAAAATTCCTACGTGCTTAGGATAGGTGTAAGAGAACCTAAGAGGCAACCTATTCTTTCTATCATAATACAAATAAACACATATCTTTTATATCGAGCTACTTTGATGTGGGAACAACCCCCCTGTGGCACCCACTCATTAGCTACTTTAGGTCAGGCTGATATACAACCTCGCTAGTATGTCACTCCAGTGGTCACTTGTCTGGAGGATGTGATTCTCTACGATTTCTTTCTGACTTGACCACTGGAAACCAATGAGTGCCTTATTAGTTTGGAAGATCTTACTGTGCAGCCGGTAAGCTACCTAGTGTTGACTTTGTTTAAGAGGATGTAAGCCTACATGCTTTCTTCTTGAACTAGCTATCATGCACTAACTAGGTTGAGTATACTTTGAGGCTTAGGGTGAGTCCCCCCAGAGGCTCCTTTCCTCCTGACTACTTTAAGCTTGGGTTTAGTCCTTACACAAGACTCCTTGCTTAGTACTCACCCTAGGTTGTATGACTCTTGTTGAGCCGAAGATAGACTACCCCGGTGATCAGTTCTGCTTTAGAGAGATATAAGCCTATGCACCTTCTTTCTAGACTGATTGTTACAAACCGATGGACACCTTAGGTTGGTTGGTTATCTCCATGCTGATTATGACCCACCCGGTGGATACATCACTCTTGGTAGATTTGAGTCCCCACACTTCCTCCTTGAATTGGCCACAGTATACCTACATACTTTCTTTTACAGGATTTTGGATTATGCCCCTAACGACACCTCCCTTATGGGCACTCTATTTGGATCAAGTTCTTACCGACTCCATTTATACACTACCCTGATTACTCCCAGATTGGACAATCCCCATTTCCTAGTAGTCACTCTTATGGTTGGAGAATTTGTTCAACAAAAGCGCAGATTCTCCCTTGGTCCAATAAATCTGAGATAGGACTAGACTGATATGAGTTTTTTCTCAGTATGGTCCCTCGCAAACCAACAGGATCCATGACATAAAACCAAACAAAATATATCTTTGCTTGTGAATTAGGAATTCAAGCCCCCGTGGCCCCTTTCCTAAGCAAGCATCCTATCTTTAGGGTAGTGTCAGCAAATCTCCCTATAGGAATTGCCTGACTACTTTGAGTTGGGGTAAGTCCCTAGGTCGGCACTCTCTCAGTAGTCACCCTTAGGTCGGGTTTGACTTGTTGTGCCACCAACGAGCCACCTCGGTGGTCGTTGTTGCTCTGAAAGAAATAAGTCTATTATGCATTATTTCCAGCATGACCATCGCAAATTGATGGGCAGCCTTAGGTCAGGTTTGATTTGTTGCACAAACAACAAATCACCCTAGTGGTTCCTTATTTAAGAAGATGTGAGTCTTCATACTTTCTTATTAACTTGACCATTGCAAACTGAAAGGCACCCCTTTGGTTGGTTAGCTCTACCCCACAATCGGTAGACTATTCTGACTATCCTTGAGTTGATGTGAGTCCACAATGGCATTCACTTGAATTATCACCTTAGGTCAGGTTTGATTTGTTGCATAAATAATTGATCACCCCAGTGATTCCTTATTTAAGAAGATGTGAGTCCCCACACTTTCTTCTTAATTTGACCATTACAAATTGAAAGGAACCCCTTTGTTTGGTTAGCTCTATCCCACGGCTGATAGACTATCCCTTTGGATTTGTAAACCTAAGATAGTTCTAGGTTGATATTAGCTCCTTCTTTGTGGATCCATCACACACCGATAGGGACCATCCCAAGTTGAATTAATTCTAACTATCCTTGAGTTGATGTGAGTCCACAGTGGCATTCACTCAAATAGTCATCTTAAGTCGGGTTCAATTTATTGTGCTATCAATCGATCACCCTGGTTCCTTGTGTAGGAGGATGTGAGTCCCCATGCTTTCTTCCTGACTTGACCATTGCACACCAAAAGGCACCCATTAGTTTGGATAGTTCTACCTAATGGCTCATAGACTATCTCTTTAGATTAGTAAATCTAAGATAGGCCTGGCTAATATTAGCCCCTTCTTAGTGGATCCATCACACACCAACAGGGTCCATCTAATCAAATCTATCATCCTCCCTCCACTGGAGTTCAAATCAAACTGATCTTATCCCCAGCAGATCTGAGCTCACATATCCAGGAGATGTACCCTCAAAATCAAATCATATCCTCTCCCTAGTGGAGCACCAATCATAAATCAACAAATTAAATCAATTTCTCCCAATGAGACATCAATCATTCTGACTTCCCCAATGGATTCAATCAAACCCAATTCAAACTTGCATTCCCCAACAAGTGCACCCTTAAAGGAAATCTCATCAAACCCTCCTTATCCCTAGTGGATAACTTGAACCTGTTTCCCTAGTGGAAGGTTTACATGCCCAATTCCTTGGTGGATCCCTTCTTCCTCCCTTATGCCCTTGGCATGAGTTGAACTGCATTACACTAAGACTGTGATTCCTTCTACACCTCGGGTTTAGGAGTAGATCATTTTCGTTAATGCATGTGATCCTTCAAACATTGTTGATCATCTTAGTCAACACCAATACGTGTGGTGTGCCTTGTCAGTCACACCACACTTATTTGGTGCCCTTTGTTGACCTCACTTTTGGAGTGAGCTTTTAACTTCCTCATCATAAGTTTAGGACTCTTATAAACACTAAGAGTTCCTTAGTCTTTAGACACTTCTAGTGATTAGGTGAACACTTAACCTAACCCTAGAACTTAGAAGAGTTAACCATAGGAATAGGTTGTGCCTTAAGAATTTAGGAAGACTTGCCTCTACTTGATCCTTGCTTCCTTCAAAAAACCTCAAATTCAAATTCAAATTCAAAAATAAAATCAAATTATCCAATTATTAAAATCCATCACCAAAATTCAAACTCCAAATCCCTTCCTAAGCCCTTTGGATTTTATCTTATGGACTTAGCCTTAACCAAATCCAAATCAATCCCAACCCAATTGATTTTTTCAATTATCAAATCTAATCTCAAATCAAATTCCAAATCACATGTCAATTCTAGATTTCGAATGATTGAAATCCATGATCAACTCTAAATTCCAAATTCCAAATTCCAAAAATTTCTTGCTAAGCCATATGAGCCACCTTCATGTGCTTAGCCAAAATTCCTTCAAATTAACTCGAACTTGGCTGATTTCTTTATAAATCAATCATGCCTTCATTTATATTCACAAATATAAATGAAACCCACCCTCCAATGATAAAAAAATAAACCATTCTCAACCCACATCCCTAATCTTAATCAAATTTGCTTTTAAATCACTCGAAACTCTAGTGATCTTCTCATGACCCATTTATATCTTCATTCATATTCATAAATATAAATGAAATATAAATTCAAATGACCAAAACCAAACTAAAATCAAACCAAATTCCCAATTTTACCCCTTTTAGCCAAATTTTTTAACATTGGATAAATGAAACCCAAATCAACTCAAAACTGATGGATTTCTTCATGATTCAATTATTCCTATAACCATTGATCCAAATATAAACATAAATCACCATTATCAAACCAAATCCAAGTCAACCCAAATCAAACCTAAATTGACCCTTATGACTTAAAATTGTCATATGAATCAAAATGCACTTGGCTCTAAACCAATTGCAATTGATATTATATTTCAATCCTAAGTCTATATGTAAGTTCAATTTAACTTAAATCAAGCCTTGATCAGGCCAATTGACCCATTTAGGCTCACTTGACCCAAAGTGACCTATAGGACTTCTTTGAGCCAAGTTTTAATCCAACTCAAATTGGATTGAACTAAGCCCATCTAAATCTCAATCATGATCAACAATCATCATGGGGTGATCAAAACCAAGTGAAACCTAGCCTTTGACCAAGTCAACACTTAGCCCAAATGAAACCCAAACTAGCCAAAATCTATCATATGCCAAATTGATTGAAACCATTGATCCAAACCCATTCATGGTCAATGATTGAACATGACCAAGTCATAAATTGAGCCAAACCAAGCCTATTTGGCCACTTGACCTAAGTTGACCCAAATTAGCCTAAAAAGTCAGAATAGGTCAAATCACGCTTCAACCCAAATTGATTGCAACCAATGGATCAAGTTTATTCCAAATCACTTGTTGAACTTGACCAAAGCCATGATTGAACTCAAGTTGACCAATTGGTCAACTTGACCTTCTAAATTGACCTAAAAGGTCACATTGAACAAATTCAAATTAATTCTAAATTAAACTAAACCAAAGCCTACAATCATTTTCAATCAACCAATTGAACTTGACTGACCCCAACCAATTTGGTCAAATTAGTCAAATTGATCAACTTGACCAATTTGACCCTTTTGAATCCAAATGAGTCAAATTTAAACCTAAGCCAAACCATACCAAATTAATCACACCAAAATATCCAAATCATGATTTAGACCTAACCCAAGCCTTGGTTTGACCCAATTTGACCAATTGGTCAACCCAACCCAACCTAACCCACATGAACCCATTTGACCAAATGAGCTCGTCACCCAAAACCAAGCCATTGAATTCTATTGGCAGACCAAAACATGCCCCAAACTAGCCTTAGGCCACTCCCAAGTTATCCCAAAATCTAAACAAATTCATCCCAAGTTGACTACCCAATGGACAAAGCTTCCACCTTGGATTCCTACTCTAAGTGGCAAAATCTATTTTGCGCTCCCCATGACAGCCCTCCTTTTATCAAATGAGGTATCCCTAGAGCTCACTAGCCCACTCTAAGCACCCTAAGACTTACCTTAGACCAAAGGAAACTCACCAAGCCAAGCTCACTCTCCCACTCCCAGGCATGATGGGAGAACCAAATCCCCTCACACCTGCCCATATCAAGCCTTGAGACCCCTTACATGGCTTCGACCACTCATGGCATGCCACCTCGGATTGACGGTGACCCCTCCGATGACTTGACGATGACAAATTAAATGAATTCGTATCCCTCAATTCAACTGGTTTTGGATAGAATTGAATCCCATTTAGCCCTAGAGTAATTTTGAATCCTCACAAGCTTTTCCAAGGCCTCCCCAAGCTCCCTCGATCATTATTTCTCCACTGCATGCAAAGCCAAAATAGGGTGTCCCCATTCCGAGCAATACTCCCTCCGCACTTCACCAAACCCAAATTCTTTTTACCCACACCCTCACCACACCTCATCAAGCTCAATCGAGTCATTTCCCAAGCTTCAAAGCCACGAGAAGTGCAACTTTGATCAAAATTGATCACCATTGAAGAGTAGCCTGGTTGACTGAGCAATCCACTTCAAATCAAGACCAAATTTCTTTAACGGGGCTTCATCTCTACTAGGCTACCCCTTATCATTGCGCTGATAGTCTCACAGGTAATTGCTCAAAATCATAATATAGGAAATTTTTTTAGTTGGTCTTTTTTTAAATTGTCATCCCATGCAATTTTATTTGTTGGTTACATCCCCTCCTTTGAAGGTGAGGATCATTTTGATCCCAATCCAAGCTCGAGTTAGCTTGGATTGAACGGGGAAAGATGAATGGTGCTCATCTTTCATTGCTCGTGAAGGAGAAGGATCATGCCCCATTCACTATATGTGATTGAAATGGACGGTTGTGATCAAATCACGCTAGATCCACAGTAATTCTTAGCCTAAATCACGAGATTAATCTTGATCATCCGATCGAGATCGACGACGGAGAAAGGGCATCCTCCTGAGTCATGTGATGTGTAAATAATCAATCCCATCACGCTATGAGGAAAGCGCACCGCATCAGCAGCCATATGGCCCGACGGGATTAAGGGTTTAATTAGGGTTAATTAATTGGTTTTTAATCCTGAAACTTCCTAAAATCATAACTAATTATAGGAAAATCCAACAAATGCTAACTTAAACTCATTTTGAAGATATTTCAAAGGAGAATCTAGAAAAATTATAATTAGTTAATTTTGAACAGTGACTTTGGCTCAATTAGGGTTTTATTAAAAAATCTAATTAGCTTACTTACACCATAATTAAGCATTCAATTAATCTCAAATTTCTTGTGGATGTTTAGGGGGATGACCTCTGCCTTCCTTATATTTTTGGGATTTTATTGACTGCATAATTAGGGAAATCATTTGAGTAAACCCTAATCACTCTCTCAATCCAATTAATTATAATTAAGGAATGAATAGTAGATTGCTTAATCATGTGAACATAATTATCCCAATTAAATAGTAAGATCACTTAAGGGATATGATTGGGGACATTTTCCCAAATTTATTTTCTAAGTATTCTCTACCTTTGAAAATTAAATTAATTGATGGGTTAATGTAGTGATTAGTTGATTAATTAAGTGATTAGATCCTAAAAATATGAAAATCAAAATTTAATTGAATGATTAAATGATTTAGGGATTAAGATTAGGGCCTTGCCCTTGATCCTTTCCCCTAAGTTAATTTCATCATTTAAATTAAAACATAACCAAAGTTTTTTTAATCAATTCTTTAAAAGCCTAATGAAATTAAAGTTAAGAATCAATTTATCCTAACCTAAGTAACCTTTAATTGATCTTGGGTAGCTCCTTGGGTATTCAATAACAAAAGGTGAGAGATAATGAAATTATGATTGGCTTACATGTGTGAGAAAATCATAAGAGTAATTAAGTGAGATCCTTTAAGCCTATTTAACTATTAATCAATCATAAGTCAATTTTATTAGGCCCCTTTCATTTTTTAGGAGCATTGAAAATTTACTTTTCATGTGATTGCATATCATATTAGCTTATTATTAATTAGTTAATTAACTTAAGGTGATGTAGGTAAGTGATAATTAATTCATTTAATTCATACCTTAACCTAATCAAAACATAAAATCAACTTAAATATTCCTCATTAAACTAAATGAATTCACACATGGGTAGATGAGTTAAGATTAGCAAACCCTTCTCATATTTTCTAAATCAAATCAAACTCAAATTTAAAAAACATCTTTAAAGAATTTTGATTCATTTTAAATAGCTTTATTTAATATGATTGTCCATAAGAGTTAATTGGGATGAATGAAATCATATGCTTATATTCCTTTATTTCTTTCTAATCATGCTAAATATTGATTTAGGGACATTCCTTTAAGTGAATAAAACAAAGATGAAGGAATGAAAGATGAAGAGTGAAGAATGGAGGATGAAGAATGAAGACCCCCATAACACTTATCATTTTTAATTGTAATTTATTCATTTTATTCGGGATGTATAAGGGTGGAGCTCATTTCATTTCTTTTGAGTTGTATATTCCGACCTTTTATTCTTTTGTGATAGTTTTATAAAGTTTTATGATGTTTTATTTAGCTTGTGCATTAGAAATAGCATACATTTTCATAATTTCTTTATGATTGGTGATTGCTGTGTGGCCTGCATGTGATTAGGCTTCTAGGATAAAAATAAATTTTATAACCCACTAACAACTCATAATTAATGTTGTAAAGCAATTCATAACCTCAAATAAAAGCCTAAGAATTAAATCAAGATAATAAAATTTTTAGCAACCCCTTAGCTGGATGATTGTATGTACGACATCATGCATGTCATATTCTTTCACTCTTATTAAGAGAGGGCTTCCATCTATGCCAGAGAATAAAGGCTTGACCTATAAGAGCCTTTGATGGAAAGACCTCTTTCTCTCCTAATTTGGCCCATAGTCAATTTCTCATACATTTAGGCATACAAAAACCTATACCCTATGTTAAAACAAAAAGTACAAAAATCAAATAAAACATATTAAAATTTGCATTAGATTAAGTCATTACTCATGCCCTTGATGATTTAGTCTCTTAGGGAGTGAGTTTAAGGACTTAATTTCTTCTTCAAAATAAATAATAGCCTAGCCATCTTGCAAAGCATGTAACTTGCCTACATGGATTTAAAGCAAAGGAGGACTTAGCTGGCTGCCACTACAAGTGTTAATAAGTCCAGCAGTCATGTGATTTACTCTCTCTTATGGAGGTAAACCATATACCCATTTTTCCTTAGACTTAGGTTCTGCTTTGGCCCTTGCCAAAGCTCCCTAGATTTAGGATCTGAGGTCATTGTTTGCTTTTGTGGGTTACAAGCATAAATTCTCACCTCTTAGGCATTTTCATAAAATTTTAACCCAAACAAATGAATCTCCTTAATTTCAAATATATAAAGCCCAACCATAGGATAGATTGTGGTGCTCATTAGCCCTCTTAGTATCATGAGCACCCCTTACTTATCTTCTTTGGTTTTAATAAGAACTCTACCATTTTTTTATCTCTCCCACTTGATCTTCCAATCCTTTGATAATCCTATCTTTGAATTCTTTAGAGACAATAATCACCTACTTTAATCGAGAGTATTCTTAAGGGAATCACTTCCCTTGAGATGTAATTAACTATGGAGGCTTGCCTCCATAGGGAACTTAATGAAGCCGATTTAAATAAACCCTATTTTACTTTTTCATGTAAAGTAGGGGAAAAATCTTTAGAATATTCGAAGACCCAACATGCCTTAGGAGTCCTTATTAGGTGATTAGGTCCATTATAGGGTAGTGAGTCCTATCTCTTGATATAGTACACTATTCCTTAATGTCATACCCGATCACTCTAATTAGTACTTCTACAGATCTGCATGGTGTCCCCTCATAAACATACACAAAATAAAAATAAAAATAAACACCACAGATTTTTTCTGGTGACTCCGCTAGGGATGGTTCCTCTTTCCATCTCAAATAGACGATTGTTCTCTAAGCATCAATAGTAGACTTGCATCTCATGTGAGCCCAAGACTATCTTTTTGTCTATTGGCACTTATCTTATTTCATTCTTAAGCAAAGTTAGCCAACATCATTTTGGTTTTAGGACCTCACTTCGTGTATGCCTTGAAACCCCTATTGGGTTCCCCAATATGTAAGAACATAATTTATCAACAAAGAGGGAGATAATAAAATTTAGAACCTCCTTACCACTAGCTTGGTGAGGTAAGGTTCATCATAAAATTTAAAGAAAATAATTTCTTCTTTCATAAAATGACACTTCCCAAAAGCACCTTTCAAGAAACTCACAAAAATCATAAAATCAAAACTTTTCCATTTAACAATCCTTATGATTGCTACATGGAGGTTCTTTTGAAATGCACACTCATGAAAAAAATCATGCCATATTTGATTCCCACTTAACATATCCAAATTTGTTATGTGAGAATCTCTATTTGAATCAAGCATAAAATTTGACCTTCACTTAACAATTTTAATTTGTTAAGTGATAGTCTCATTTTAAAAACATAAAATTTGACTTTCACTTAACAATTTCAATTTGTTAAGTAGGGGTCGCATTTTTAAAACATAAAATTTGACTTTCACTTAATTTTTAATTGAATCTTATTTCAACATACTTCAATTTCAATTTGTTAAGTGGGGGTCTCATTTTCAAAACATAAAATTTGACTTTCACTTAACAATTTTAATTTGTTAAGTGGGAGTCTCATTTTGAAGACATAAAATTTGAATTTCACTTAACAATTTCAATTTGTTAAGTGGGAGTCTCATTTTCAAAAACATAAAATTTGACTTTCACTTAACAATTTCAATTTGTTAAGTGGGGCCTCATTTCCAAAACATAAAATTTGACTTTCACTTAACATATTTGGTTTGTCAAGTAAGGGATTCAATTTCAAACCCTACACTTAGGCTTTCACTTAGCATATCCAATTTGGTAAGTGAGTGTCTCACATTTAAAAGCATATATTTGGTTCTACTTAAGCATATTAAAATTGTTAAGTAAGAACCACATAATCATACCGCATTAGATTCCCACTTAACATAACCAAATTTATTAAGTGAGAATTCCATTCTCAAGTCATATCATACTTTGATTCCCACTTAACACACCAAATTGTTAAGTGAGAATCCCATTTCAAAAAAAAATATCAAATACATTTATGCTTTCACTTAACATACAAAATTTGTTAAGTGAGGGTCTCTTTTCAACACACATGTGATCCCTATTCTTAACATGCCAAATTTGTTAAATAAGGATCCAATTTTTCATCTCAACTAGACTTGAGCTTTCACTTAATAGACAAAATGAAAGCCTCATTTTCAAAGAAAAACAAACATATCTCAAACACATTTGGGGCTTTCACTTAACATATCCAAATTTATTAAGTGGAACTCCCATCTCCAAAGGAGAACAAACAAATCTCACAAATCCAACACATGTGGGCCTTACTTAACATACCAAACTTGTTAAGAAAGAAGCCCCATTTTTCAAATGAAAATATCACACAATCAAATCTTCATAAGCAAAAAAAATATTTCAAACACACAATCACGACCCTTCTTAGCATACCCAAAATTTCTAAGTAGAGGTTCTATCAAATTATCCACATTTTCAAATAAGAAACATAAAACCAAACAAATCTCCCAAAAAGAAATCTCTCCTTAAAATTTTAAACCCCACTCCTACCTAAATTGGTTGAGTATGGGTTCTAAAATCAAAATAATCAAATAGCTAAAGTCTCTCCTCCAAACATCCAAATCTCTCCAGCGAAACCCACTTAACATATTTGAATTGTTGAGTGTGGGTTTGAAATTCTAAGCTTTTGTTACTTGCATGGAATAAATATCAAGACAAAAATCTCATATGAGTTATATCTCAATAAATGCAGACATATAGCTCAGAGTAGTCAGTGCAGTCTCGTGCACTTAGTATATAGCCTCTCAAAAGTTTGTGTTCACTTTTCTATTTGGGATAGATTTGGCCCTAGATCAGGCCAGCCTCCCTCTAACTGACTCCACTCATATAGTGTTCTTTGGCCGAGGATTTGAGGGAGCCTGCATCACTTGCAAGTGGGTAACCCTCACTACTGTTAGCTGGGATGAGGTTGTTGGGTTGAAGCCAGTCGTTCGGATCAACCTATCTTCTAACACTGAGTACCCTTCCCTGAAGAAGAAGGTAGTTGAGGTCTCGCCAGTCAGTCCAGTTCATGCTCAATCAGTTGTTCTCACTACTACTCGGGTGCGTGCTAGCACCTCCTTGATGGTCCCCTCTAAGGGGAAGGCTATCCTGACTTCAGAGATAGCCTCCCCTACCTTGGAGGTAGGAACTAGCTCTCACACCACCTTGCTTTGTCATACACAGTGTTTCACATAGTGATGCAATAGGAACCGCAAGATCAAGCGGCACTATGATCGTGCCACTAGAGAGATGGATGTCGTATCCCACATTGCAGAGGAAGGTTTCCCCTGTGAGGTTTCCTTGTTGCTGACTAGCAACCAATTTCACTCCCTCTCAGCATCAGATGGAGAGGAAGACTATCGAAGGATAGCTGCATTGCCTCCACCTCCTACATACTACGAGGCTCCAGCTAGGGAGAGGGGACAGGAGGAAGTCTTATGCTGGTCTACGTTCGATATTATGATAGGTAGGCAGGGTACATAGATGTTCAAAGTCCAGTATATTATTTGACTTGAAATCTATCATCCTTAGTAGTGTTACCAGGCACATTCACAGTGATAAAGCATCAGAAGCCCGGGTAGTAGTTCACTCAAGGAGCAGGGAGCGACAAAGGTTTTCCAGACAGTCGATGGCATCTTCTCTAGCTGATTTTCCCAGTCATCGGGCCACCGCGGCTGATAAGACTGATAATATTGTGCTGACAGGTACTATTAGCCATTGGGGGGAAGTCTTACCATCCACTCTTGGGCCACTGTCACCAGTTTAGGTCTTACCATCCACCGTGCCTACAAAAGCACATAAGATAGTATCCGGAGAGAAGAAAGCCCCCTTGGTGATCTATGGCTAAAGGACCCAACTTCATCTACTCCACTGACTGAGGTGGGGATGAGTTCACCTACTTGACCTCTTGCTTCAATCTTGGTGAGGAAGGAGTGGCGATCCTGTAGCATCATGGTCATACCACCTCTACCACCAACATGATCAGAGCCAGTGGCACTAACTATTATAGAGGGAAAAGAGGACATTTTTGTAGTCCCCATGGTAGTGGATTATCTTAGGGATACTACTATACCCATGTGCAGTCATGAGCACATATTTTCCATCAGTCATGACCCTCCTAGAGCCAGCACTCTAGTGATAGGCAGTGTTAAGTGCATCTCTGTTAATGAGCACAACCCCCTCCACCGGTCAGCAGCGCGTATTTATACTGGCATAGTTAGATTGTTCCCTATATGAGATTTTTCGCATAGTACTTTATAGAGAAGAGGGAGCTTCTAGGGAGTGACCGATCAGATTATGAGGAGGGAAATGTCAACTTCGATCTAGATGAGGATGATCTCCTTAAGGATTCGATCGAGGTTCACATGGTTGACACTAGGGGATCCCTTCAGAGGATCAACATAGTCAGGAAGGTATTGTAGTTGAAGATGATGACACCATCCATTCAACTCAGCACCTCCTCCAGCATCTTAGATAGAAGGATGATCACATTGATCAAATGAGGAAGAAGATCAAAGAGTTGATGGCAGTAGTGTCATCATTGTAGAACTCAGCTCCAGTTTCACATCCTTCTCCGTAGTGGCTGATAGAGCAAAGTTGGCACACAGTTTAGATCATCCTATATGCATGCTTACATAGGGAGATAGTGGCAGCTTGCATAAGAAGGTGGTGGATAGCACCTCCATGCATGAAAAGACATCAAACATATGGTGGAGCAACAGGTGAGGGATGTATTGGCCCAAGCCCGAGGTAGCTCATCTGTTCCAAAGGGTAGACCATACCCAAAAGAATTTGATGGTGTCCAATACCCTAAGAGCTTTGTGCCTCCATCCTTCAAGATTTTTGATGGAAGTGGGAACCCGATAGTATATAGCATATTTCAAAGCTAGATGTTGCAATGTCAGTGGCAGTGATGCACTCTTATTTTTCCTCTTTATCAATAGCTTGACGTGCATTGCATTCGATTGGTACGCTAAACTACCCAATGATTTAGTGAAGATATTTGCTAAGTTGGAGCAGCTCTTTATTAAGAGATTTATTGGAGCTCAACAAAGGGTAACTGTGGGAGATCTCGTTGTAGCACAACAACACCCCGGTGAGTCCCTTGTTGATTATATTCTTAGATAGCATAATTTAAGTATGAAATGTGAACCATAGCTATCTGAACATCATGCCATTGAAATTCTTCTTAGAAATATTCATGGCCCGGTCACCTTCATGCTTAAAGGTTTCACCATTAAGATATTTGAGAAGTTAATCAACAAGGTGGCTAGTCTACAAGGAGAGGCCAAATAGTTACCTTTCTGAGATCAGTCAGCCAAGCCAAGATCGTAAATGGCATTTGGGAAAAAGCTAGGTGCAGTGACAGCAATTGACAAGGGAAAGTAGCCAGTGAGGGTCCAGCTAGATAGACCTAGACCATAGCAGCTTCCTCTAACCATCTCCCTTGCCACCACCTCGATCATCATATCGGCCACCTTAGTTGCCACAGCAGCCTCCCCTACCACCTACTCAACAGTATCCCCATCCACAACATCAGCATCAATATTCTTATCCACCACTAGGTAACTATCATTTACCTACTTTTGCTGATAAAATGAACAAGCCTTATTCATTCAAAAGGGAGGTTTGGAAGATCTTCAAGAACCTCTTGAAGAAGCCTTATTTTAGTTGCCAGAGCCTAGGAGGTCAGAGGATGTGGGCAAGAGTCATGATCCAAATTATTGCCCCTACCACCGCATGCTAGGTCATGTCTTGGAAGATTGCTTTACCTTCAAGGATTGGCTTGAGCTTAGCTACAACTCTGGTGCCATTGTTACCCTAAGGAATACCTATTAGAACAACCCTCTAGTTCTGTTAGAGTAATCCTTAGATATACATGCAATCTTCTCAAGATGAAGGAAGGTTAGGATATCTCCTTATTTTGAACCTCCAAGAAAATAATTTCTAAGATTAGAAAGTTACCCTTATAGGTGCCTGAAGCAGCTTAAACCTCCAACTCTATGGAAATTTTGCAGGTTGCTGAAGACAACTTGAGGATGGTAAAAGCCTAGCAGCAGTAGCGACAACTTCCACTTGCTTGAGATAGAACATCAGTGCAACCACCAACTGAGTCCAACACTCCTACCACAGTTGCAGCTACAACTCCTTCAACCAACTCTTCTTCTAGCAGTCGTACTATATCAGCGGAGGGGGGATGTCAAATCTCTCGCTCTGCTTACTTTACTTGATTTCTACTTTGTACCTTCATCAAAATCTAAGAAATCAATGTAGAAGAAGACTGATTCCACTTACATTCTCTCCACTTTTGATGATCTTGATGACTTTATTCCCATAGAAAGCTTCCAAGTGCTAATAACTATAACAATTTTGATCCACTCCTTTCTGATTTTGAAATGGATTATCCATTTCTAAATCACACAGGTTCAACCATTGAGATAGACTTGGAGTTATTTGGCATTGATGATCCTTTGGAGAAGTTGTAGGTGAACCTAATGAGTAGGTAGAGCTTTCCACTAAACCATCTCATGAAGTCACTGAAGTCAACCTTCATAGTGGAAAAGTTTTCCTCCTAGGGTAGCACCTCAGGATAAGGGTAAATAAGTCATTGGTTCTAGAAATTGAGAAACCCCCCTCCCCCCCTTCCCGCTTCCGATTCTATGGATATGCTTGTCAAGGACCAACCCAGAGTTGACTACAATGTCCTTGCTCACCTGAGAAAGTTGCCAGCTAAACTAAGCATATATGATGCCCTTATCTTATCCAAAGAGATGAGGGAATCATTGATCAAAGCCCTAATTAATTCAAAAATATGCTTAGCTCAGCTGATCTCTATTGGAGAGTATGCATGTTTTTTAAGAGAATCCTAGGGAGTTACATTCACCGATGAAGACCATCTTTTAGGGACAATGGAGCACAACCGTCCCCTCTAAATCACAGCCGACATGGGCAGATTCTGGCTCTCCAGAGTGTTAATTGATCAAGGTGTATTAGTCAACATTATGAGTCTAAAAACTCTTGCCTACTTGAGGATCGATATCTCCGAACTCCGAGGAGATCGATGATGTTGAGAAGAATCAATGAACTAGGCAAGAGGGCTTTAGGCTCCATAGTGTTATCACTAGAGATAGATGACTGCAAGACATAAGTCAAGTTCTACATAATTTATTCAGATACATCTTTCACTACTTTGCTTAGTAGGCCTTGGATACATGAAAAGAACACGATTCCATCCTCTTTGCATAAGTGCATCAAATTCAGAAGAGGTGAAATTGAGTTGTGTCAAAATAGACTTGAAGCCATTCTTAGTCAAAGAGGTCGAGATTTATAAAGATGCATCTTACTATCTTTCTCCAAATCAAAAAGTCTATTCTCGTGAACATGGTGAATGTTCAAAATCAAAAGAAAAAGAAATAAAAAATAAATAAATTGAAAAAAAAAAGAAAAGGTAAAAGGAAAAGAAAAAGAAAGCACAAGCGAGCGAGAATCAAACATCGAGCAAGAGGTAGAGTCAGATGTTAGATTCCGCACACAGTTCATTCCTCCATATGAACATATGGGCAGGATGACTTGACTCCCATAAGGTAGAGGAAGAGGCAAATTTAAAGGCAGTTCTAGAGGTTGAAGACCTCCATGCTGGTGGCCAGCCAGTAGGAGCTATATTCTAGCTCACAGGAGTATCCCCACTATCCATATAGATTTAGAGTCCAGTTCAGAGGATAAGTCTCATGTGGTTAGCACACTGACCAACCCCTCTCAGCAGGTCCCTTTGGAGGTGACATTCGAGCCAGACAGTGATGAAGACTAGGCCTCCAAAAAAAGCATGAATGTATCTGAGTCATTATGTTGAATAGTCAGGCAGCAATTGGGAACCTTAGCTCTAACCTCACTTTCTTCTCCAAAAGTTAAAGGTTTGGTAGTTAAGGAGGCCCCCAAGTCATCCAGAGAGATTTTTGTTGGAGCATTATCCTTGAGGATATAACTTCACATAAAGATTTAATGCAACTACCTCTTGATTGGTTTTGGCCTTGTATAATTAACTTAGCAAAGATGGGATTAATCCCACATACTTAGTCTAAACCCAAGTCTAACTACTTTGAAAAACTATGGGACAACCAAAGTAGACATACTTAGTCAAGATCAGGACTAGGGTTCGACATAGTGGGTCCAATCGACAACAACAACCATTGCCTAGTCATCACCACTCATTTAGGGTCTGATAGGTTCTTCTCAAATCATGTTAACTTATGAGGAGACATGTTTAGAAACTTTAGATGACCCAAATGAACTTGAAGTCAAAGATGCACCTCCGGAGTTTGAAGAAGAAATTAGATCAACCATTGATGAGCTCAAAGAAATTAACTTAGGATAAAAGAAGATCCATGTCCGACATACATCAGTTCCTTACTGAATGAAGAAGAAACCAATGGCTTAGTTAGGCTATTAGTTGAGTTTAAGGACTGGTTCACATGTAGTTATGAAGAAATGCCCAGTTTATCTCCTGACGTAGCAGTTCACAAGCTAGCAATAGATCCTAATGTTAACCCTATCAAGCAGGCTCCTAGATGCATGCAATTAGAAATTGAACAGAAGGTCACTTCTGAAATCAAAAAACTGATCGATGTTGGCTTTATCAGGGAAGAAAAAGACCCTACCTAGTTAGTTATTGTCATCCTAGTTAAAAAGAGAATGGCCAAATTTGAATATGTGTAGATTTTAGGAATCTGAATAAGGAATATCCTAAAGATGAATTTCCACTTCATATACCAGAATTGATGGTGGATATTACCTCATCTCATATAGTATTCTCCTTTATGGATGGGTCATCTGGCTACAACTAAATCATGATGGACCCTAAGGTTGAAAGAAACACTTCTTTTTGAACCCCAATCATAATCTATTGTTATAAGGTATGCCTTTTGGTCTTAAAATGCGCCTGCTCTACCATACGGTGACTGACATCTTCAGACTCATTGTTATCAAGTTGAATGTTATATTGATGATCTAGTAGTCAAAAGTAAAGAAAAGGAAGACCACCTTTTCAATTTGAGAGTAGTTTTTGAATGATCAAGATAATTTAACCTCAAAATGAATCCCATGAAGTGTGCATTCGGAGTAGCTTCAAGAAAATTCCTTGGGTTTTTTGTCCGACACCAGGGAATAGAGACTGACCTAGAGAAGATCAAGGTTATCTTAGAAATATCACCCCCGAAAAGTCTAACTCAACTCAGATCATTTTAGGGTGGTTGATATATCTAAGATACTTCATATCCAACTTATCAGAAAGATGTCAGCCATTCTCAGCACTTGTCAAAAAGGACACCAAGTTCAAGTGAGATGACAAGTGCCAGCATGCCTTTGAAGATATCAAGCACTACCTGATGATGCCACCAATTCTAGTAGCTCATATCCCGAGCAAGTATTTGATCCTCTACACCGCTGCACTAGATGACTCCCTTGGCCCTTTGTTGGCCCAAGCCAATGATGAAGGGAAAAAAAATGCTCTCTACTACCTTAGTCATCACCTGATCCCTGTTGAGGAAAACTACCAACCTGTCAAGAAGCATTTCATAGCTTTAATCTTCACATCCCAAAAGCTACAACATTACATGCTTTCTCACAAGATGAATCTGATCTCTAGAATCAATCCACTGTAATATCTCATAACACGACCAACGTTATCTAGGCAGTGGGCACGATGGTCCATGATTTTCTCATAGTTTGACATCACATTCGTACCCCTCCGTGCTGTGAAAAGACAAGCACTAGTGGATTTCTTGGCAGCACACTCACTTCTTGCTGATTCCCACTTAGTGATGACCTTCCCAATGAACAAATCATGAATCTAGGGGACACTAGCATTCATCAGTGGGAGATGTATTTTGGTGGTACGGCTTCCTGTCAAAAAGGAAAAGAACCATGATCTACTCTTCTACGGAAGGCAGGGGTAGGAATAGTTCTCCTAACTTCATACCGCGATGTGATATGATTCTCATATCACCTGTCCAATCCATACACCAATAATGAAACTGAATTTTAGGCTCTAATTATCGGTCTGGAGTTAGTCATTACACTAAGCATCCGAGCATAAACATCTTTGGGGATTCTCAACTTGTCATCAATCAAATTATTGGGTCCTACAAGGTTTTAAAGCCTAATCTCCATCATTACCATAAGTACAACATGGAGTTATTGGCTCAAATCTGAGAGGTCACTATCTACAAAATCCGTCGAGGAGATAATGCTATAAGAGCGCATTGGCCAAGCTTGCCAAGGAGTTGGAACGCCTAGAAGATGAGTCCATTTTAATAAGGGTCCAAAATAGACAACTCTTATCCCTTATCGATGTTGAACTCATTGAGAGACTCTCTCTTGAAAGGGAGGTTTCCATTGCCAAAGAAGACGATGAGTCAAATTGGAGGCAACCATTCATGGATTACCTAAACACATGCAAAATACCTCAAGAGAAGTCATTTGCCCATTAGATGAAATAGAGCTCTCTCTCTCGTTGATGGCACTCTGTACTGGCAGTATTTCAATCATATGTGATTATGTTGTTTGGCCAAACAAGAAGCTTGTATGATTATGACTAAGGTACACTCGTTTATGTGGAGCTCACCATCCGGTCCGAAGATGAAAGCCAATATCAAAAGACTAGGATACTACTAGCCCATGATGATTATAGACTGCATGAATGTAGATAGGAGATGCCACCAATGTCAGGTGCACATGTGGTTTTACATCAACCACCCAACATTCTACATCCTACTATGGCCTCGTGGCCATTTGAGTGTTGGGGCACTAAGATAGTGGGTTTGATCGATCCTCCTTCTTCCAAGGGTCACCGATTCATTTTAGCTGCCACCAACTACTTTTTCAAGTGGGCGGAGGCAATCCCACTTAGAGAGGTCATAGCTCAGTATATGCTCCAGTTTTTTAGGAACCATATTATTTATAGGTTCGGGGTGCCTTGATGAATTATATCTGATAATGGTACCGCATTCAAGAACACCAAAATCAATAGTTTTTCCTAGAGGAGATACTCCACCATCTACTACCCAAGGGCAAATGATGTAGCTGAAGCATTCAACAAAACTCTCATCCAAATATTGAAGAAGGCACTCAATGATAACAAGCAATAGTGGCATGAGCAGTTGGTTGAAGCCTTGTGGGTATATCGCACCACATACAAAACTCCAACTCAATCTACCTCATTCTCTTTAGTGTATGGATCTGAAGTTGTTCTACCATTAGAAGTCCAACTCCCATCACTAAGGATAGATGTGGATAGCAAGATTACTACAGAGCAAAATGTCAAGCTGCGGTTAGAAGAGCTCAAAGGTTTGGAGAAAAGATGCCTCAGGGCATGTCAGAACATCGAGTTGTATAAAGTCAAGATGATTCAAGCTCACAACAAGTTGGTCCATCCTAGAGCTTTTCTAGTATGAGAGCTTATTTTAGTTCTAAGGAGACCAATTTTACCCATCAAAGATGGGAGGCAAGTTTGAACCCACCTAGGAAGGCCCCTTTGCCATAGAGAAGGCCTACCAAGAAGGATCTTATCATCTTATAAATTGTAAGGGAGAGCCCGATGCTCCAATCAATGGGCTCTACCTAAAGAAATATTATCCATAAATATTATTTGAAAATAATCATCAATAAACTTCTTTTTCATATCAAATTCCATCTCTTATATGTTAGGAACATTTTTTGCTTGCGAATTCATCACGATGTGTTTATGGTAGGTGTAAGAGAACCCAAGCGGCATCCTATCCCTTCACAACACAAACACAAATTACATTCAACTCTCCAATGCTATTAGGGTAAGTGTAAGAGAAACCAAGAGGTATCCTATTTTGACTAGTACAACTAAGTTTGATGTAAGAACCCGAGCAGCATCCTTTCTTAGTGGAGTCACACTTCTACGTGTTTAGGATAGGTGTGAGAGAACCCGAGTGGCATCATATTCCTTCTTTCACAACACAAACAAATGCAAATCTTTTATCTTGAGCTATTTTGATGTGAGAGCAAGCCCCCTATGGAACTCACTCATTAGCTGCTCTAGGTCGGGCTGTATGCTACCTTACTAGTATGTCACCCTAGTGGGCACTTGTTGGGTGAATGTGAGTCCCTGTGCTTTCTTTCTGACTTGTCCATTGCAAACCAATGGGTGCCTTGTTAGTTTGGTAGGCCTTACTACAAGCCGATAAGCTACCCCGTGTGGACTTCATTTAAGAGGATGTAAGCCTACATGCTTTCTTCTTAAACTAGCCATCATGTACTAACTATCCAAGTATATTTGAGGTTTAGGGTAAGTCCCTTAGTGGCTCCTTTCCTCTTGACTATTTCAAGCTTGGATTTAGTCCTTACATAGGACTCCTCACTTAGTAGTCACCCTTGGTCAGATAGCCCCTATCGAACCGAAGACAAACTATCTCGATGATCAATTTTGCTTAAGAGAAATGTAAGTCTACAAGCCTGCTTTCTAGATTGTTTATTGTAAATCGACGAGCACCTTGGGTTGGTTAGTTATTGCCATGCTGATGATGACCCACCCAGTAGATACACCATTCTTGGTAGATGTGAGTCCCTATGCTTTCTCCTTGAGTTGGCCATTGAATACTTATAGGCTTTCTTTTTGGGGTTTTGATAAAGCCCCCAGCAGCACCTCCCTTATGAGAACTCTATTTGGATCACATCCTTAGTGACCCCATTTAGACACAACTCTGATTACTCTTGGATTAGACAGTCCCCCTTTCCTAGTAGCCACCCCTATGGTTAGAGAATTTATTCAGCGAATGGACAGATTCTTCCTTGGTCCTGTAAACTTGAGATAGGATTAGGCTGATATAAGCTCCTTCTCAATATGGTCCCTCGCAAACCAATAGGGTTCACACAAATGTGAAATAATCAAGATATATTTTTTTCTTATGGATTAGGAATTCAAGCCCCCAATGGCCCCTTTCCCAAGCAGGCATCCTATCTTTAGGGTAGTGTCAGCAAAACTCCCTATAGGAATTGCCTGACTACTTTGAGTTGAGGTAAGTCCACGGGTCGACACTCTCTCAGTAGTCGCCCTTAAGTTAGGTTTGGCTTGTTACACAACCAAAGAGTCACCACGATGGTCATCTTCACTTGAAATATATAAGTCTATTACACATTCTTTCTAGCGCGATAGTTGCAAATCGACGGGTAGCCCTAGGTCAGGTCTGATTTGTTGTGCAAGCAACCGATCACCCCAGTGGTTCCTTATTTAGGAAGATGTGAGTCCCCATGCTTTCTTCCTAACTTGGCCATTACAAACCAAAGGCACCTCCTTGGTTGGCTAATCCTACCCCATGGTCGGTAGACTATCCTTTGGATTTATAAACTTAAGATAGGTCTAGGTTGATATTAGCCCCTACTTAATGGATCCATCACACACCGAGGGGATCCATCAAATTAAAATAAAAGAAATTAAAACAAATGCAATCCAATCAAATGACATTATCTTGACTACTTTCAAGTTAATGTAAGTCCCCCAGAGGCATTCATTCAGTAGTCAACCTTGGTCGGGTCAAATTCATTGCACAAGTGACTGATCAACCCAGTGGTTCCTTATTTAAGAATATATGAGTCCCCACGCTTCCTTCCTGACTTGACCATTGCAAATTGAAGGGCAACCCCTTTGGTCGGATAGTTCTACCATGTGGTTGGTGGGCTACCCCTTTAGATCGATAAATTTGAGATAGGCCTACGCCGATATAGCCCCTTTTTAGTGCGATCTATCATAAACCGACAGGGTTCATCATAAAATCCCAAACTTAAACAAATAATCAATCAATTTCTCCCTAGTGAGACATCAATCATCTTGACTTCCCTAGTGGAGTCAATCAAACCTAATTCAAACTTGCATTCCCCAATGAATGCACCCTCAAGAGAAATCTCATCAAATCCTTATCCTAGTGGATAACTTGAACCTGCTTCCTAGTGGAAGGTTTAGGCATCTATCTTTAGTAGGTTATACATTCTAATCCCCAGTGGATACTCTACCCAAATCATACCTTGCATCCAAATCAAAACCTCTTATCCTTAGTGGATGACTTGAACATGCTTCCCTAGTGGAAGGTTCACGTGTTTGATCCCTTGGTGGATCCCTTCTTCTCCTTTATGTCCTTGGCATGAGTTGAATCACATTGCACTAAGATCTTGATTCCTTCTACACCTCAGATTTTGGAGTTGATCATTTATGTTAGTGTTTATGATCTTTCGGATGTTGTTGATCACCTCGGTCAACACCAATACATGCGATGTGCCTTGTCAGTCACACCGCACCTATTTGGTGCCCTTTGTTAACCTCACTTTTGGAGTGAACCCTCAACTTTCCCATCATAGATTTAGGACTCTTATAGACACTAAGAGTTCCTTAGTCTTAAGACACTTCTAGTGATTAGGTGAACACTTAACCTAACCCTAAAGACTTAGAAGAGTTAGCCATAGGAATAGGTTATGCCTTAGGATTTAGGAGGACTTACCCCACCCAAACTTGCTTCCTTCTTTCAAAACTAAACATCAAATTCAATCTCAAACTAAATCCCAAATCATAAATCAAATCTAACTATCCAATGATTGAAACCCATCATTCAATCCAAACTCTAAATCCCTCCCTAAGCCCTTTGATTTTATCTTATGGACTTAGCCTCAACAAAATTCAAATCGACCCCAATCCAACTGATTTTCTTAAATTATCAAATTAAATCCAAATCCCAAATCATAAATCAAATCCAACTATCCAATGATTGAAACCCATCATTCTATTTAAACTAAATCCCTCAATAAACCCTTTGATTTTATCTTATGGACTTAGCCTCAACCAAATCCAAATCATCCCAATCCAATTGATTTTCTCAAACCAAACCTCAAATTCAATCTCAAACCAAATCCCAAATCATAAATCAAATCCAACTATCCAATAATTGAAATCTATCATTCAATCCAAGCTCTAAATCCCATCCTAAGCTCTTTGATTTTATCTTATGGACTTAGCCTTAACCAGATCCAAATTAACCCCAATCCAATTGATTTTCTCAATTATCAAATTTGATCTCAAATAAAATTCCAAATCATAAATCAAATCCAACTATCCAATGATTAAATCCAACTCCAAAATCTTTTTCTAAGTTATATGAACCACCTTTATATGCTTAGTCAAAACACCTTCAAACCAACTCAAACTTGGTTGATTTCTTTATAAATCAAGCATTTCTTCATTTGTATTTATAAATATAAATGAAACCCACACTCCAATGACAAAAAAAATCAAATCAATTCAAGGTCCAAGTTAGCCTTTTTGACCAACATCCCCTAATTTTATCAAATTTGCTTCCAAATCATACCAAAATCAAGTGATTTTCTCATAAACCATTTATATCTTCATTTATATTCACAAATATAAATGAAATATAAATTCAAATGATCCAAAAAAACAAATTCTCAACTTTAGCCCTTTTAGCCAAACTTTTGAACTTGGCTAAGTGACATCTAAATCAACTCAAAAATCATGGATTTCTTCATGAGTAAATCATTCCTACAATCATTGAGCCAAATATAAACATAAATACCCCATTATCAAACCAAATCCAAGTTAACCCAAATCAATCAAAGTTGACCTTTTGAGTTGAAATTATCATATGAATCAAAACCCATTTGGCTTTAAACCAATTGTAATTGGATTTATATTTCAATCCTAAACTCATATGTGGGTTCAACTAAACTTAAATCAAACCTTGATCAAGCTAATTGATCCATTTAGGCTCACTTGACCCAAAGTGACTTAAAGGACCTTTTTGAGCCAAGTTCTTATCCAACCCAAATTTGATTGAACTATGCTCATCTAAATCTCAACCATGATCAACAATCATCATGGGGTGACCAACCACCTTGAATTGGGTCAAACCAAGTCAAACTTAGCCTTTGACCAAGTTAACATTTAGCTTAAATGAAACCCAAACTAGGACTTAACCCAATTGGGTCAAATGGGTACTTGACCCATTTGACCTAAGTGAACTCAAATGAACCAAAACCAAATATAAATCAAATTGAACCAAATTAATGATACCAAACTACTATAAATGGTCATTTGAACTTAACCCAATCCTTGGTTTGACCCAATTTGACCTATTGGTCAACTTGGCCCAAGTTGACCCATTTTGACCTAAATAGGTCAACTTGAGCCAAATCATATCAATTCCAAATTCTTTGAAATTTGGCCCCTATTTTAAAATATCAAATCTATCTAAATCAAAATCAAGGCCAAATGACCATTTTATCCATGGGTCAAAATAACTATGGCCAAATTCACTTGAATTTGGCCAATTCATCTCATGGCCACTTGGCATCCTCTTAGTCCACATGGACACTAAGGAGGGTTATGAACATGACCCAATGGGTTTGGTTAGCCATGACCCAAAGGCCAAAATCCCTCATCAAAATTCTCCACTTGGATCACCTCCTACACTCACTAAGCACATGTGCACCTCCTCCATTCCACTCCTCTGCTAAAACTCAAGCATATGGCACTCCTAACAACCAAAATAATCCATTCAATCTCATCAATTGATCCAAAATGGAAAAGTAAGCCCAACCATCTGATCAAATTAGGAGGAGATGTACTCCCCCTCATTCCCACTCAAATTAATTTTCGTGCATTTGATTGAGCCCTAGGAACCCAAACCGAGCATCTCTAAGCTTCTCCAAGGATTCCCAAGCTCATTTGAATTTCCCCTTCTTGGAATTCTTCAAAGCCAAAATAGGGGATGTGTGGGAAATTTCAAACTTACTCAATACTCAATCAAACCTCCATTCACTTGGAAAGCACCATCAAGAAGGCAAGTCGAGCTCACCCAAAGCTTTTCCCAAGCATCCAAGCCATAGGAAGGGAGACCTAGACCAAAACCACAAGTCATTAGAGGGAGCCTTGGTTAATTTAGAGATCTACATAAAATTGAAGCTTGAAACCTTCAGCAGAGCTTTGTCTCCACTAGACAAAGCTACCTCCTCCGTTGGAAGCGTAAGGGATAGCCTCCGATGAGGTATGACTCAAAACTGACCCCCGATTGAAAAATTCTTGGTCCTTTGTGAAGGGAATTATAATCCCATTAAAATTCAACTGTTGGATGTTCTTCCCTATGCTTCTTGATGGTGTTGGTTGAAACTGCCAAATTTGAGCTCAAGTGAGCTCGAATCAAGCCATGGAAGATGGACGGTCTCCGTCTCCCGTAATTTAGGCAGGAATGAATCATGGGCCACCCATCCCCCATGTTTTGGATGGACGACCCTGATTAAAACACGTAGATCCTTTGATTTAATCCTTCATAACCATGGCCTTATTCATTTTTGATCCTTGATCGAAGAAAAAAGTGCATTACCACCTGGCGTGGTATGATTAACTTGGTCAAAGGCTAAGTTTGGCTTGGTTTGACCCAAACCCATCCATAATCAATCATTGAACATGACCAAGCCATCAATTGAGCCAAACCAAGCCTAATTGGCCACTTGACCTAAGTTAACCCAAATTAGCCTAAAAAGTCAAAATATGTCAAATCATGATTTAATCCAAATTAATTACAACCAATGGCTCAAGTTTATTCCAAATCACTTGTTGAACTTTACCAAAGCCATGATTGAGCCCAAGTTGACCAATTGGTCAACTTGACCCAACGTAGCCCAAATTGACCTAAAAAGTCAAATTGATCAAAACTCAAATTAATTCTAAATTAAACCAAACTAAAGCCAATCATTTTCAATCAACCAAATGAACTTGACTCAACACTTAACCCTACCTAATTTGGTCAAATTGGTCAAATTGGTCAACTTGACCAATTTGATCCTTTTGAATCCAAATGAGTCAAATTAAAACCTATGACAAACCAATCCAAAATAATTGAATTGAAACATCCCAAACCATCATATGAACCTAACCCAAGCCTTGGTTTGACCCAATTTAATTAATTGGTCAACCCAACCCAACCTAACCCAAATGGCATCCATTTGACCAAAAGAAGTCGAATCCTTCCAAACCAACTTGTGAAACCCTAAGACCTAACCGAACCTGACCCAAACATATCCCAACTCATTTCTAAATTAGTTTAAAAGCCAAGTGGACCCCATGAAGGGAATTAGTGATCAAATCATAGGATTTGAACCTTAAACCCAATGGATCAAGGCTAAAGTCAACTACCCATTCCCCATGGAAGCTCCTTTACACTACATGGAACCTTCTCCTAACCCACCTAGTGCACCTAACCCACTCTAGGTCATTTAAGGACCTTTGGGAGTGAATTGGCTCACCTCCAAGCCAAACCGAGCATCTCATGGACAAAGGAAGAAGAAACTTTGCACATCATCCCTTGAAACTCCTCCTATGACTCACCCCATTGGTGTGTGGTATTTATGAGACAACTCAGCATTGAATGATGGAAAAAAAACATCTTTTATCGTCATCAATGATGGAAAATGTATATCAATTTGAAATGAATTTTAGAGAATTGTGAGTCCCAAGCACTTAGAACTCTTAGAGCAAATCCAGGATCCCAAGCCCTCTCCGTTTTATCACCATTCTCATGAGCAAGGCAAAACATGGACCTTAGTCAGCATACTCCTCACTTCACCAACCCTAAATTCCTTTTACCCATACCATCATGGCACCTCAGCAAGCTCAATCAAATTATTTTCCAAGCCTCTAAGTAACAAGAAATGCAACTTCGATCAAGACCAATTGCCATTGAAGAGGAGCTTGGTCGACTGAACAACCAACTTCAAATCAAGATCGAATTTCTTCAACAAAACTTCATCTCTATTAGACAAAGCTAACTCTATCATTAGAAGCCCCGGTGATAGCCTTCGGTGAGGTAATTGTTCAAAACCATAGCTATAAGCAATTTTTAGTTGGTCTTTTTTGAAGGGAATTGTCATCCCATGTAATTTTGATCATTGGATATACATCTCCCCTCCTTTCGAAGGTGTGGGATCATTTTGATCCCAATCCCAGTTCGGTTGAGCTCAGATTGAATGGGGAAAGATGAACGGTGTTCTTCTTTCATCGCTCATGAAGGAGAAGGATCATGCACCATCCATTCTGCGCAATTGGAATGGACGGCTGTGATCAAATCACATTAAATCTGCTGCAATTCTCAGTCTAAATCGTGGGATTAATCTCGGTCATCCAATCTTAGATCGGACAGCCCACAGAGAAAGTGCATCTGCCACTACTGAGTCAGCTCGTGGATGTGATAACTTAAATAACCAATCTCGTCACACCATATGGAAAGCGCACCACTCGACGAGATTAAGGGTTTAATTAATTAGTTTTTAATCCTAAAACTTTCAAAATTCATAACTAATTATAGGAGAATTTAGGAAAATCATAATTAGTTGATTTTAAATAGTGACTTTGGCTTAATTAGGGTTTTATTATAAATCTAATTAGCTTAATTACACTTTAATTAATCATTCAATTAATCTCAAATTTCTTATGGATGTTTAGGGAGATGATCTCTGCCTCCCCTATTTTTCTAGGGTTTTATTGATAACTTAATTAGGGAAATAATTTGAGTAAACCCTAATCAGTCTCTTAATCCAATTAATTATAATTAAGAAATGAACAGTAGCTTGATTAATCTTTGAACATAATTATCCCTGTTGAATAGTAAGATCACTTAGGGGATATGATTGAGGACATTTTTTATAATTTATTTCCTAAGTATTTTTCATCTTTGAAAAATAAATTAATTAATGGGTTAATGTAGTAATTAGTTGATTAATTAACTGATTAGATCCTAAAAATAAGTAAATCGAAATCTAACTGAATGATTAAATGATTTAGGGATTAGGATTAGGGCCTTACCCTTGATCCTTTCCCTTAAGTTTATTTCATCATTTAAATTAAAATAAAATAATTTTTTTTAATCAACTCATTAAAAGACTAATGAAATTAAAGTTAAGAATCAATTCATCCTAACCTAAGTCACTTTAATTGATCTTGGGTAGCTCCTTGGGCATTCAATAACCCAAGGTGAGAGATAATGAAATTATGATTGGCTCACATGTGTGAGAAAATCATAAGAGTAATTAAGTGACCCCTAAGCCTAATTAATTATTTATCATAAGCCAATTGTATTAGGCCCCTTTTATTTCTTAGGAGTATTGTAAATTTACTTTTCATGTGATTGCATATCATATTTGTTTATTATTAATTAGTTAATTAACTTAAGGTGATGTATGTAAGGGATAATTAATTCATTTAATTCATACTTTAACCTAATTAAAACATAAAATCAACTTAAATATTCCTCATTAAACTAAATCAATTCACACATGAGGAAATCAGTTAGGATTAGCAAACACTTCTCATATTTCCTAAGTCAAATCAAACACAAATTTGAAAAACATCTTTAAAAAATTTTAATTCATTTTAAATATCTTTATTTAATTTTATTATCCTTAGGAATTAATTGGGATTAATGAAATCGTATGCTTGCATTCCTTTATTTATTTCCAATCATGCTAAATATTGCTTTCCATGTGAAATCATGCATTCATTTCTTTTAAAATTAATTAAATAAAATATTTTCTTTTATGTCAAATTGCATGTGTTGACTTAAATAAAATATGAGTAACTATTATCATTATTAAATCAAAAGATATTTTCAAAACCCATAAATCAAATATTATAAAAGAAGTAATGCTAGTTATAAGTATTTATAAGTTTGCATGTGATGATAGTATAAGATGGGTAAAGTGAGGTTCTCTTTCCCTACTTTAACATGGATTCACATAGGATTGGTAAGGGTATAGTTCATTTGAAAAGAGCATAACACTTGCTTATATTTATTTCTATGTATTTCCATGTTAAAACTTGGGAAGAATCACATATTACACATGTAAATCCTACAACCAAATTGAATATAATTTCTTCCATAATTCCCTCTTCATATGGTTCTTTTTGTACATTCATATGTATTTGAGAAAAGTGATATATTTATCTAGACATCTCGGGACTGTGAGGCTTTAAATAGCCCTAAGTAGGTCTTGTACCTTACACCCCTAGTGTAGAAAATAATAGCGTTGTACTCACTAAAACTCTTATACATATGCATGTGTGATGTGGCTAATGAATAAAGAATCATAAATCAAATAAGTCAAATATCACTTTTTGCATGGCTTTTTTATCCTTATAGTCATTCATACATCTACATGTATCTAAGAAGAGCTATATATTAGTCTGGACATCCCGAGATTGCGAGGCTTTAAGTAGCCCTAAGTAGGTCCTATACCTTACGCCCCTAATGTAGAAAATAATGGCATTGTACTCACTTAAAACTTTTATACATGTAAATGTGTGTTTAGATAATTAATGAAAAGTCCCCCTTTTTCTACATAATAAAAACATGTATTCATAATTCAATCAAAAATAAAATATTTAAATTCCAAAAACATTTCTTTACATTCATCATCAAAATGTGCTAAGATTTATATTGCATGTATAGGTATGCTTAGGATTCATTCATATACATAACATACATGGTGGAAAGAAATGAATGGATGTGTGTTATATGATAGTAATCCATTTCAATTAATCTTAAGATGCATTTCTTATTGAAAAGGGCTATTTAGAGTGAATATAAACTTAAGGTTAATTAAAATACATAATAAATGATTCATTAAAGGACATTCATTTATTAATTTACCTTAGAAATCACTTAAGGTAAGGATAAAAGAGAGACCCCCTCTTACAACACTTAGTTGCTAAGTATAGATCATATAAAACAAAAGAAAATACTAAATAAAATCTCCAAACCAATTAAATCACTTAAAGAGAAATCAACCCCTTTATAAATTAAATCTCTCATATTTAGCAAATCAAAACTCTAAACCCTAGTTATGACATGCCACATAAGCCTTAACACATGCACATTAAACTAAGTAACTATTTATAGCTTTATATTAGGGCGGTGCATGGTTTGATGAATTTTTGGTTTTATGATATATTATTTTAGCTTGGATGTTAGGGTGTATGTGCATAGTCTCGATGTTAGGTAGATATTATCCTAATCATGTTTTATGTAGGGGGTTGTGCTTAAGGGGCGTTGTAATAAAAATATATATTAAATGCTTTTTATTATGCAGGTTGCTTATACCCCTAAGCATAACCCGAGTTAGGATAGGTGGGCTTGGTTACCCATGTGTGGGGTGCTAAGCCCAAATTATTCATATTACTGCTTGGGTTGTATGGCATGTTTTAGCTAACATTTGTTTTGCAGGTGTAGCTAGATTTACTTTCCTTTCTCTTGATGTAATTTTGATTTAGGATTAGGATAAGTGTTATGGGGATTAAGGATGAACATTGGTTATAAGACTATGTCTTATATAACATGTGATACCTTTGGAGAAAGCTATATCCCAATCAAGCTACATCCCAATCAAGCCAAAAGAAAGAAAGAAGTGAAGTAAACCAAGATGAAGGAATGAAAGATGAAAAGTGATTAATGGAGGATGAAGAATAAAGACCCCCATAACTCTTATCATTTTGTAATTGTAATTTATTCTTTCATTTTACCGGGATGTATGAGAGTAGTGCTCGGCTACCCACATTTCTTTCCAGGTTATAAGGCGGTACCCGAACCGCACCAGCCTTTTATTCTTTTGTGATAGCTTTATAAAATTATGTGATGTTTTGTTTAGCTTATGCATTAGAAATAGCATGCCTTTTCATAGTTTCTTTATGATTCGTGATTATTGTTAGGTTCCTAGGATAAAAATAAATTGTCTATCTCACTAATGACTCATAATTAAAGTTTGTAAAGCAATTCATAACTTCACATAAAAGCTTATGAATTAAATCAAGATAATATAATTTTTAGCAATGCCACAGCTGGATTATTATATGTATAGCATCATGCATATCATATTATTCCACTCTTATTAAGAGTGGACTTCCATCTGTGCCAGAGAATAAAGGCTTGAGCTATAAGAGCCTTTGATGGAAAGACACTTCTTTCTCTCCTGATTTAGCCCACAATCAATTTCTCATACATTTAGGCCTACAAAAACTTATAGCCTGTGTCAAAACAAAAAGTCCAAAAATCAAATAAAACTTGTTGAAATTTGCATTAGATTAAGTCATTACTAATGCCCTTCATGATCTAGTCTCTTAGGGAGTGAGTTTAAGGACTTAGTTTCCTCTCTAAATAAACAACAGCCTAGCCATCTTGCAAAGCATATGACTTGCCTACATGGATTTAAAGCATAAGAGGGTTAGCTCGTTACCACTCCAGGAGGTAATAAGTCAAAGTGGTGATTTACTGTAGAGATAAACCATATACCTATTTTTGCCTTAGACTTAGGTTGCACTTCGGTCCTCGCTAAAGCTCCCTTAATTTAGGATCTGAGGTCTTTGTTTTCCTTTATGGGCTACATGCATAAATCCTCACCTCTTATGCATTGTTATAATCTAGTGTTGTGAATATATAAGTCCTAGATTTCTAACAAAATTTTAACTCAAACAAATGAATCTCCTCAATTTCAAATATATAAAGCCCAACCATAGGATATATTAGGGTGCTCACTAGGCCTCCTAATCTCTTGAGCACCCCCTACTCATCTCCTTTGGTTTTGATAAGAACTCTCCCCTTTTTTATCTCTCCTACTTGATCTTCAAAAAATACAACCAATTCTTTGATAGTCCTATCTTTGAATTCTTTGGAGACAACAATCACCTACTCTAATTGAGAGTATTCTTAAGGGAATCACTTCCCTTGAGATGTAATTAACTATGGAGGCTTGCCTCCATAGGAAACTTAACAAACCCAATTTAAATAAACCCTGCTTTACTTTTCCATGTAAAGTAGGAAAAAATATTTAGTATATTCGAAGACCCATCATGTCTTAGGAGTCCTTATTAGGTGATTAGGTCCATTATAGGGTAGTGACTTTTATCTCTCGAGATAGTACACTATTCCTTAATGTCATACCCAATCACCTTAATAGGTACATCTACAGACTGTGTGGTGTCCCCTCACAGACACATAAAATAAAAATAAACACCACAATAGGGGATCCCCATCCTTGCATGATAAGGGAATGCTTGACTTATGAGGGCATCCCTTGTGGTGGAGAACATTCTCTTCTCTCTAATTTAGCAAATAAATCTATTACATCATGCATTTAGGCATAAGAAATCCCAAAGCCTTTATCTAAAATGATGTGTCAAAATAAAATAAAAATTGTAAGGATTTGCATTTTAGACTAAGTCACTTGCTCGTACCACTCATGTTATAGTCTCTTAGGGAGTGGGTTTAGGACTTTAGTTTCTTTCCAATTAATTAACAAGCCTAGCCATCTTGCAATTTCATAAGACCGAACTACATGATTTTAAAGTATAGAAGATGATAGCTAACGGCCACTCTAGGTAGTTGTAAGTCCATAAGAGTTGGACGGGTTTATCTTCTCTTATAGAGGTAAACCTTTATGTCCCATTTCACTTAGATTTAGGTCATGCTTTAGTTAGTGCTAAAGCTCCCTAGATTTAGGATCTGAGGTTGCTAGTTTTCTTCGGACTACAAGCATATATCCTTACCTCTTAGGCATTTCCACAATCTTGTGTTGATGGATTATAAGCCCTAACAATCTAATAAAATTTCAACTCAAATAAATAAATCTCTTCACTTTCAAATACATAAAGTGTCACCATATGATATATTAGAGTGCTTAATTGGCTTCCTAGTATCATGAGCACTTCTTGCTTATTTCCTTTGAATTCTAAAATAAACCTTCCCCTTTATCCATCCCACTTAATTTTCCAAACATAGTCAATTTATTGATAGTCTTAACCTTGAAATCCTTAGAGACAATAATTGCCTACTTTAATCAAAAGTGTTCTTAGGAAATTTCATTTTCTAAGATGTAATTAACTACTCCATAGGGAACTTAAGAATCTGGCTTAATATAAACCATACTTTACTTTTTCATGTAAAGTAGGAGAAAATCTCTGATATATTTGAAGACCCGTCATGCTTTAGGAGTCCTTATTAAGTGATTAGGTCCATTGTATGGTGATGTCTCTATTTTTTCAGATGGTATATCATACCATGTAAATAATCACTTCAATAAGTACTACGATGTGTGGTGTCCACCCACATCCAAAAGCAAACATCACAATATAACAAATAAAAAAATCACTTTATTTCATTTAATATACATAAACATGTTAAACACAGATCAATCATTTCAAATAACTTAGAAAAGAATTAAAAAAAGGTTAATTTGGTTAGGACAAAATAAGTCTAAAGTATATAAATAAAATAATATCTAAATTTTACCTTATACAATCCAACCTAGATCTACTAATAAACAGACTTAGAGTGTCTTCTAACTAGATCTTTAGGTTTTTTTTAGCTCCAAAGGCTATAAAGCTTCACCTTGGAAGTGTTTATCCTTACATCTTTTCCTTACTCTTTGAAATCTCATAGGGTTGCACAAACTTCTTGAGACTTCAAAGAAGTTATATTTTTAAAAGTTTAAAATAAGAGTTAGTAAATAGTTAATTGAATATTTAGCACTTTCAAGTGACAAGCTATCTATTCTATTAGTCATAATTAACGTGTTGTAAATAATTTATAAGTATTTTTAAATAGCACCTACAAATAAATTTATTAGTTTAATCATTTCTTAACATTTATAAAGCATTATCTCTTTAAAGCATGACCACATGTAGACATAATGTTAGTCTAATCCTATTTAATATTCTACATGTATCACAAAACTACTCTAAGATTAACATTGGATTACATTATAAATAATCAACTAAACAACAAATCATCCCAAACCTAAGTGTCCAAGGGCTACATCCTATCCAGTATATAATGTATGTTAGCTTGTAATAGTGTCTACTTATTAAGGTTCACTTTATATTTTCAATTTTAGTTTTTTTTAATTATTCAGTTTAACTAAGGGTGGCCCTAGTTTAAATTATTAGTGATTTAAAAGTTTTTATTTGAATTTTATTTATTTATGATTTCATTTATTTAGATATTTAAGAATGTATGAAAGTAAATAGTGTTTACTAAGTAGGTAAACCTCACCACCTAGGTATCATAATCATTACAAAATATATCTTATATTAAAATGACAAAAATTTATTTCATAATACCTTTAAACTTCCCTAGATGAATTTTATAGATTTTGTTGTATTCTAATTATGATTTTATATGTTTTTCTTAAGGAAAATTAAGACAAATAATCAAAATAATTTCTGAATTTTATAATAACTTTATATGATTAGAGAATATTAAAGTATGATTCTCTTAGAATTTTAAACTTATTTTGAATTAATCTATAATTTTTATAAATTTTATTTATTTTAAAATTAAAAATTTATGAAAAATATTAAAATAATTTTTAAAATTATACAAAAATTCTTTCTGAATTGGAATAATAAAAGAAACTTTTCATAAATATTTGAGAATTATTTTAATTTTATTTAATACTTTTATATTTTAATTAATTTTTATTATAATTTAAAATCTTATATAATTTTCCCTAAAGGTTCAAATTAGCCTTTAGAATCATTCATAAAAATTTGGAGTTAATTTAATTTAATTTAAATTTTATGTAATTTTTTTAATCAATTTAACTTATTTAATTATAATAATTAAAATATTATTTATCTAATTTTAATATTTATTTTCTTAGATCTTATATTTCATTTACTTTATATGAAAATTTATTTTATATTTTTAAGATTTAATTTTTATTATTTATAATTTTTTCAAGTTTATTAGTTGATTATATTATTTATTTTATTATGTTTTGATTTTATAAATTATTATATCATTTAATTTAGTTTAATGAGGATAAAAAACTTTCAGTAAACACTAATGAGTTGAACCAGGGCATATAAGGTTTCCTTGATCTAAGAAGGTTGATCTCGCTTTGATCAACTCTCGAAGCTTCATCTTGAGTGAGCACTCTACTTAAGTTGCAACATTGGAAGAAGAAATTGCTTTGGAGGTTGAAACCAACCTAGATTTGATGGCCATTGATCAAATTAATGATTAGGGGACTTTAATATGGATGGGGAGATTTCATAGGAATCCTTCGGAATTTTGATTGGAGAATGACCTTTTCTATTTTTTTTCTCTTGTCATTATAACTCAATTAAGCTGCTCAAAAGACCATTCAGCCCTCAGTCTGTTAGAAACAAACACTTAGAGTCTATTTAGGATAACTATAGTGGCCTAAAAATACAACAGTGGAGCTATTGCAGAAGAAGCTGTGGTGGGTATTATAATTTTTTTATTTCAAAAAATTCATACGATAGCCATTGCACTTTACTAGGTCATAAGAAAGGGACTGCCAAGCTTTAGTTAATGTTAATTTGACCTCACATACACTTTAATGGATCGATGTTTTTTTCAATGAAGTATTTAAATGAATTAAAGCTCAAATGAATTTGAATTTTAGTTTTGGCATTTAAGTCGAGCTTATAGAAGAAGTTGGCCAAGTTTCATTACTATTAGGATTGATTTGGGTAAGTTTTGTTTTAGATAGGTCAAATGAGTAAGTATTTGGTTTTTTTAGGTTACCAACAATTCAATTGAATATAATTATAATCAAATAACTTTATTTGAATTCTTTAGAAATGCTTGGACAATTTTGGTTGAAGTTGATTTGGATTTGATTATATTAATTTTAAAATACTCTTCATGTGTTATTTGGGTCAAAAGGATTGACCCAAGAGTTTGGGTGCTTGAGTTTGCTCAGTATGGTTCATAGTATCCTTCATAATGATTAAGTTCACCATAAATCAAATTCTTGAAGAAAATCAAAGATTTTATTAAGTTGGACTCACTAGGTAAATTTAATTGACTAATTCAACCCTAGTCAAATAGTGTTAAGAAAACCCTTAAATGATTTAAGGATTGACCTTTAGTCATTTTAAAATGAATTTTGAGTTTAATTTTTGGATTTGGATTAATTTAGGCCATTTAATCAAAGTGGTTTAACCATGGTCCAAACCTAGTCCAAATAACTCCAAAAGAGGTTGGAGTAATATCAAGCTCAAAAGAAAGATATTTAGATATTTAATTTCAATTTAGGACTAATTTTCTTTTCAGGGGAATTTTGGTTCACTTTATTCAAATTGACCATGCTAAGTATAATAATAGGCTTAATGCAAAGATTATGAATTGATTTGAACTATGCTTATCTTATTTTAAAAAATAAGGTCAATAAACCCCTTCTCTTAAGATTCATGCATCAAGCAAGAATTAATAGGTTTTAAGAGAGAATAGACAAAAACTAAAAAAAAGAAAAAAAAGAAAAAAAAGCATAACTTCTATAAAGAGTTTGTACGAGTTTAAGAGTATATTTTATAAGAAATTATAATTTTGAGTTTATAATGGTTTAGTTTTTTCTATTAAATTTTGAATAAAGTAGTATCAATGTAATGAAAAAAGGATAATTCATTCTCATACAAGCATTGAAGCTCACTAAGAGCAATAATAATTAAAGCATCACGCTAAAGAATTTACTAGAAATATATAATACATGGGATATCATAAAAAAATGGTTATAGAGAGCAAGACGATGTTGCTTTATCCCAAGTCCAGAAAGGAAGTATTTAAATATTTACAAAGAGGGATAAGAAAGATGTTTATTTCATCTTTTAAGTGATATATATTTGTTTGAGAAGATCTCATGTGAAACTACATCTAAATAAGTATGAGAGAAGCTTTAAAGTTATAAAAAAGAGTGAAGCAAGTTAAAAAGATTTATCTTGAAATTCTTAGAGGTGAGCTTGAACATTTTTTTAAAAGAGATTTAATTTAATTTACAATAACACTGATACCTACTGACTTCATTTCTTTTAATTTCCAATAGATTAATTCTTGCAGTGTCTAGCAAGAATGATACATGTTGTAGATATTAACCTTGATGATTGATGCTGCTAATAAGACTAACACATACTATTGACAACAATCCTTAAACTACCGGTGATAGTAAGATCATCACCTATCACTAATGCTTGCCAAAATCAATATGGTATCCCTCAAGATGCCTCATTTGTGGAGTTGGAGCTTGGTACCGTTGCTCCCAGAATGATTACTTAATATCACTAGTAGAGTTGTTCCTTTTCACCCACTTGAGATTTTTAAATTTGGTGTGAGTGTGAACACTTGCTTCTAGTTGTAAGGTTGGTTGTGTAATAGAGGGGTCGGGTGAGAGCTGATGGGCTCACAGCTCAGCATTCCTTCTTCTCCTCTACCTTCGAGTCAGCTGTCCTCGAGATGAGGAAGCTTCAGCATCATGTTGGCCTTGTGCAAAGGGTAACATCAACAGAGAAGTAGCATTTGGATGCACTACTAAAAATGTTTTCCCAGTTATCCTTCTCTTCATGGCTGTAGTTTCAGTGTGTCCCAACCTCTCAAATACAGAGCCTTTCTTTCGAGGAACCTCAACAGCAATAACGGCAGGAGCTTTGGTAGGCTCGGCCTGTTGCACACGGGTTGATGTGAAAATTGAGCATGATTGTCTTGTGTTCTAGCAGTAGTTCGAGTGATGATTGCTGGGAAATCCAGGCTACCAAATTGTATAGTAGCTCCATTGTCCTTGGTGTTGATGACAACATTAGCCAGGTGGATGTTTGCTCCGCGGCCCAGCTGCATAGTGAAGGTTGTGTTCTGAAGATCCATCTGTGAAATGAAAGATGGGGATTAGTAATAAGTAATTGATATATCATCCCACTCTTTCATGATGCAGAGATATAACAGAACAAACATGCATAAAATATGAAAACAAGTTATGTATTAAAAATATTTTTAAAACTTTAGAATTATGTTCATTATAAAAATAATTTTTAGTTCAATTAATTTAACTTTATAGATAACTTTAAGTTTTTATTTTATTATACTCCACTGTTGTCATAGCTTTGATTCGACTAGTCAATGATGGAAGGAGAAACTTGTCCCCAGTGGAGTTGCCAGAAATTTGTGGACTCTAAAAATTTTCCACCGACCTCTCGATGAATTGAAGAGAGTATGATTTATGATGCTAGTGTAATTTTTAGAAGGCAGATGGAATAGTAGATTAGACACTACTCAGAGCTTTCAGCCTCATTTTGTGAAGACTTTAGATATGGTTCTAGGTTTCCTATAGGCGCAAGCACCTATAGTTAATTACCCCTCCCAATAAGTGAGAGAGAACTTTCGATTAAGGCTAGTCATTAGAATGCTAAATGTGTAGCGTATAGTAGCAACATGTGGAGGTTAAAATTTAGATTTATGAAATTCATCAATATTAACTTAAAGCGAATGGTTGGGGGAATGATGGCATGCCCGATCTAGATCCCATGGTTTCGTCATCCCGGGTTGTCTCGGTCTCTAGTCTACTTAGTTAAAGGAGGTAGTCGACCTAACTTGATCGAAGGATCCTTATTAGCAACACATGGGTTACGACATCTAAGAAATCTTTGTAGACCTGGGGTGGTGTTTATCTAAGGAGACTAGCTTAAGTCTACCTTAGCTAATAGAGGGCTTTTTGCCCAATCAAGTATACCCTATGGTTCACAACTCAAAAGGCAGAGCCATTGGGGAGCATACGAGCTACAGTTATGATCGTGATATAGTGGAGTCATTTGCCAATAATCACCTGGTCAAAAGACTCTGGTCGTAACTACATCATGTGGAGCTTACTGGCCAAGCCACATAGTCAAAGGATATGGGCCACATCCTTCCTGGCCTGAAATTGTTTGAGAGTAAACATAGTTGTGTACTTGATTTAACTTTGGCTCCTTTGTGAGTTAGGGTTCTCTTAATTTGTCACCTCCAACAAACAATTGTGGAAGGTGAATTAGATTTTTCATTTTGAGTTTTTAATATTGAATTTCACTTAGGCATTTATAGCTCAATGATATTTTAAACTTTGCATTTAGATTAAGATCCAATCTAAGTTATTTTTCTTTGAAATTGTAATCATATTTTGATTGAAGTATCTACTCCAATTAAAATTCTCATTTAACACAGCCATCATCGGGGTGATTTATTATTTCACTATTTTAGATCTTATTGACTCTATTAATTTAATAATAGAGGATCAGATCTGCTGTCATATGACAGAATTAGCTTCTCAGATGCTTTATTAGGTTGAAGATATTATAATAATATCATTAGATTTTATAGGTTTTGTTAACCCGGACCTGGTCCTAAGACTCAACTGGGAATCAACCCATGCAGCATCCTAAGACACTAAGTTTAAGCATTCAGCATAGTGTTAGGGCCCATGCAGGTATATTTAATTCAGTATTAATTTAAACTTAAGAGATTTGTATAATATTACTTATTTTAACTGAATTTCATTGCATTAATAAATTTTTAGAAAAAAATTTGATAGTATTTCGGCAGTCACCCAGCGTCATCCCCACATAAGGGGCTAGACCTGCCATCATGCCAAGAAATATATGTATGGGTGATGTATACACCACAATTGAATGCGTCATCCCACCATGATAAGAAAGACATGTTTGGGTCTCTGAAGTACCTGTATGAAGTACATATTTTCTGTCACACCAAGAAAGGCTTGTACATGTACTTATATATTTGAAATGTCAAGTTAAAACATTAATTTTAGCTTTATTATTGAATTTTATTAAATAATTTATGAATCTTGTTAGTGTAAAAATTTGACAGTATTTTGGCAGCATCCCAGCATCATCCCCTTGTAGGGGACTACATCAGGTATGCTGGGGCTACCCACCACACCAAGAAAGGCGTGTATGGGTGGTATAAACCACTGCCTAAATGCGCCTTCCCACCAGGCCAAGAAAGACATATATGGGGTTCTAAGGTAGCTGCTGAAGTAGAATTCCCCATCACTCCAAGAAAGGCGTGTACAGGTACTTATACACCTACAATGTTAGTTTAAATAACAATTTTATATTGTGGCATAGTTTATTATCAAGCTGTGTAGGTCCCCCTGTCGGTGTGAAGTTTGGAAATATTTTGGCAGCATCCCGATGTCATCCCCATATAAGGGGCTACTTCGAGTATGATGGGCATTCGACCATGCCAAGAAAGGCATGTATGGGTGGTATAAACCATGGCCTGAATGTGCCTTCCCACTATGCCAAGAAAGGCATGTATGGGGCTCTAAGGTACCTACTGAAAATTATTTCCCTGTCATGCCAAAAAAGGCATGTACGAGTACTTATGCACCTGCAATGTTAGTTTAAACAATAATTTTATATTATGGCATAGCTTTCTGTCAAGATGTTTAGGCCTCCCCTGTCGGTGTGAAGTTGGGTAGCATTTTGGCAACATCCTGATGTCGTCCTTGTGTAGGTGACTACATCAAGCATATTGGGCCTGCCCACCATACCAAGAAAGATGTGTATGGGTGGTATAAACCACGGCTGAATGCGCCATCCCACCATGCCAAGAAAGGATGTATGATGCTCTAAGGTACCTACTGAAACACATATTTTTCCACCACACATATCAGTTGAGCTCAACTTGACTTGAATAATGCAATAACAACAGAAAAGGTCATAAATGTAGTTGCAAAAATTAATGTCTTTGAGATGATAGCTGGTTTACTAAATACAAAGGTCTTCATGTGAAGAAAGAATGCTAATTGAACAATCACAGCATGGACGACAAGGATGCACAAGGAAATAACTACAACAAATCTCTTCCATCTGCATTTGTGTTTCTTCTTTGCTAAGAAATTTTCCACCAAATCCCCTTTGGCACCTTTTAGCTAAAGCTTGCTGAGAAGGAACCTTCACCGATCTATCCACAACTTGTCTGTTATTCCTCTTTCTCATGTACCTGAGAATTATATATCTTCTCTCATCATGTGTGTACCTGGAAAATCTTATACCAAGCTCTCTCAAAAGCTGAGACTTAGCTCGAATCCCACCCAAAGGTACCTTTTGTCCATCCATACACACATCAGCAACATTATTTTCCAAATTAGACTCTTAAGCTGACATCTTTGTCAAACCATCCTTCACTTTCAAGGTTGTTATTTTCTTTGGCTGACAACTCTGACCCTCGATACCTATTTCATCACCTGCAACCCTTGCTTTCTCCAGAGTTGTCTCACCTAGAACTACCTCAGTAGCACTGTCCAGATTGCCTTCATTTCCTATATTAGAACTTCTCCTTCTTTATGGTCCTCTCTTCCTCTTTTCCTTGGTTTCACTAGTAGAATTTTCATATAGATGGTACTTCCCCCTTGGAGGACATAAACCTCTGCATCACAAAATTTGATTACCCTTGAATGCTGGCCAGAACCATCCCTGGCCTTGAACTCCATCATCTAGCTATAGGTACAATAAAATGCTTTTGCCATCGAAATGTTATCCAATTCCATGCCTACTGCTAGCAATAGCACTAGCAGGATCCGGTGATGGTGTAAGCGAATGCGCATGCTTCAGAACAACCTTAGACACCACCCATCATCTATTCTCCTTCTTCACCACCTCCATCATCGCCCTGCACCAATTGCATCTGCCTGATACATCTCTAGAGGAAATGACATCACCACTTTCTGAGCTTGGCCATTGTTGACCTCTTTTTTAGGATGAGCTCTCAACCCCTCCATCTTAGACATAGGACTCTTCTTAGACTTTAAGAGATCCCTAGTCTTAAGACACATCTAGTGATTAGGTAAACACTCAACCTAGATCTAGAGACTTAGAAGAGTTAGCTATAAGAATAGGTCATGAAATTTTCTTGTAGCTAACTCTTCTAAGACTATAGCTTGAACCACATTCCTCACTTCCTTCCTTCAAGTCAAACTCCAAAACAAATCAACATAAAACCTAAATTAATTCCAGCTTAATTGATTTTCTCCAAACCCAAATCAATGCCAACTGATTGAAACCCATGATTGAAACTTATGATTGAGATTTCAAGTTCAAAATATTTCCTAAGTCCTTAAATTCCCTCTCATGGACTTAGCCTAAATCAAATCTAAATCAATTCAAATTCATGAAATTTTCTCATAGCTCATTTAAATTCTCATTTATATTCACATATATAAATGAAATATAAATTCAAACCAATCAAACTAAATCTAAAATTCAATTTCAAGTTCAAAACATTTTCTAAGTCCTTAATCCCCTCTAAAGGACATAGCCTAAATCAAATCTAAATCAATTCAAAGTCATGAAATTTTCTCACAACCAACTTATATTCTCATTTATATTCGCATATGTAAATGAATTATAAATTTAAACCAATCAAACTAAATCCAAAATTCAAATCCAAATCACAAATATTTCCAAAGTCACTTTGTTTTCCTCTTAAGGACTTAGCCTAGATCATCACTTCAAATCTTTGAAATTTTCTCATAACCTATTTATATTTTCATTTATATTCATAAATATAAATGAAATATAAATTCAAACAACCAAAACCAACTCCAAAAATCAAACTCCAAATTCAATCAAAATCCAACGTAAGCCTTTCAAGTCAAAATCTTGAACTTAGCCAAATCAATTTCAGATCAAGTCAAACTCTTGATTTTTTTTCTTCATGATTCAATCAGTCCTTCAATCATGATTCTAAATATAAATACAAACTTCAATCACCAAATCACAACTCAATTCAAAAATCAAACCTAAGTCAAACCCATGTTAACCCTTGAACTTGAAATTATCAAATGAATCAAAACTCGTTTGACTTCAAACCACTTGCAAATGGATTTACATTGCAATCATAAGTCTATATGTGAGTTCAATCAAACTCAAATCAAGCTTTGAGCAAGCCATTTGACCCACTTAGGCTCACTTGACCCAAAGTACCCAATTTGAGTAATTGATCAACTCATGATGATTGTTGATCATGATTGATTTGACCCGCCTAAGTCTCTCATCATGATCAACAATCATCATGAGATGATCAATCACTCAAATTGGGTCAAACCAAGTCAAACCTAAGGGTTGATAAAGTCAACACTTAGCCAAAATGAAACCCAACATAGCCAAAATCCACCATAGGCCAAATTAATTGAAACCAATGATCTAAGTTCATTCATGATCAATGTTTGAATTTGACCAAGTCAACATTTGAGCCTAACCTAACCCAATTGACCACTTGACCCAAGTTGACCCAACTTGACCAAAAAAGTCAAAATATATCAAAACTTGGTCTAAGCCAAATTTATTGAAACCAATGGGCCATGTTCATTCCAAAATGATTGTTGAACTTGACCAAAGCCTCAATTGGCTAACTAGACCTAACCTAGCCCAATTGATCTTAAACCCAACTTGACCTAAAGGGTCATATTGAGATAAATTCAATATAAACCAAATTGATTGGAAACAAAGATACCAATCCATTTCATATGACCAACAAATATGAACCAACCCATGACCTAACCCAAATAGGTCAAATGGATAAAATTGGTCAACTTGACCAATTTGACCTAAATGAAATCAAATGAACCAAATTCAAACCTAAACCAAATTGAATCAAACCAAAGCCATCAAAACATTTCAAATGGTCATATGAACTTGACCCAACCCTAGGTTTGATCCAATTTGACCAATTGGTCAACTTGACCCAAGTTGACCCATTTTGACCTAAATGGGTCAACATGAGCCAAATCATATCAAACCAACTCCAAATTCAATGAAACTTGACCTAGCCCTTTTTTCAAACATACCGAACATATTCAAATTAAAATCCAAGCTAAATAACTTTTTTACCCCTAGGTCAAAGGGTAAATTTTGGCCAAATTCACATGTATTTCGGTCAAATTCTCTCCATAACCACTTGACACCCTCTTAGTGGATCAAGTGAACACTATGGAGTGTGGTGCACCAAACCCAATGGATTTGGGTCAGCCCAACCTAGTCTAAGGCTAAAACTGACCACTTGCATGAAATTAAGCACATGGAATCCCTCCTCCACTTGATTTAAGCACATGGGAGCTCCACTACTCCACTCCTTTGGCCAAACCGATTGCAAGGGCACCCTAAATGGCATAACAAACCCACTCAAGGTGGGCACCTAGATCAAAATGGCAAGTGAAGTCACGACCGTCTGATCCTTCAAGGGGAAGATATACTCCTCCTAATTTGAATTCATTCCAACAGTCCCCAATTGGATTGAGCAAGAGGAAGCTAGAGAAGTCATTTCCTAGCCTCCCCAAGCCCTCTCAAGAAATTCCCATTTTCCATTTTCTCAGTTTTCATAGCTTGAAAATAGGGGAGATCCACTTGAAATCCAACTTAGCCAATACCTTAAATCAAGCTAATTCACTTTTCAAGCTCCATTAGGGATCCCAATCGAACTTGCCCAAGCCTTTGTCCAAACTCCAAAGGCAAGGGAGGTGCAACCTTGATCAAGACTGAGCTTAACTCAAGGTGGAGTTGGCCTCTAGGATCTACCCAATTTCAATACCTCCAAACTTTAACAAAGCTTCATCTCCACTAGACGAACCTTCTCCAAGGGAATCGAGCACCGATGATCACCTCCGGTAAGGTTAACCATTAAACTGAGCATATTTTCAATATTGTTTGGAGCTTTGTGAAGTGGAGTTTCACCCCATGAGATTCTAGCCATTAGATGTGTCTGCCTTTTTGCTTAGATGGTGTGGGTAAGTTTTGGGATCAATCCAAGCTCAATCGAGCTCAGATCATCCCATAGAAGATGGACGGATGTCCTCTCCTATAGGGAAATATAGGAAAGGATCATAGGACATCCTTCTACACATTTTGGAGGGATAACCATGATTAAGATGAGTAGGATCCCACATTTCATCCTTTAGAACTGTGGCTTTAACCTTAATCATCTAATCCTTAATCAAACGGGTGAGGAGAAAGCGTGTAGTTCCACCCTTATGTGGCTCTATGATGTGATAACTTCAATATCAAATCTCCTCACACCACATGGAAAGCGCATGATGCGTCAGTGGTCCACATGGCGCCAACGGGATTAGACATTTACTTAGGCTATTAAATCCATAATTAACCATGAAAATTTTCTAAATTCATATCTAAACCTAGAAAAATAAAAAAAATGAAATAAATTGTATTGGATAGATAATTGAACATAGAATATTCTAAAAATAATTTTAATGAATTTTGAATAGTGCTTTTCGCTATATTTAGGTTTTATTAGGAATGTTATTTTGCTAATTATCCTCTAATTACTTCACTGATTAATCCCAAACTTCTTGTGCATAATTAGTGGGATGACTCCTATCTCCCTTAATTTTCTTGGGATTTATTGGTGGATTAATAAGAGGAATTGCTAGTTCATTCCTTAATCACTCCCTTAATATAATTAAGCTTAATTAACAGTATAATTAGTGGTCTAACCCTTTGATTGATTCAATGAAGTTTTTCTTAAGTGAATATGAGATTTAGGGAATAATTTTGGGATACTTTTCTTAAGATATTCCTTAAACCCCTTTCTTCCTTAATCCAACTTTAATTAAGGGTTAATTCACTAATTACCCCCTTTAATTAATTTCATAAAATTCTAAAACTTTTCAGAACTCAAATAATCTATCTTGGGTAGATGCTTAGGTGTTCAATAATTTAAGTATATTAAGGAAACTAAAGCCCAACTCACATGTGTGAGAGGGGTTATGAAATACTTAAGTGTTGGTAGAAAAATTTCTATACGGACACCTTCCAATCTGTTGTGAAAGAGGCAAGAACATAAAAATTCATCTTTTTAGGATGCCACGTAGATTCACAGTTGTGCTTATTCAGGTGATCGGGTATGTCATCAAGGAATAGTATACTATCTCGAAAGATAAAAATCACTACCCTTTAATGGACCTAATCACCTCAATAAGGACTCATAAGGACGATGAGTCTGCATATGTATGAGAGATTCTTCCCCTACTTTACATGAAAAAGTAAAGTAGGGTTTTCTAAGCAAGTCCTCATAGTTAATCATTCTTCTAAGGATCCCTTAGGAATACTCTCGATTAAGATAAATAATCGTTGTCTTCAAAGATTTCAATAGGAAAGGACTATCAATCGATTGGTTCATTTTTGAAGTTCAAATGGGATTGATCAAAGAGAGGGAGTTATTATCGAAGCCAAAAGGAAGATAAGTAAGAGATGCCCAAGATGCTAGGAAATCTAGAGAGCATCTCAAACTATCCTATGGTTGGATTTTACATTTTTGAAATTGATTTAATTTGTTTGAGTTGAATTTTTCATTATAAATTTAGGACTTATGATTCCTTAACACAAGATTAAAGAAATGCCTGAGAGGTGAGGATTTATTCTTATGGCCCACGAAAGGGAAAAACAACCTCATAACCTAAATCTAGGGAGCTTTGGCAAGGGTTAAAACCACAAACTAAATCTAAGGTGAAAATGGATATTTGGTTTGTCTCTGCAAGAGAGAACAAATCACCTGACTGTTTAGACTTACAATCGCCTGAGAGTGGCCACCAACTAACTCTTCCTGTGATTTTAAATACATGTAGGAAAGTCTTATGCTTATGCAAGATAGCTAGGCTATTATTATTTCATAAAGAGACTAAGTCCTTAAACTCACTCCCTAAATAGACTAAATTATGTAAGCATATGCTTCAAATGACCTAAATCTAATTCAATTCAAATTTCATTTTATTTTTATTTTTTGGAAAATTATTTTGACTCAGACTAATAGGATTCACATGCATAATGCATGAGAAATAAAATTATTGGCCAAAATAAGCGAGAAGGGAGGAGGTGTGTTTCCACCATGGCTCTCAAAGGTCAAGTCAAGTTTCTTTGGCAAAGGTGGAAGCCCTCCAATCATGAGTGAAGCAAGATGCATTTGTGCATGATGGTATAAAAGAAAGTACTCATCCAACTAAGGGGTTACTAATTCTTTTATCTTGATTTTAAACCTAAGATTTAGGTGAGGTTATGAGTTATTTATTTTTAGTTTTGAGTTGTTAGATTTGGTAAAAGATTTAATCCACAGCCGGGCCATACATAAAGCAAGGAAGAAACTAAGAAAAAGATGCTACTTAATGCAAATGCTAAACAAATCATCAATCAATTTATAAAGCTAATCGCAAAAAGAATAAAATGTCATTGTGGTCGAGCTCTACCGCACAAACTCGAAAGAAAATTTGGTAGCCGAGCTCTGCCTTTATACAACCCAGATTACAAATGAATTAAATTATAATTAAGCAAGGAATTCATTGTTATGGGGGTCTTCAAGCTTCATTTCTTCTTTCTGGTTTTCTTCTTTCTTCTACTTTTCTTCTTTCTTCTTTCTTCTTTGGTTCCTTCTTTTGGATGGTCGGAAGGTGGATGCTCCAACACTTCGCATGGTGCATAAGATAGAATCTTATGACCAATGTTTATTCTAATCTCCATAACAATCATTCCAAAATCCTAATTGCACAAATTTATATGAAAAAGAAAAGAATGAAAATCTAATTAACACTTACAAAATAGAGATTAGCTTAAACAAATCACACAAATCTCAAACATGTATATTAGACTTATCACCTCACATATGGGTGACTAAGTCCACCTGGCCTATTGGATTATGCTTAGGAGTATAAGCACCTACAAGCAAAAGTATTTATATTTTTATTTATTACAGCGCTCCTTAAGCACAATCCCCTATAAAAAATAATGGCTAGACTAAGATCACCCTACCATTCATTCTATGAGCATGCATCTTAACATCTAATCTAAAACATATATCACAAAACAAAACAAACATCAAACCATGCACCTCCCTATCCTAAAGCTAGAAGTGGTGACTAAGGCTAATGTGTGTGCTTTGAAGGTTTGTGTGGTATGCCTAGTTATGGTTTTAAGTTAGAATTTTCCAAGTGTGAAGCATGTTCAACTTAGGGGAGGGTTTTATTTAAGTTGTTAATAATTATTTTAGATTGATTTTATTTCATGTTTTGATTATGTTCAAATGAATCCTACAATTAATTAAAAAGTTATGAAGAGAGGGAAAGAGAAGAGAACTTTTCTTTCCTCCCTAACCTAAGTAATTTCTAAAGTAGATTACATTTTAGTTTTATTTAGTGAATGTTTTGATTAAGTTTTTTAATCAATCCTAAGTTTAGATGAACTCTAAACAAACCCATTCAAAAAGAAAGGAATTTTAAGATTAAATAAAATGAACCTAATTCACAAAATATACATTACTTCATTTCTTTCCCAACATGTATAAAATGCACATGAATGAGTCCTAAGCATATCTATACATACAAATGAAAATGTTTAACACACTTTATGATGCATGCAAAGTAATTCAATTAAGGAAATTTTGAAGTTTATTATGCATGATTTTTATTAAGTAGAAAAGCGTTTCTTATCCAATTTTCACATGCACACATGAAAGTAAGAAAGGCATAAGTGAGTACAGCGCCATTGTTAACCAGAGGTGTAAGGTACAAGACCTACTTAGGGCTACTTAAAGTCTCACAACCTTGGGGTTGTCCAGACTAATATACCACTTTCCTTAAATACAAACATGTGTACAAAGAAATGAAATGGAAAAGAAAGAATGCAAAAGTTGTATTAGTTGATTTGTTTTATTTATGCAATTTATATGTACAAGCATAGATTTCCTTCTTAAGTGATAGCATAGGAATGAATAGGATATGGAATTAGGCAAGTGTTAAGTTCTTTTCAAATGAACCTTACATCTTACCAAATTCTATTCAAAACTATACTAAAAGAGAAGAGAAGGAAAACCTATACTAAGCACTTCTTTATACCTTACTCTCATGCAAGCTAATAATTAAAATATAAGTAGCACACTTTCAATTAAAGGAATTTGATTTATATGTTTTGAAAATAATTTAAATTTAGTAGTGATAATAGACACTCATATTATTACTTTAGCCAACACATGAAATTTTGATATAAAGCAAACAATTTCATTTTGAATTTGATTTTGAAAAATATGGATGCATGAAACCATATGACATACACATTTAACATGTTGGGGAAAGAATTAAAGCAATAAAATCATGTAAACACATTCACTTTAATTAAATCCTAAAGAAAATCTTATGAAATAAGAAAGCTTAAAATAAATCAAAGTTTATTCAATGTGATTTTTATTTGATTTATAATTTGATTTAATTTTGAAAATGTGAGTTGAGTTTGATATTCCTAACTCATTCCCACATGTGTTTGATATTTTTATTTAATTTTAATATGATTAGATTCATTTTAAATTTTTGGTTAGGTTAAGGTATGAATTAAGCAAGTTAATTAACCCTTACCTACACCACCTTAGGCATAGTTAACCAATTAATTATCAGCCAATGAGATGACATAAAACCTTACAAGGAATTTAAATTTGCAATGCACCTAGTAAGAAAAGGGCCTAATGCAATTTGGCTCATAATTAATGGTTAATTAAGCTAAGGGGTTTAACTTAAATAATTTCAAAATACCCCACACACATATGAGTTGGGTTTTGATTTCCTTAATTAAACTTAGGCTCTTGAACACCTAAGCATCTACCCAAAGTAGATTAATTAAGTTCTAGAAGTTTTTAAATTTTTTAGATTAGTTAAGAGGATAATTAATGAATTAACCATTAATTAAGAGAGGATTAAGGAATGAAAAGGGGGTTTAGGGAATAGCTTAGTGGAAATACTCCAAATTTATTCCCTAAGCCTCCTATTCACTGGATCTAACCTTAATCAACTCCAATGAGGGATTAAAACACTAATCCTACCCTTAATTATCCTTAATTATATTAAAAGAGTAATTAGGAAATACATTTGCAATTCCCCTAATTAAGCCATAAATAAATCCCAAGAAAATTAAGCGAGGCAAAGGTCATCCCCTAAAACATACCCAAGAAGTTTTCTTTTAATCAGAGGATTAATTAAGGGATAATTAGCAAAATGAGATATCCATTAAAAACCAAAATCAGAGAAACATATAATTTAAAATCCATTGAAGTAATTTTTTAAAATATTCTAGTTTGAATTATCTTTCGATAGAAATTTATCTCATATTTTTTTGAATTTTATTGAGGGAGATATGAATTTTTGAAAGCTATGAGATTAATTAAAATTAATTAAATCCCTAACTAACCCCTTCACCACAGACGACACGCGCGCGTAAGCTACGCGCACCGCGCCATGAGCTATCCACTTAAATGTCGTGTCAGGGTGGCGGCATGGCGGTGGGATGTGGTTTGATCTCTACCGTTCGATCAAGGATCAAACGATGAGGGATCATCCCGTGGTTTTAAAAAGAATAAAGGATTTCTAAAATGTGCGATTAATCTCGACCGTCCATCCAAAATGCACAGATGGAAGGCCAGGATTCTCCTAGTTCTCCCCTGAGGATCAATGGGGACCGTCCATGATCTAAGGGAAGATCAATGCTCGATTGAGCTCGGATTGGAATGAGACTTTACCCACACCACCTTAAGCTAATGACAAGCCTATCCAGCGGTGGATTTCTCATGCCATGAACATTTCTTTCACAAAGGACCAACACCTCCTAAGTTAAGTGGTCAAAATTCACCTCAGGAGGTGATTAAGGAGCTGATGAGGTAGCTTTGTCTAGTGGAGACAAAGCCCTGTTGAATGTTTCTAGCCTTGGGGTTGAGTAGATCTCTCTATGGACCAACACCACTTCTCCTTGCTTGTAGCTTTGATCCAATTCAACCTCTCCTTGCTTTGGGAACTTGAATGAGAGCTTGGGAGCACTTGACTTGATCCCCCGAGAGAGTGTGCAAAGGAAATTGAAATAGATTTGAGTATGGAAGAAGTTGGGAATTGAGATGAGCTCCCCTATTTTCTAAGGAAGAAAATAGAGAAAGGCAAGATTCAAATCCCTCTTAGAAAGCTTAGGAATGCACTCTGATAATTCCTAACACCCTCTAGGGCTTAATTGAATGTGAGGGTCATCAATTCAGATGGAATTAGGGGGAGTATATCTCCCCCTATGGCAATCGGACGAACGAACCTTAAGTTGCCATTTTGATCCAATTGACCATATGGAAAGGGTTGTTTAGGCTATTAGATATTTCCACATGGTCAGTTTGAGGTCTTGAATGGATTAGTAACCTCCCATGTGCTTCAAATCAAGTGGAAGGAGGCTTTTGAATTATCAAATTTGAGTTAGGGGGTCAGTTTTGGCCTTGGGTCCATTTAGGATGACCCACACCCATTGTGTTGGGTGCACCACCCTTCATTTGGTTCACTTGACCTATTAGGAAGGTATCAAGTTGATATGAAGAGGGCTTGACCAAATTACCCATGGATTAAACCAAAATTTATTTTATGGCCTAGGGGTAGAATGGTCATTTTGCTAATTTTAGAATTTAGATATGTTGGGTATTTCGAGAAAATGAGTTTTACGAAGTTTCATGAGATTTGGAGTTCATTTTATAAGGTTTGGCTCATGTTCACCCATTTAGGTCAAAATGAGTCAACTTGGGTAAAGTTGACCAATCGGCCAAATTGCATCAAACCAAGGGTAGGGTGAAGTTCATATGACCATTTGAAATATTTTGGTGCTTTGGTTTGATTCAATTTGGCTTAGTTTTGAAAATGGCTCATATGACTTCATTTAGGTCAAATGTGTCAAGTTGACCAATTTGACTCATTTGACCTATTTAAGCTAGGTTGATGGTTGGTTTAGGTTTGGTTAGTCATATGAAGTAGATTGGTATCTTTGTTTCCAATCAATTTTGGTTAGGTTTGAATTTGGCTCAACATGATCCCTTTAGGTCAACTTGGGTTCAAGGTCAATTGGGCTAGTTGTCTAGTTAATTGAGCTTTGGTCAAGTTCAATAAGTGATTTGGAATGAACTTGACCCATTGGTTTCAATCAATTTGGCTTAGATCAAGTTTTGACACATTTTGACTTTTTTGATCAAGTTGGGTCAACTTGCCAATTGGGCTAGGTTAGGCTCAAATGTTGACTTGCTCAAGTTCAAACATAGGTCAGGAATGAACTTAGATCAATGGTTTCAATCAATTTGACCTATAGTGGATTTTGGCTATATTGGGTTTCATATTGGCTAAGTCTTGACTTGGTCAACCCTTAGGTTTGACTTGGTTTGACCCAATTTGATTGATTGATCATTCCATGATGATTGTTGATCATGATGAGAGGTATAGGTGAGTTTGATTCAATCCAATTTGGTTAGGATTAGAATTTGGCTCATAAGGGTACTTTAGGTCACTTTGGGTCAAGTGACCCTATGTAGGTAAAATGGGTTGGTCAAAGCTTGATTTGAGTTTGATTGAACTTGTATATGAGCTTATGATTGAAATATAAATCCATTTGCAAGTGGTCTGAAGTCAAATGGGTTTTGATTCATTTGACAATTTCATATTCAAAGGAAAAATATGAAAGGATTTTGGCTTTGATTTTTTGAATTGATTTTGATTTGGTGATTGAAATTTGTATTTATATATGGATTCATAATTGTAGGGTTGATTGAATCATGAAGGAAAATCAAGAGTTTGGCTTGATTTGAAGTTGATTTGGCTAAGTTCAAATTTTGACTTCAAAGGCTTAGGTTGGATTTTGAATGGATTTGAGTTTGATTTTTGGAATTGGTTTTGATTGTTTGAATTTATATTTCATTTATATATGTGAATATAAATGAGAATATAAATGGACCATGAGAAAATTTCAATATTTTGAAGTGAATTGATCATGATTTAGGCTAAGTCCATTAAAAGGGAATTTTAAAGGACTTAAAAAATTTTGGAGTTTGAAGTTTGAATTTTAGAATTTGGTATGATTGATTTATATGTATATTTCATTTATATATGTGAATATAAATGAGAATATAAATAAGTTCTGAGAAAATCTGAAGATTTGAATTGATTTGATCATGATTTAGGCTAAGTCCATTAAAAGGAATTTAAAGGACTTAAAAAAATTTTGGAGTAGGGATTTGAATTTTTGATTTAGATTTGATTATTTTATATTTAAATTTCATTTATATATGTGAATATAAATGAGAATATAAATGAGTTATCAGAACATCCCATGAATTTGAATTGATTTGATCATCATTTAGTTAAGTCCTTAAGAGGAAAACTTAAGGGACTTAGGAATTTCATGAATTGATTTTGAATTTTGAGTTTAGTTTGATTAGTTTGAATTTATATTTCATTTATATATGTGAATATAAATGAGAATATAAATAAATTATGACAAAATCTCATGAGTTTGAATTGGTTTAGATCATGATTTAGGCTAAGTCCTTAAAAGAAGATTAAGGACTTAGGAAAGCTTTTTACTTAGGAATTTCATTCATGGGTTTCAATCATGGATTTCAATCATGGATTTCAATTATGAATTTCAATCATGGAGTTGATTTGAGCTTGGAGAAAATCAAATAAGATATATTTTGAGTTTGACTTGAAGGAAGGAAGGTGAGGAGTGGTTCAAGATAAGGGTAGAAAAATTTTCCTAACACCCTTAAGGCATGATCTATTCCTATGGCTAACCCTTCTAAGTCTCTAGGGCTAGGTTGAGTGTCCACCTAGTCACTAGATGTGTCTTAAGACTAAGGAACTCTTAAATTCTAAGAGGAGTCCTATGCCTAAGATGGACGAGTTGAGAGCTCATCCTAAAAATGAGGTCAACATTAAGTTAAACCCCTTAGGTTAATTAATCATTAATCATGAGCCAATTGCATTAGGCCCTTTTCTTTCCTAGGTGCATTGCTGATTTAAATTTCTTGTGTGGTTTTATGTCATCTCATTGGCTCATAATTATTTGATTAAGTATGCTAAGGTGGTATGGGTAAGGGGTAATTAACACACTTAATTCATACCTTAACCTAACCAAAGCATAAAATTAATCTAATCACCTAAAAATTAAACTAAAATAACAAACATATGTGGGGATGGGTTAGGAATAGAAAACTCACCTCACATTTCTCAAATTAAATCAAACTCAAAACAAAATCAAACCTTCCTTAAAAATAATTTGATTTTCTTTAAGCTTTCTTATTTCATAAGATTATCTTTAAGAATTAATTAAGGTGAATGTGTTTACATGCTTTCACCACTTTATTTCTTTCCTAATATGCTAAATGTGTATGTCATATGAGTTTCATATATTCATGCTTTCAAAAAACCAAATTCAAAATGAAATATTTTCTTTATGCCAAATTGCATGTTTTGGCTAAAGTAAAAAATATAAATGGATATTATCACTATTAAATCCAGAAATATTTTAAAAATCTACAAATCAAATACCTAAAATTGAAAGTATGCTACTTATAACTATTTATAAGCTTGCATGTGGATATAAATATGAAGATGAGCACAGTGTAGCTCTCCTTCTCTTTTCTTTTGGCATAGTTTTGAATAGGATTTGGCAAAGTGTAAAATTTATTTGAAAAGAACACAAAACTTGCCTAATCTCATTCCTATTCATTCATATGTTATTACTCAAGAAGGACATCCACACTTGCACATAGAATTGCAAAAGCAAAATAAATAAACAAATACAAACTTTTTGCATATTTCTTTTCCATTCATATTTTTATCCATGTGTTTGTATTTAAGGAAAGTGGTATTTTAGTCTGGACAACCCCGGGGTTGTGAGGCTTTAAGTAGCCCTAAGTAGGTCTTGTACCTTACAACCCTGGTGCTAACAATAGCATCGTACTCACTTATGCCTTTCATACATACATGTGTGCATGTGAAAAATGGATAAGAAAACCTCTTTTCTACTAAATGAAAGTCATGCATCATAAAGCATTCCAATTTTCTTAAGTAACTCTCTTAGCATTCATCATAATGTGTGTTAAACATTTCTATTTGTATGTATAGATATGCTTAGGATTCATTCATATGCATGTTGTATATGTTGGGAAAGAAATGAAGTGATGTGTGTTTTGTGATATTAATTCAATTTACTTAATCTTAAAATGCCTTTCTTTTTTAATAAGTTTGTTTAGAAAAAAAATCTAAACTTAGGATTAATTAAAACACATAATAAAATATTCACTAAACAAAATTAAACATGAATTCACTTTAGAAATTACTTAAGGTAGGGGAGGAAAGAGAAGTTCTCTTCTCTTTTCCCTTTCTTTAAAACATAGTAATTAATTGTAGGATTCACTTAAACCAAAATAAAATACAAAATAAAATTGACCCAAATCAACTAAACACTTAAATAAAGCCACCCATCTAAGTTGAGCATCTTCACACTTAGAAAATCTAAACATTAAATCCATAGCTAAGCATACCATAGAAACCTTTTTAAAGCACACACATTAGGTTAAGCCACCACTTCTAGCTTTAGGTTAGGGTGGTGCATGGCTTGATGTTTTATTTAGTTTTGTGATGTATTATTTCTAGTCTGGATGTTAGGGTGAATGTGCATAGAATGAATGGTAGGACGATTTGGCCTAATCATTATTTTATGCAAGGGATTGTGCTTAAGGGGCATTGTAATAAAAATATAAATACTTTTGTTGTGCTGGTGCTTATACCCCTAAGCATAATCCAATATGCTAGGTGGACTTGGTCACCCATGTGTGGGGTGCTAAGTCCAATATACATGCTTGGGATTTGTAAGGTTTGTTTAGCTAATCTTTGTTTTACAGGTGTTAGTTAGATTTACTTTTCCTTTCCATGTATATTTTACAATTATGATTTTGGAATGAATGTTATGGGGGATTAGGATGAGAATTGGTTATAAGATTACATCTTATGTATCATGTGAAGCCTTTAGAGCATCCACCTTCCAACCATCAAAAATAAGGAACCAAAAGAAGAAAGAAGAAAGAAGAAAGAAAAAAGAAGAAATGAAGAAAAGAAGAAATGAAGACCGCCATAATATGAATTTCCTTACTTGATTGTAAATTAATTCATTTGTAATCTGGATTGTATAAGAGTAGAGCTCAGCTACCCAATTTTTTTTGGGTTTGTGCAGTGGTGCACGACCACAAATGGCATTTTATTCTTTTGTGCTAACTTTATAAAATGTTTGATATTTTTTTAGCTTATAAATTAAGATGACATGTTTTCCTAATTTATTCCTTGCTTGATGTATGGCCTGGATGATGATTAGACTCTTAAGAAAAAATAAATCTTCTACCAAATTAAATAACTCATAACCTCACTTAAAACTTAGGCTAAATATCAAGATAAAAAAATAAGCAGCCCCTTAGCTGGATGAGCACTTTCTTTTATAACATCATGCATAAAATCTTATTGTTACACTCTTGATTGGAGGACTTTCACCTTTGCCAGAGAACTTGACTTAACCTTTGAGAGCCATGGTGGAAACACACCTCTCACTTATCACTAATTTTGGCCCATAATCATACTCCTAATGCATTAGGCATATAAATCCTATAAGCCTGAGTCAATTGATTGTCCAAAAAAATAATAATAAAATGTAATATGTTTTGCATTAGATTTAGGTCATTTTTCATGCCCTTGCATGATCTAGTCTCTTTGGAAACAAGTTTAAGGACTTGGTCTCTTTCTAAAATAAATAACAGCCTAGCTTATCTTACGTAAAGCATATGACTTGCCTACATGAATTTAAAATCATAAGAGTTAGTTGGCTCCATCCCACATTGTGTCTAAGTCGTGGTTTGTCCTCTGGAGGTAAACTAAATAGTCATTTTTCATCTTAGATTTAGGTCATGCTTTTGGCTCTCGCTAAATCTCCCTAGATTTAGGTTCTGAGGTTGGTTCTCCCTCTAAGGGCCATCAGCATAAATTCTCACCTCTTAGGTATTTCCATAACTTTGTATTGGGAATTATAAGCCCTAAACTTCTAATAAGAATTAAAATCAAATAAATAATTCAATTTCAAAAACATAAAGCCCAATCATAGGATAGTTTGAGAAGCTCACTTAATTTCTAGCATCTTGAGCATCTCCTACTTATCTTCCTTCGACTTTGATAGTAACTCTTTCTCTTTAATCTATCCCATTTGATCTTCCAAAATAAACTAATTGATTGATAACCCTACCTATTGAAATCTTTAGAGACAATGATCATTTACCTTAATCGAGAGTATTCCTAAGAAATCTCATTCCTTAGGATGTAATTAACTATGGGGGCTTGCCCCTGTAGGGAACTTAACGAACTCGATTTAAAATAAACTCTACTTTACTTTTCCATGTAAAGTAGGGGAAGAATCTCTAGTACATATGCAGACCCATTGTCCTCCTTAAGAGTCCTTATTGAGATGATTAGGTCCATTGTATGGTGGTGACTTCTATCTTTTGAGATAGTACACCTCTCCTCAATGTCGTACAATCACCCTCAATAAGAACATCTGTGGATCTATGTGGTGTCCAAAAATGCATAAGAGAATATATATTTCGATCTTCATTTTATTCTACATAGAGTGAAGATGGAAGTATATATTTCTTTTTAGAAATCCTTAAAAATTTCACCACATATTTTTTTGGCGACTCCACTGGGGATGGTTCCTCTCTCTATCTTTGATAAATGAACGTTGTCTCCAAGTATCGATAGTGGGTTTGTACTTTGGAATCAAGCCAAGACTATCTTTCTTTCCATCGCACTTAGCTTATTTCATCCTTAAGTAAAGCTAGCCAACATCGTTAGGTTTTAGGACCTCACCCCGTGTTAGTCTTAAAACCCCCGTTGGGTTCCCCAATGGGTGAAAATAAAAGTTTAAACAAAAAGAATTAATTAAAGACTTCCTCCTTACCATTTTTATGGTAAGGAAAGGTTCATTCTAAAATAATAAAAACAAAATAAATCCTTCATAAAAATCTTTCTTTTCAAAATGCACTCTTTCAAAATGCACATAATAAAATGTTTTTGTACAAAAATTTTCCTAAATCACCTTCATCTAACAATCTTCATGATTGTTATATATAGTATCATCTTTACAAAAATAAAATTCCAACAATCACATTTTCTAAAAGCACAAATGAGTTTCTTCACTCAATTCATTTTGATGAAAACCTCATTTTTAAAAATAAAATTCCAACAACATGTTTTCAAAAGCATAAAATTTGAAGACGAGCCTTTCCATTCAATACATCCAAATGTGTTGAATGGATATTACATCTTCAAGCATGATTATAACTTTGAAATTCCACTTAACACATTCCACATGTGTTAGGTTGGAATTTTTCACATTTTCAAAAAGCACATATGAAACTTCTCCATTCAATATACCCACATTTATTGAATGGAGGTTTCATTTTCAATCAAAATCAAAAATAAATTTTCAGAAAGCATATATGAATATCTCCTTTCAATATACCCAAATTTATTGAATGGAAATTTCATTTTCAAACAAAACAACATTTTTTTGAAATGCCACTTAACATATTTCATATATGATTAGGTTGGGATTTTCTCTTTCAAAAAGTAATAATCACACACAAAATATACATCTTTGGAAAATGAAACATAATTTATTTCCATCTTACATACCCCAAATTTGTTAAATGGAAATCTCCCTTTGCAAAAATCAACAAAAACAAAATTTGTCAAAACATATTTGGAACTTCATTCTAGCATATCCCATTTGCTAAAATGAAGTCTCCCTTTTCCAAAACAAAATTTGAAACACATTTTTGGATTTTCATTTAACACACTCAAATTTGCTAAGTGAAATCTCCATTCCACAAAAAATTTCAAAACAGATTTGGAACTTCATTCTAAAATACCATATTTGCTAAAATGAAGTCTTCCTTTTCTAAAAAAAAAAAATTCAAACACATTTTTGTAATTATTTAACATGCTCAAATTTGATAAGTGAAATGTCCATTGTACAAAATTTTAAAAAAAAAACACTTTTGGAACTTCATTTTTTAACATACCAAATTTGTTAAAGTGAAGTCTCCATTTTCAAAACAAAACCAAAACACATCTTTTGAAATTTCATTTAGCATACTCAAATTTGCTAAAGTGAAATTTTTATTTCACAAAACAAAAAGAAACACATTTGGAACTTCATTCTAGCATACCCCATTTGCTAAAGTGAAGTCTCCACTTTCAACCAAAAAATCAAATCAAAATCAAAAGAAACAAATTAGGTTTTCTATAGCATACTTAAATTTGCAAAGGATTCTACTTTTCAAAATCAAATCAAAATCAAAAGAAACACTTTAGGATTTTCTTAGCATACTCAAATTTGCTAAGAAACCTATTTTCAAGAATTTCCAAACAAAAAACAAAATACACTTGGATTTTCTATTTAGCATACCCAAAATTGTTAATGAGAATTCCATTTTCAAATCACAAAAAGATTCACAAAGCAAAGCAAATAAAGAAACAAAAAGAAAAAATTATTTTCAAACATCACTTAGCATACCCAAATTTGCTAAGTGAGTAAATTCAAAAAAAAATCTCAAATCCAAAACAAAAACAAATTGACCCTTTACTTTAACATACCCAAATTTTAAGTAAAGGGTCCTCAAAATCAAAATTATAATTCATAAATGAACCTATGGAAGCATCCCTTCAAAAATATTTGAACCCATATTCAACATATTCAAATTTGTTGAAAATGGATACTATATCCAAACAATTCCTCTTTCTAATCAAAATCTCAAAATCTATTCTAAATCATTTGAACTCGACTTAACATTTTCAAAATGCTGAGTGTGAGTTCAAATTCCAAATTTAAAATTCAAAGTCAACAGGAATATGATTCAAGTTTATTTTTAATGTTACAGACTCTCGTTCAGTGATAGTTTTTAGTTACAGTTTAGTTTCAATTTTAGTTGATAGAAATGGTTGTGCAAAAATATGTTTTCACCTTTACCCATGGGATGGACTTGGCCCTGGATCAGGCCAGCCTTCCCCATTTTAATTATGCCTACCTCATTCATTTTGGATGAGGTTTTGAAGGGGAAAGGATTACTTGTGAGGGCATTTGCACCACTATTAGTGAGCATAATGACCGGGCGTAAGATCATCTTTGATATTCCTTGGACTCATTCCCTCACTAAAGAGGAAGGCGGGTAATTCCTACGCTGAGATCGATCAAGCAGTGTGATGTGCGGTTGTTTACCCTACCGGTGAGGTAGCACCCACTCATTAGCATCTTCCAAGGGGAAGGTTCCCCTGATCTCAAGCATAGTCTCCCCTACTTTTGAGTTTCACTCTTACCCACCCCACCAAGACTTAGAGGAGGAATAAAACCTGCATGATAAAGTGGTACCATACATGCATCGCCAGGGAGATGGAGGCAGCTACATGGTCAGTTGTGGAGGAGTTGCCCACTCTGATTCCCCACTGGTTACAATGATCCCATTTCATCCTCTCTCTAGATCTGACAAAGAAGATGCTAGGAGGATCCCTACTTCATCTCCACTAGCAATTTGATTTCAGCCCATAGTTAGTCAAAGTATGAGGTTATATGCTGGCCTCCATTGAATTTTGTGCTAAGTTGGTGGGGCCTATGAACGATCTGAGTCCGGGACTCAATTTGACTTGAGATATATTATCAAGAGGCTTGTTGGAGCTCAGCAAAGGGTTACTGTTAGTGATCTCATTGTAGCACAACAATACCCAGGTGAGTCCCTTGTTGATTACATTCTCAGATGACATAACCTGAGCATGAAATGCAAACAGTAGTTGTCTGAACAGCATGCCATTAAGATTCTTCTAAAGAATATCCATGGTCTAGTCACCTTCATGCTTAAGGGTTTCACCATCAAAACTTTTGAGAAATTAATTAACAAGGTGGCTAGCTGCAAGGAGAAGCCAAAAAGTTACCTTCTCGAGATGGACCAACAAAGCCAAAGCTGCAGAAGGTATATGAGAAGAAGCTCGGGGCAGTGACAATAGTGGATAAGAGGAAACAGCCAACCAGAGAGTAGTTTGAGAGACCTCGTGCTTAGCAACCGATGCTTCCACCTCCTATACCACCACTGAGGTAGCCCTATCAGCCACCACAGTAGCCTCCATGACCTACTCCTCCTTCTTAGCCACATCATCATTAGCAATGGTACACATACCCGCCGCTAGGTAGCTATAGTCTACCTACTCTTTTGGATAAACTCAATAATCCTTATTCATTTAAGAGAGAGGTAATCAAAAAGAACTTTAAGAATCTCTTAAATAAGCCTGATTTGTAGCTACCCAAACCTAGGAGACCGGAGGAAGTGGGCAAAAGCCATGATCCTAACTTTTTCCCCTACCACTATATGCTAGGCCATGTTTTGGAGGATTGCTTCACATTTAAGGACTAGCTTGAACATAACTTCAATACCAGTGTTATAGTTTTCCCAAAGGAATACCTTATGTAACAACCATCTAGTTCCATTAGGGTAATCCTTGGGGATACTTATGATCCTTCCAAAACCAAAGAAGGTTGAGACATCTCCTTATCCAAAACCTCTAAAAAGATTATTCAAAAGATCAAGAAACTTTCTTAGCAAGTGCCTGAGTCAGTTCAAACCACCAACATCAAGGAAGGTTTGCAAGTTGCTAGAGCCAACTCAACAAAAGAGGAAGCTCAATAGCAACAGCAGTAGCAACAACATGTGCTAGCCAGAGATAGCCCAGTAGCGCAACCACCGACCGAGTCTAGCCTCCAATCCACCATTGCAGCTACAACTACTTCAGTTTATTCTTCTTCTGCTAGTAGATATCTTATATCGATGGATGAGGGCATCAAATCCCTTACCCCCTCTTACTTTACCTGATTTCTACTTTGTACCTCTTATCAAATCTAAGAAATTCAAGAATAAATCTAACTTTAATTACATCTATGTCACTTTTGATAGGATGTCTTAATCTATTTCTAATAACTCTTCAAGTCTAAGCAACAACTATAACAATTCTGATCTTCTTTCTTTCTGATTTAGAGTTGGATTTTTCTACTCTGAATGTCACTAGTTTGCCTCTTGAGATAGACTTGGAATCATCCGATTCTGAGGGTCCCATAGGAGAAACTCTAGGCGAGCTTGATGTGAAGGTAGAACCTTCCATTACCCTACCATAAGAGATCACCGAAGTCAACCTCCATAGTGGCAAGGTTCTACCTCCTAAGGCAGCACCTCAAGATAGAGGGAAATAAGTCATTAGTTCAGAGGATTGAGAAGCCCCTCCACAGGATGCTCCACCCTTAGATATGCTTGTGGAGGACCAGCCCAAGGTGGACTACAATGTCCTCTCTCATATAAGAAAGTTTCCTTCTAAACTAAGCATATATGATGCCCTTGTCTTATCCACATAGATGAGGGAATCATTAATCAAGACTCTCCTTGATCTTGAGATATGCTTAGCTCAACTGATTATTATTGGTGAGGAGGCACATTATTCCAGAGAAGCCCAGGTGATCACTTTCATAGATGAAGACCTTCTTCTAGGGGCCATGGAGCATAACCATTCCCTCTACATTATAGTTGACATGGGCAGATTTAGACTGCTGAGTTCTCATCGATCCAGATGCATTGGTGAACATTATGAGTCTAAAGACCCTTGCCTATTTAAGAATTGACATCTCCACACTTTGAGGAGATCGGATGATATTGAGAGGATTCAATGAACAAGGTGAGCGAGCTTTAGGTTCCATAGTGTTACCTTTGGAGATAGGTGGCTGGAAGATTGAAGCCAAGTTTTACATCATTGATTCAAATACTTCATTTATTGCTTTGCTTGGTATGCCCTGGATACATCAGAACAAGATAATTCCATCCTCCCTCCATCAGTGCATCAAGTTCAAGAAGGATGTGATTGAGTACTGTGTCAAAGGAGATGAAAAGTCATTTTCAATTAGAGAGATTGAGATATATGAGGATGCAACCTATTATCTTCCTCAAAACACCCTTTCTTGTGAACTTGGACAAAACTCAAATTCAAAAGAAAAAGAGAGTGAAGAAAAAGAAAAGGCAAAAGAAAAAGAAAAGGCAAAATAAAAAGAAAATAAAATGAAAATATAGTGAACAAGAGGGGAATTGAAGAAGAAATTGATCCGCATATCACCCACACGTTAATTCCATCATATGGACATGTGGGTAGGATGACTCAACCTCCACCAAGTAGAGACAGAGAAAGGAGTTCAGAGGTGGAAGACTGGCCATCACCAATAGGGTTATGTTCCAGTTCATAGGAGTACCCCTACTATTCACATAGTCTTGGAATTCAGTTCAAAGGATGAGTCTAATGTGATTAGCATACCAACCAACCCCTCTCAGGGGGTTTCATTGGAGGTGACACTCGATCTAGAAAGCAACGAAGATCGGGCATCCAGACAAAGTAAAGTATTAAAATCAGATATATATATAAAACTATCAGGTAGTAGTTGGGAACCTTAGCTCTAACCTCACTTTCACCCCAAAAAGTTGAAGGTTTAGTAGTTAAGAAGCCCCTAAGTCTTCTAGTGATATGATGCTAAAGAGATTCTTTTTGGGAACATCATCCTCAAGTCTTGAAGTTGATGTAGAACTTGAGGAGGATTCATTTAAAGAATTAATGGAATTACCATTTGGCATTAACTCTCCTTGTGTTCATAATTTTATATAGAAAGGTTTGGTTCCTCTTACATGGTCCAGGCACAGGTCATAGTATTTTGAAAAGCTATGGAACAACACAGGCAGGGAAGCACAATCAAGAGCAAAACTAGATTTGGTATAGTAAGTCCAGTTGATGACGATGATTACTGCTTAGTTATTACCAATCATTTGGAGTCTGATAGGTTCTTTTCACACAACACCAACTCTTATGATAATGTGTGTTTAGAAGCCTCAGATGATCCAGATGATCTCCAAATCAAGGATGCACCTCTAGAATTTGAAGAAGAGATCCATTCAATAATTGACAAGCTTAAAGAAATCAACCTCAGGACATAAGAAAATCCATGCTCGACATACATCAGTTTGTTGCTGAATGAAGAAGAAACTAATGACTTAGTTAGGCTATTGACTAAGTTTAAGAATTGCTTAGCATGGAGTTATGAAGAGATGTCTGGATTATCTCCTTATAGCAGTCCACAAGCTAGAAATAGATCCTAGCAGTAACCCTATCAAGCAAGCTCTTAGATGCATGCTATTAGAAATCAAACAATAGCTCATTTCTGAAGTCAAGAAACTGATTGATGTTGGTTTCATCAGGGAAGAAAAATATCCTACCTGATTAGCCAGTGCCATCCCAGTTAAGAAGAAGAATGGCCAAATCATCATATGCCAATTTTAGGGACTTAAATAAGGCATGTCCTAAGGATGAGTTTCCTCTTCATATACGAATTAATGATGGACATTGCCTCATCTCATTCAGTGTTCTCTTTCATGGATGGGTCATCTAGCTACAACCAAATCAAGATGTCTCTTGAAAATGAAAGAAATAATACTTTTCGAACCTCGATCAAAATCTTTTGTTATAGGGTCATGCCTTTCTACCTTAAAAATATTGGTGCTACATACCAACGGGCCATAACTCAGATCTTCAATGAACTCATACATCAACAGGTTGAGTGCTATGTTGATGATCTAGTAGTCAAGATCAGAGAAAAGAAAGAATATCTCTTTGACTTGAGAGTAGTTCTCGAATGGTTAAGATAATATAACCATGAAATAAATCCCCTAAAGTGTACATTCGGAGTAGCTTCATGGAAATTCCATGGGTTTGTTATTCGACATGGGGGAATAGAAATAGATCCATAAAAGATTAAAGTTATCTTGTAAATGCCACCTCTTAAGAGTTTAACTCAACTCAGATCTTTCCAAGGGTGGCTAGCATATCTAATATGCTTTATTTCCAACCTATCGGAGATGCAAGATTCTCGACTTATCAAAAAAAGGATGCCAAGTTTAAGTTGGATGATAAGTGTCAGCATGCCTTTGAAGATATCAAGCAGTATTTGGTGAAGCCGTCAGTTCTAGTAGCCCATATCCTGGGCAGGCCACTCATCCTCTACACTACTACATTGGACGACTCTCTCGACACTTTGTTGGTCCAAGTTAGCGATGAAGGGAAGGAGAGTGCTCTTTATTACATCATCCATCATTTAATTCCTACTGAAGTGAACTATCCACCTATTGAGAAACATTGCCTAGCTTTGATCTTTACCTCCCAAAAGCTATGACACTATATGCTTTCTCATAAGGTGAACTTGATTTCCAGAACCAATCCACTATAGTATCTCATGACGGCCAACGCTATCCGGACGGTTGGCACATTGGTCCATGATCCTCTTGCAGTTTGATATCACATTCTTACCCCTCCGTGAGGTAAAAGGATAGGCATTAGTGAATTTCTTAACACACCCACTTCTTATTGATTCTCTGCTTAATGATGATCTCCCTGATAAACAAATCAAGAACTTAGGGGAGGTTGACAACTGCCTATGGGAGATGTATTTTGATGATGTAGCTTTATTTCATAAAGGGGAAGCACCACAATCTACTCTTCTAGAAAGTCAGGGGTAGGAATAGTCCTCCTAACTCCAGACCGCGATGTGATGAGATTCTCATACTATCTTTCCAACCCCTGCACCAACAATAAAGCTAAGTATGAGGCTTTGATTGCTAGAGTTAGCCATCATAGTCAGTGTCAAGAGCATCAACATCTTTGGGGATTCTCAGTTGGTCATCAACCAGATTGTCGGGTCCTACAAGGTTCTCAAACCCAAGCTTCGTCATTACTACGAGTATACCATGAAGTTGTTGGCCCAAATTCCTGAAGTCACCATCTACAAGGTTCTCAGAGCAGAGAACGCAATAGTAGATGCTTTGGCCAAACTTGCCAAATAATTAGCATGTCTGGAAGATGAATCCATTCCAATAAGGGTCCAAAATAGATAAGTCATATCTCTTATTGATGTTGAACTCATCGAGAGACTTCCTCTTGAAGGGGAGGTTGTCGTTGCCTATAAGGACAAGGAGTTGGATTGGAGGCAACCATTCATAGAATATTTGAACACCTGTAAACTACCTCAAGAAAAGTCACAAGCCCATCAGATGAAATAGAGAGCTTTCTCGTATGCTCTCGTTGATGACACCCTATACCGTGTCCTTTAACTAGATGTAGTTACGTTATTTAGATAAACACAAAGCCCATGACATTATAGTTGAGGTACATTCAGGTCTATGTAGAGTGTATCAATCTGGTCCAAAGATGAAGATGAAGATCAAGAGACTAGGATACTACTGGCCTTCGATGATTACATACTACATGGATGTAGCTAGGAGATGCCATTAGTGTCAAGTACACAGTGTGGTTTTACATCAACCACCCAACATTCTACACCCTACACTGGCCTCATGGCCATTCAAGTGTTGGGGTACTGACATTATGGGTTTGATCGATCCTCCTTCCTCCAAGGGTCATCGGTTCATCTCAGCTGCCACTGACTACTTTTCCAAGTGGGCGGAGGCAATCCCACTCAGAGAGGTCACAGCTCAATATGTGCTTCAGTTTTTTAGGAACCATATTGTATATAGGTTTGAGGTGCCTCGATGAATTATATCTGATAATGGTACTGCATTTAGAAGCACCAAGATCAACAATTTTGCCAGAAGACATAGCATAGATTAAAGATACTCCACCATCTACTACTCTAGAGCAAATGGCTTAGCAGAAGCATTCAACAAAACTCTCATCCAAACACTAAAGAAGACTCTTGACAATATTAAACGGTAGTGGAATGAGTAGTTGGTTGAAGCCTTGTGGGCCTACCACACCACATACCAAACTCCAACTCAATCTACCCCATTTTCCTTAGTGTATGGGTCCGAAGCCGTTCTACCTTCACCTAAACGAGAACTTGATTTAGCGGCTCTTTCCAAAAGTTGTGAATGCAAATAAAAAAACATCTCCTTGATAAGCTTCATGACCTGGGGGTCTTCTTAATAGAAGAGACATTTGAAGATAAGCTTGTGCCTGCTTGGAGAGATCATCATAAATTACTGAAGTATATCATTCATGGTACATAAAATATTCAGCCAGAGCCATCATTTTTATCATTGTTACTAATATTAGAACTATTATAAATACTAGAAATAGAATTGGTGTTCTGATCATTATCATTATAAATTATCACACATTTGGGTCTTCTTGAATGAATCTGACAATATTCTTCCTCTAATTCTTCTTCATTTTCTTCTTCCTCTTCTCCCAAATTCTTAGTTAATTTGTATGACCATCAAGAAACCATTTTGCTGATTTCTTCTAGTCAAATCCCAATATATTTCTTTTTCATTTTTTTGTCTACTTAACAAGGGGGTTCACAGCAAATACTAGCTTGGCTCATTATTGTCGTGACAATAGTCTACTTCTTTACATTCAACAGGAATTGCACAAGGTAGATTGATAGAAACCTCTGGTAAAATATCCACCCGTAACCCAGCAAATAAAGTACATTACATTAGGGATTGGTGACTTACCCATTCGGACTTTGGCATTGGGCGTTCTCAAAATGGGTGCTATCGGGTTAGTTAGAGAATAGAGCACGTGCTTGGCATTCCAGTAAGATGAAAAATGATTTCTTTATTCATGAAGAAAGATTTTGATTTGATTGATATCAAATAATGAATTATTCATTCTTATTCATTCATTAAATGATAAATTACTAAAAGTAAAGGAGATACACGATTTAAAAATGGAAGGGTTCTATGAATAATTATGGGAAAATATCAACGATTATTGACTTATTTGTCAAAGAAAAATAAAATGCATTATAAGTAATTAATAGATCAGTTAGATATTCGGGAACCAAAAACTCATTAATGAAAATTAAATTTCTTCTTTGAGTTTCTTATTATTATCCTTGTTCCTATTGATTTTTTAATTCTTTTATTATTAGTTCAATTATTATTATTTTATCTTTTTTATTTTAAGAAATTCATGAATAATGAATTAAGGAAAAAAATATGACTTTACCAGCTACAATTTTTTTTTTTACGATAGTCAATATGCGGCCTCACCACCCATCAATGCATGGTGTTCTTCGACTGATCATTACTCTGGATGGTGAAGATGTTATTGACTGTGAACCTATATTGGGCTATTTACATAGAGGGATGGAAAAATAGCAGAGAATCGAACAATTATACAATATTTGCCTTATGTAACACGTTGGGATTATTTAGCTACTATGTTCACAAAAGCAATAACAGTAAATGCACCAGAATGCTTGGAAAGTGTTCAAGTGCCTAAAAGGGCCAGTTATATCAGAATTATAATGCTAGAGCTCTGATGTAGATGGTGATTGATAGAGTAATTATTGATTGTCACACATAAAAACTTTTTGACTTTCTGGTGGAAATAGATTTAGCTAAAGAAAAAGCTTTTACTGCCTATAAAGATCCTTTTTTCCAAAGATTTCTATGATTATGCTTTTTTGACATAGAAGTATATTTTTTGGAACTGCCATTCAAAAGGTAAGTAACTCCTTTATATTATATATACCGATGAATACATATTTTGACCTAGTGGATAAGCTAGATGTGGATAAGTTAGATAATGAAGAAACTAATAGATTTAAGTAAGAAGCAAGATAAAAGAATCCATATTTTATACCTGCATATTTGGTTTGATAACCTGCTACTAATTCCTCCTCTGTTTCTTGTAAATCAAAAGGTAATCTTTCACATTCTACTAGAGAAGACATTAGAAAAACTAGAAATCCTATGGGCTGATGCCACAGATTTCATCCCCCAAAACCATATTTGGATTGTGCCTCAATTATATCAACTGTGCTTGAACTATTAGATAATTATAGTCGATGATAACACCTTTTAGAACTATAACTCCCATCACTAAGGATAACATTGGGTAGCAAGATCACTACAGAGAAGAATACAAAGTTGTGGTTAGAAGAACTAGAAGGTTTGGAGGAGAGACACCTACGGGCGTGCCAAAACCTCGAGTTGTACAAGGCCAAAATGATTCAAGCTTACAACAAGCTAGTCCACCCTAGGTCTTTCCGAGTAGGAGAACTTGTGTTACTCCTAAGGAGATCAATTGTTGCTAGTCAAAATTTGTGGATGGCAAGTTTGAACCCACTTGGGAAAGCCCCTATGCCATAGAGAAGGTATACCAAGGAGGATCTTATCAGTTTATTGATTGTAAAGGGGAAACTTGATGCTTCCAATTAATGGGCTCTATTGGAAGAAATATTACTCATTAAAATGTTTGAAAACAAATCTATCAATAAAAAAAATCTGATTCCATTTCATCAAAATCTTCTCTTCTTTCTAAGCATTATTTGCTTGTCTTATGAATCCATAATGACGTGTTTAGGGTAGGTGTAAGAGTACCCAATGGCATCATATCCTTCTTTCACAACATAAAAAAATCAAACACAATCTCCCGGTGTTGATAGAATAGGTGTGAGAGAACCCAAGAGGCATCTTATTTTGATTAGCACAACTAAGTTAGGTGTAAGAGAACCTGAGAGGCATCCTTTCTTGGTGGGAATCCTAGTTTCCATCTGTGGCACCACCTTATTAAAATTTCCAAATGTGTTTAAGGTAGGTGTAAGAGAACCCAAGAGTTGTCATATTCCCTTTAACACAAGCATAAAAATAAACACATTTTTTTGTCTCGGGGATGTGGGAGTAAGCTCCCTGTGGCATTAGCTACTCTAGGTCAAGTCTACATGCTACCTCGCTAGTATGTCATCCCAGTGGTCACTTGTTTGGAAGATGTGATTCTCCGCACTTTCTTCCTAACTTGACCATTGCAAACCAACAAGTGCCTTGTTAGTATGATAGACTTCACTACCCAGCCAGTAAGCTACCTCATGTTGATTTTGTTTAAGAAGATATGAGTCCTCGAGATTTCTTCTTGAATCAATCATCTTGATTTAACTAGGTTTAGTATATCTGAGGTTTAGGATAAGTCCCCCAGAGGCTCTTTTTCTATTGACTTCATTTTAGTTGATATAAGTCCCCCAATAGCATTCACTCAGTAGTTTCCCTAGGTCGGATGCCACTTGTTGAGCCAAAGACAGACTATCCCATCGATCAGTTTTTCTATAGAAGGATGTGAGTCCCTGAGCTTTCTTCCTATGCTGATTGTTGCAAATCGACGAGCACCTTAGGTTGGTTGATGTTCGCTATTCTGACAGCAACTCACTTGGTGGATACACCACTCTTGGCAGATGTGAGTCCCTACACTTTCTTCTTGAGTTGGCCACCGAATACCTATTTGATATATGACTAGTCATGTCATCTTCTCTAGGGTTTTGGATTAATCCTTTAGCAGCCCCTTTCCCTGTGGGCACTTGATTTGGATCACATCTTTTGTGACCCATTTAGACACTACTCGTGTTACTCTTGGATTGGACAATCCCCCTTTCCTAGTAGGCACCCCTGTGGTTGGAGAATTTGTTCAGCTGATGCACAGATTCTCCCTTGGTTAAGTAAATCTGAGATAGGTCTAAGCTGATATAATATCCTTCTTAATTTGATCCCTCGCAAACTAACAGGGTCCATGATAAACATACTAAACAAAACAAACAAATTAATTTGCTTGTGGATTAGAAATTCAAGCCCCCAAAGGGACCCTTTTCCCAAACAGGCATCTTATCTTTAGGGCAGTATCAACAGAACTCCCTATAGAAATTACCTTAACTACCTGAGTTGAGATAAATCCATGGGTCAGTACTCACTCCGTAGTCACTCTTAGGTCAAGTTCAATCTATTTTTCCATAAATAAGTTACCCAAGCAGTCATTCTACTTTGGAAGATGTAAGACTATGATGCATTCTCTCTAGCATGACTATCGCAAATTGACGGGCAGCCCTAGGATGGGTTTGATTTGTTTCCCAAAGAAATCGATCACCCCAGTGGTCATTTATAGTGGAAGATGTGAGTCACTGAGCTTTCTTCCCTTAAATTGATCATTGAAAACCAAAAAGTAATCCTTTGGTCGGATAGTTTTCCCATCGGCTAGGAAACTACTCCCTATGGTTCAGTAAATCTGAGATAGGTCTAGGCTAATATAAGCTCCTTCTCAGTGTGATCTATCACAAACCAACAGAATCCATCAAAACAAACTAAAAATGAAATTAATCTCTGACTATATTTGAGTTGATTTAAGTCCCACAGTGGCATTCACTCAATAATGTAGGTTGGTCGATTTGTTTAAAAGCAACTGATCACCCCAGTGGTTTCTTGTTCCTAGAAGATGTGAGTCCCCATGCTTTCTTCTTAAGACTTGACCATTACAAATTGAAAGGCATCCCCTTTGTTGGATAGTCCTACCTTATGGTTGGTAGAAATCTCCCTTTTGATTGGTAAATCTGAGGTAGGTCTAGCCTGATATAAGCTCCTTCTTAGTATGATCCATAATAAATCAACGGAATTCATCAAAACAAAACAAATATGAAATTAATCTTGACTATATTTGAGTTGATCTAAGTCCCCTAGTGGCATTCACTCAATAGACAGCCCTAGGTTGGGTTTGATCTGTTGCCTTGCCAATAGATCACCCTAGCAACTGGTCTCTACTTTGAAAGATGAAAGTCTACTATGCTTTCTTCCTAGTATAGCTGCTACACACTGAAAGGAATTCCCTTTGGTTGTCTAGTTCTACTATGTGTTTAGTAGACTACCCCTTTGGATTGGTAAATTTGAGTTAGGTCTAAGCCTCCATGGCTCCTACTCAGTACGATCTATCGCAAACCAAAAGGGTCCATTTCAAAATCCAAAATTAAAAACTTGAAACAAACAAAAAAAATAATTAATCAATCTAAATTAAATCTCTTGCTTCTCCTCAATGAGATACAAATCTTTATAGTTCCCCAGCAGACTTAGAATTCTAATCCCTCAGTAAGTTTCACAACCTTTCCTCCCTTGTGGATAACTTGAACTTGCCTCTCCAGTGGAGAGTTCACTTGTCTATCCCCGGTGGAGTCAAAATAAATGCAATTAAATAAACAACAAATTGAAACAAATTCAACCCTCTTCCCCAACATAACTTAATTAAAAAAATCAAATTTCTCTCGAGTGAGACTCAAATTAAATCAAACCTCTCATCCCCTTGTGGGTAACTTGAACCTGCTTCCCTAGTAGAAGGTTCATATACTCTATCCCTAGTGGATTCCTCCTTCCCTCTCTTATGTCTTTGACATAAGTAGAGACACATTGCACTAAGCTTTGGATTCCTTCTACACCTCAGGTTAGGAGTAGATTGTCTCTGTTAGTTCTTGTGATCATTCAGTGTTATTGATCATTTCAGTCAACACCAATATGTGCGGCATTCCTTGTCAAGTCACACCACACCTATTGGGTGCCCTTAGTTGACCTCATTTTTAGGATGAGCTCTCAAACCCTCCAACGTAGACATAGGACTCCTCTTAGACTTTAAGAGATCCTTAGTATTAAGATACATCTTGTGATTAGGTGAACACTCAACCTAGCCCTAGAGAGTTAGAAGAGTTAGTCTTAGGGGTGTTGAGAAAATTTGCCTATCCTATAGCTTTAATCACATTCCTCACTTCCTTCTTCCAAGTCAAACTCCAAATCAAATCAACATCAAACCTAAATCAATTCCAGCTTAATTGATTTTCTCTAAACCCAAATTAATGCCAAAAGGTTGAAACCCATGATTGAAACTTATGATTGAAGCTTATGATTGAAATTTCAAGTTCAAAATATTTCCCAAGTCCTTAAATCCCCTCTCATGGACTTAGCCTAAATCAAATCTAAATTAATTCAAATTCTTGAAATTTTCTCATAACTCATTTATATTCTCATTTATATTCACATATATAAATGAAATATAAATTCAAATCTATCAAACTAAATCTAAAATTCAATTTCAAGTTCAAAATATTTCCAAAGTCCTTAATCCCCTCTTAAGGACTTAGCTTAAATCAAATCTAAATAAATTCAAAGTCATGAAATTTTTTCAATGCCCACTTATAATCTCATTTACATTCATATATATAAATAAAATATAAATTTAAATCAATCAATCTAAATCCAAAACTCAAATCCAAATAATAAATCTTTCCTAAGTCACTTTGAATTCCTCTTAAGGACTTAGTCTAGATCATGTTCAAATCACTTCAAATCTTCGAAATTTTCCCATAACTCATTTATATTTTCATTTATATTCATAAATATATATGAAATATAAATTCAAACAACCAAAACCAACTCTAAATTCAATCAAAATCTAACCTAAGCCTTTCAAGTCAAAATCTTGAACTTAGCCAAATCAATTTCAAATCAAGCAAAACTCTTGATTTTTTCTTCATGATTCAATCAATCCTTCAATCATGAATCCAAATATAATTAAAAACTTGAATCACCAAATCAAAACTCATTTCAAAAATCAAACCTAAGTCAAACCCATATTCACCCTTGAACATAAAATTGTCAAATGAGTCAAAACCCATTTGACTTTAAACCACTTGAAAATGGATTTATATTTCAATCATAAGTCCATATGTGAGTTCAATCAAACTCAAATCAAGCTTTGACCAAGCCATTTGACCCACTTAAGCTCACTTGACCCAAAGTGATCTAAAGTACCCTTATGAGCCAAATTCTAATCCTAACCAAATTGGATTGAACTAAGCCCACCTAAGCTTCTCATCATGATCAACAATCATCATGAGATGATCAATCACTCAAACTAGGTCAAACCAAGCCAAACCTAAGGGTTGACCAAGTCAACACTTAGCCAAAATTAAACCCAATATATCCAAAATCCACTATAGGCCAAATTGATTGAAACCAATGATCTAAGTTCATTCATGATCAATGTTTGAATTTGACCAAGTCAACATTTGAGCATGTGGTGAAATTTTTAATATTCTTAAAGAATAAAAATATATACTTCCATCTTCACTCTATGTGAGATAAAATGAGGATGGAAATATACATCTTCTTCTTTTTTATGCATTTTGACATCGCATAGTTCCGCAGATATTCTTATTGAGTTGAGGAGATGTGTATTATCCCTAAAGATAGAAGTCACCACCTTATAATGGACCTAATCACCTCAACAAGGACTCTAAGGACAATGGGTCTACATGTGTACTAAAGATTCTTTCCCTACTTTACATGGAAAAGTAAAGTAGGATTTATTTTAAACCAGGTTGGTTAAGTTCCTTACAGGGGCAAGCCCCCATACTTAATTACATCCTAAGGTATGAGATCCCTTAGAAATACTCTCAATTAAGGTAAGTGATCATTGTCTCCAAAGATTTCAATATGTAGAACTATCAATCGATTAGTTTATTTTGAAAGATCAAATGGGATTGATCAAAAAGAGTGAGTTATTATCAAAGCCAAAGGAAGATAAGTAGGAGAAGCCCACGACACTAGGAAACCTAGCGAGCATCTCAAACTATCCTATGGTTGGGCTTTACATTTTTGAAATTGATTTAATTTATTTGAGTTGAATTTTTTATTAGAAATTTAGGGCTTATGATTATATAACATAAGATTATGAAAATGCTTAAGAGATGAGGATTTATGCTTATTACCCACAAAGGGGAGAAGCAACCTCAGAATCTAATTCTAGGGAGCTTTTGGCCAGGGCCAATAGCACAACTTAAATCTAAGAAAAATGGGTATTTGGTTTGCCTCCAAAATAGAGGACAAACCACCTGACTATTTGGACTTATAACCATCGGGGGTTGCCTCCAACTAACTCCTCCTATGATTTTAAATTCATGTAGGCAAGTCATATGCTTAATGCAAGATTGCTAGGCTATTATTATTTAGAAAGAGACTAAGTCCTAAAACTCACTCATTAAAGAGACTATATTATGCAAGGGTATGCTTCAAATGACCTAGATCTAACATAATTCAGATTTCATTTTTATTTTCATTTTTGGACAATCATTTTGACCCAGACTAATAGGATTCATATGCTTAATGCATGAGAAATGAGATTATTGGACAAAATCAATGAGAAGGGAGAAGGTGTGTTTCCACCATGGCTCTCAAAGGTCAAGCCAAATTTCTCTAGCAAAGGTGAAAGCCCTCCAATCGACAGTGAAAATAATATGCATTTGTGCAAGATGCTATAAAAGAAATACTCATCCAGCTAAGGGGTTGCTAATTCTTTTATCTTGATTTTAGCCTAAGCTTTAGGTGAGGTTATGAGTTCTTTATTTTTAAATTTAAATTGTTAAATTTGGTAGAAGATTTATTTTTCCTTAAGATCCTAATCCACATCCATGTCATACATAAAGCAAGGAAGAAACTATAAAAAGAATGCCACTTAATGCACAAGCTAAACAAATCATCAATCAATTTATAAAGCTAATCGTAAAAGAATAAGAGGCCATTTTTGGTCGGGTACCACCGCACAAACTGAAAAATGAATTGGGTAGCTGAGCTCTACCCTTATATAACCCGGATTACAAATGAATTAAATAAAATTAAGCAAGGAATTCATTATTATGGGGGTCTTCAAGCTTCTTTTCTTCATTCTTATTTTCTTCTTTCTTCTTCTTTTCTTCGTTCTTCTTTGGTTCCTTCTTTCTGAAGGTTGGAAGGTGGATGCTCCAAAGGCTTCACATGGTGCATAAGATGAGATCTCATGACCACTACTCATCCTATTTCCCATAACAATCATTCTAAAATCCTAATTGTGAAAATTATAAGAAAAGGAAAAGTAAATCTAGATAACATCTGCAAAATAGACATTAGATAAACAAACCACATAAAATATCAAACATGTATATTGGACTTATGACCACACACATGGGTGACTAAGTCCACCTGGCCTATTGGATTATGCATAGGGGTATAAGCACCTGCACAGCAAAAGTATTTATATTTTTATTTATCACAGTGCCCCTTAAGCACAATCTACAGAAAATAATGATTAGACTAAATCATCCTATCATTCATTCTATGCACATTCACCCTAACATCCAGACTAAAATATATATCACAAAAAAAAACAAACATAACTATGCACCACTAACCTAAAGCTAGATGTGGTAACTTAGCCTAATGTGTATGCTTTAGAGGTTTGTGTGGTATGATTAGCTATGGCTTTAAGTAATAATTTTCTAAGTGTGAAGAATGTTAAACTTAGAGGAGGGTTTCATTTGAGTGATTTAATTATTTTGGATTGATTTTTTTTATGTTTTGATTGGGTTCAAGCGAATCTTAGAATTATTATTACGTTATAAAGAGAGGGAAAGAGAAGAGAACTTCTCTTTCCTTCCCTAACCTAAGTGATTTTAAAGTAGATTAATGTTTTTAGTTTTGTTTAGTGAATGTTTTATTATGTGTTTTAATTAATCCTAAGTTTAGATGAACTCTAAATAAGCCTACTCAATAAGAAAGGTATTTTAAGATTAAGTAAAATGAACTAAATTCATAAAACATACATCACTTCATTTCTTTCCCGATATGTATAACATGCATATGAATGAGTCCTAAGAATATCTATACATGCAAATGGGAATGTTTAGCACATTTTATGATGCATGCTAAGTAGTTCATTTAGGAAAATTTGAATGTTTATGATGCATGATTTTTATTTAAGTAGCAAAGGGGTTTCTTATCCAATTTCACATGCGCATATGAATGTATGAAAGGCATAAGTGAGTATGACGCCATTGTTAACCAGGGGTGTAAGGTACAAGACTTATTTAGGGCTACATAAAGCCTCGCAACCCTGAGGTTGTCCAGACTAATATACCATTTTTCTTAAATACAAACACATGTACAAAAGAAATAAATGGAAAAGAAAGAGATGTTAAAAGTTTGTGTTTATATTTTAGATTTACTTAAGAAATTTATGTGTTAATGTAAGGATCCTTCTTAGGTTATAACATGGGAGAGGATAAGAGTAGATTTTTGGCAGGTGTTATATTCTTTTAAAAGAATTATACACTTTGCACATCTTATTCAAGTCCATGTTAAGAGGAAAGAAAGGAAACCAACATAAGGCACATTTTTATATTCACATGCAAACTTACAAATAAAGTACAAGTAGAACACTTTCAGTTTTAGGTAATTGATCCACATATATTTAAAAATAATTTGGATTTAATAATGATAATAGCCATTCATATTTCTAACTTTAGCCAAAACATGCAAGTTTGACAAAAGAAATATTTTCATTTTAAATTTGATTTTTGAAAAGCATGAATGTATGAAATCATATGACACACACATTTAACATGTTAGGAAGAACTCAAATAATGAAAGCATGTAAACACATTCACCTTAATTAATTCCTAAAGACAATCTTATAAAATAAGAGAGAGCTTAAAGCAAATCAAAGTTTATTTAATGTGTTTTTTATTAGATTTTAAGTTTGATTTCATTTTTAAAATGTGAGTTGAGTTTATTGTTTCTAACCCATTCCACATGTGTTTGATATTTTTTTTCAATTTTTAGATGATTAGATTCATTTTATATTTTCATTAGGTTAAGGTATGAATTAAGCATGCTAATTACCCCTTACCTACACCACCTTAGCATAGTTAATCAAATAATCATGAGCCAATGAGATGACATAAATCACACAAATAATTTAAATTTGTAATGCACCTAGGAAGAAAAGGCCTAATGCAATTTGGCTCATGATTAAAAGCTAAGGGATTTAACTTAAGTAATTTCAAAAATACTCTTCACACATATAAGTTGAATCTTGATTTCCTTACTTGCACTTAGGCTCTTGAACACCTAAGCATATACCCAAGAAGAATTAATTGAGTTTTGGAAAGTTTTAGGATTTTAAGAAATTAATTAATAGGCTAATTAGTGAATTAACTATTTAATTAAGAGAGGATTAAGGAAGAAAAGAGAGTTTAAGGAATAGCTTAGGGGAAATGACCCAAAATTATTCCTTAAACCTCCTATTTGCTCAAATAGACCTTAATCAACTTCAACAAAGGATTAAACCACTAATCAAACCCTTAAATAACCTTAATTTATTTTAAGGGGATAATTAGGGAATGAACTAACAATTATCCTAATTAAGCCACCAATAAATCTCAAGAAAATTAGGAGAGGTAGAAGTCACCCTTCTAATTACACCCAAGAAGTTTGAGATTAATTAGTGGATTAATTAGGGAGTAATTAGAAAATTAATATTCCTGATAAAATCTAAATTCAGAGAAAATAACTATTCAAAATTAATTAAAATCAATTTTAGAATATTTTATGTTCAATTATCTTTCTAATGAAATTTATTTCATATTTTTGTTTGATTTTTCTATGTTAAGATATGAATTTTAGAAGTTTAGGTAATTAATTAGAATTATTTAAACCCTAATTAAATTCTTAATCCCTAAAGGTGCCACACATGCAGCTGTCACGACATCCCTTTACACGCAGCATGCTCTGATTGGTAATTTAAAATGTCACATCATGAATGCTGGGTATTTTACTTTTCTCATGATCAAGGATTGGATGACTGAGATTAAAGCCATGGATCAGAGGATTAAAATAAGATATATAGCATTTTTTAATCTCAGCCGTCCATTCAAAATGCACAGATGAATGCCCAGAGATCCTTCCCTGATAACACCTGTGAACAATGGAGGCCATCCATGTTCTAGGGGATGATCCGAGCTTGATTGAGCTTGGATTGATCCCAAATTTTACCCATACCATCAACATGCATAGGATATTACATCCAACTATCAAGATCATATGAGGTTAACATTTCTTTCATAAAACTCCACACCGCATTGAATTTAATGGCCTAAAAATGGCTAACCTCACCGGAGGTGATCACCAGCACTTAAATTTTTTCTTTTCTTCTTTCGTCTTTTCTTCTTTCTTCTTTGGTTCCTTCTTTTGGAAGGTTGGAAGGTGGATGCTCTAAAGGCTTCACATGGTGCATAAGATGAGATCTTATGACCACTACTCATCCTAATTCCCATAACAATCATTCTAAAATCCTAATTATAAAAATTACATGAAAAGGAAAAGTAAATCTAGATAACATCTATAAAATAGAGATTAACTAAAAAAACCACACAAAATTTCAAGCATGAATATTGGACTTATGACCCCACACATGGGTGACTAAGTCCACCTAGTCTTTTGGATTATGCATAGGGGTATAAGCACCTACACAGCAAAAGTATTTATATTTTTATTTATCACAGAGCCCCGTAAGCACAATCAACAGAAAATAATGATTAGACTAAATCACCCTATCATTCATTCTATGCACATTCACCCTAACATCCAGACTAAAATATATATCATAAAATAAAAGCAAACATCAAACCGTGCACCGTCCTAACCTAAAGCTAGAAGTGGGGACTTAGCCTAATGTGTATGCTTTAGAGGTTTGTGTGTATGCTTAACTATGAATTTAAGTTATAATTTTTTAAGTGTGAAAAATGTTAAACTTAGAGGAGGGTTTCATTTGAGTGATTTAATTATTTTGGATTGATTTTATTTTATGTTTTGATTGGGTTCAAGCGAATCCTAGAATTAATTATTCAGTTATAAAGAGAGGGAAAGAGAAGAGAACTTCTCTTTCCTTCCCTAACCTAAGTAATTTTAAAGTATATTCATGTTTTTAGTTTTTTAGTGAATGTTTTATTATGTTTTTTAATTATTCCTAAGTTTAGATGAACTCTAAACAAACCTATTCAAAAAGAAAGGTATTTTAAGATTAAGTAAAATGAACTTAATTCACAAAACATACATCACTTCATTTCTTTCCCAATATGTATAGCATGCATATGAATGAGTCCTAACAATATCTATACATGCAAATGGGAATGTTTAGCACATTTTATAATGCTAAGTAGTTCATTTAGGAAAATTTGAATGTTTATGATGCATGATTTTTATTTAAGTAGCAAAGGGGTTTCTTATCCAATTTCACATGCACATATGAATGTATGAAAGTCATAAGTGAGTATGATGCCATTGTTAACCAGGGGTGTAAGGTACAATACCTATTTAGGGCTACATAAAGCCTTGCAACCCCGAGAGTGTCCAGACTAATATACCACTTTCCTTAAATACAAACATATGTACAAAAGAAATAAATGGAAAAGAAAGAGATGTAAAAAGTTTGTGTTTATATTTTAGATTTACTTAAGCAATTTATATGTGTTAATGTAAGGATCCTTCTTAGGTTATAACATGGGAGAGGATAAGAGTAGATTTTGGCGTGTATATCTTTTAAAAGAATTATACACTTTGCACATCTTATTCAAGTCCAAGTTAAGAGGAAAGAAAGGAAATCAACATAAGGCACATTTTTATATTCACATGCAAACTTACAAATAAATTATAAGTAGCACACTTTCAATTTTAGGTAATTGATCCACATATATTTAAAAATAATTTGGATTTAATAATGATAATAGCCATTCATATTTCTAACTTTAGCCAAAACATGCAAGTTTGACAAAAGAAATATTTTCATTTTAAATTTATATTTTTGAAAAGCATGAATGTATAAAATCATATGACACACACATTTAACATGTTAAGAAAGAACTCAAGTAATGAAAGCATGTAAACACATTCACCTTAATTAATTCCTAAAGATAATCTTATAAAATAAGAGAGAGCTTAAAGCAAATCAAAGTTTTTTTAATGTGATTTTTATTTGATTTTAAGTTTGATTTAATTTTGAAAATGTGAGTTGAGTTTGTTGTTTCTAACCCATTCCCACATGTGTTTGATATTTTTGTTCAATTTTTAGATGATTAGATTCATTTTATATTTTCATTAGGTTAAGGTATGAATTAAGCATGTTAATTACCCCTTACCTCCACCACCTCAGCATAGTTAATCAAATAATCATGAGCCAATGAGATGACATAAACCATGCAAAGAATTTAAATTTTTAATGCACCTAGGAAAAAAAGGCCCAATGCAATTTGGCTCATGATTAATGATTAATTAAGCTAAGGGATTTAACTTAAGTAATTTCAAAAATACTCTTCACACATATGAGTTGAATCTTGATTTCCTTACTTGTACTTAGGCTCTTGAACACCTAAGCATCTACCCAACAAGAATTAATTGAGTTTTGGAAAGTTTTAGAATTTTAAGAAATTAATTAAGAGGTTAATTAGTGAATTAACCATTTAATTAAGAGAGGATTAAGGAAGAAAAGAGAGTTTAAGGAATAGCTTAGGGGAAATGACCCAAAATTATTCCTTAAACCTCCTATTCACTGAAATGGACCTTAATCAACTTCAACAAAGGATTAAACCACTAATCAAACCCTTAAGTAACCTTAATTTACATTAAGGGGGTAATTAGGGAATGAACTAACAATTATCCTAATTAAGCCACCAATAAATCTCAAGAAAATTAGGAGAGATAGAATTCATCCCTCTAATTACACCCAAGATGTTTAAGATTAATCAGTGGATTAATTAGGGAGTAATTAGCAAATTAATATTCTTGATAAATTCTAAATTCAGAGAAATAACTATTCAAAATTAATTAAAATCAATTTTAGAATATTTTATGTTCAATTATCTTTCTAATGAAATTTATTTCATATTTTTGTTTTATTTTTCTATGTTAACATATGAATTTTGTGAAGTTTAGAGCAATACGTAACCGATTTAAACCCTAATTAAATTCTTAATCCCTACGAGTGCCACACATGCAGCTGACACGACATCCCTTTACACGCAGCATGCTCTGATTGGTAATTTAAAATGTCACATCATACATGCGGGCGTATGTATCTTTCTCATCCGATCAAGGATCGGATGACTGAGATTAAAGCCGTGGATCAAAGGATTAAAATAGGATATATAGCGTGTTTTAATCTTAGCCGTCCATTCAAAATGCACAGATGGATGCCCAGAGATCCTTCCCTGATAACACCTGTGCACAATGGATGTCGTCCATGTTCTAGGGGATGATCCGAGCTCATTTGAGCTCGGATTGATCCCAAATTTTACCCACACCATCAACATGCATAGGATATTACATCCAACTATCAAGATCATATGAGGTTAACATTTCTTTCATAAAACTCCACACCACATTGAGTTTAATAGTCAAAAAAGGCTAACCTCACCGGAGGTGATCACCAGTGCTCAATTCCCTTGGAGAAGCTTTGTCTGGTTGGGATGAAGCTTAGGTGAAAGTTTGAGGGGCTAAGGTTGAGTGGATCTTCCTATGGGTCACCTCCTCATTAGCTTAAGCTCAGTTTTGATCGAATTGGATCTCCCCTTACTTCAAGAACTTGGAAGAGAGCTTGGGTGCACTCGACTTAGACCTCTGATAAAGCTTGAAGAGGGAATTGAGTGGAGTTTAAGTGTGGAGAAAGTTGGCAATTCAATGGACCTCCCCTACTTTTACTTAAGAAAAATCATGAAGATGCAAATTGAATCTCCCTCTAGGAAGCTTAGGATCACTTGCAAATGGCTCCTATGACTCTCTAAGCTTTAGTCAATAATTAATCTATTGAGATTCAAATGAATTAGGGGAGTATATCTCCTCCTTTAGTAATCAGACGGTTGAGCATAAGTTTATCATTTTGATCTAATTGCCAAGATTAACATGGTTGTTTGAGTTGTTAGGATTGTCCTTGAGTTAGTTTTAGGCTAGGGAGTGGGAATATGAACTTCCCATGTGAAAATAAGTGGATGCATGATTCCCATGTGGCCATTTTAAGGGGAGTGGTTGGTTTGGCCATTGGGTCTGACCAAACCCATTGCATGGCATCACCCGTCCTAGTGTTCACTTGATCTATTAGGAGAGCATCAAGTAGGTATGAAGAGAATTTGACCAAATTTTAAACGGAATTGGCCACAATTTGCTCTATTTCCTGGTGGTAAAATGCTCATTTGGCTAATTTTTGAAATTGGATATGTTGAGTATGTTGAGAAAATAGGTTTGATCAAGTTTCACTGAATTTGGAGTTCATTTGGAATGAATTGGCCCATGTTGACTCATTTAGGTCAAAATGGGTCAACTTGGGTCAAGTTGACCAATTGGTCATATTGGGTCAAACCAAGGGTTGGGTCAAGTTCATATGACCATTTGAATTATTTTGGTACCTTTGGTTTGATTCAATTTGGTTAAGGTTTGAATTTGGTTCATATGACTTCATTTAGGTCAAATGGGTCAAGTTGACCAATTTGACCCATTTGACCTATTTGAGCTAGGTCATGGGTAGGTTTAGGTTTGGTCAGTCATATGAATTGGATTGGTATCTTTGTTTCTAATCAACTTTGATTAAGTTTAAATTTGGCTCAATATGACACTTTAGGTCAAGCTGGGTTCAAGGTCAATTGGGCTAGGTTAGGTCTAGTTCGCCAATTGAGGCTTTGGTCAAGTTCAAAAAGTGGTTTAGAATGAACTTGACTCATTGGTTTCAAAAAAATTGGCTTAGATCAAGTTTTGACACATTTTGACTTTTTTGGTCAAGTTGGGTCAACAAGTCAAGTGGGCTTAGGTTAGGCTCAAATGTTGACTTGCTGAAGTTCAAACATTAATTATGAATGAACATAAATCATTAGTTTCAATCAATTTGGCCTATGGTGGATTTTTGCTATGTTGGGTTTCATTTTGGATAAGTGTTGACTTGACCAACCCTTATGTTTGACTTGGTTGACCCAATTTGAGTGATTGATCATCTCATGATGATTGTTGATCATGGTGAGAGGCTTAGCTGAGTTTGATTCAATCCAATTTAGTTAGGATTAGAATTTGGCTCATGAGAGTACTTTAGGTCACTTTGGGTCAAGTGAGCCTAAGTATGTCAAATGGCTTGGTCAAAGCTTGATTTGAGTTTGATTGAACTTGTATATGGACTTAGGTTTGAAATATAAATCCATTTGCAAGTGGTTTGAAGTGAAATGGGTTTTGATTCATTTGAAAATTTTAAGTTCAAAGGGTGAACATGAAATGGATTTTGGCTTGATTTTTGAATTTAGTTTTGGTTAAGTGATTGAAGTTTGTACTTATATTTGGATTCATGATTGAAGGATTGATTGAATCATGAAGAAAAATCAAGGATTTGAAGTTGATTTGGCTAAGTTCAAGATTTTGACTTGAAAGGCTTAGGTTGAATTTTGAATGAATATGAATTTAATTTTTGTAAGTGGTTTTGATTGTTTGAATTTATATTTCATTTATATATGTGAATATAAATTAGAATATAAATGGGCTATGAGAAATTTTCAAAGATTTTAAGTGATTTGAATATGATCTAGGCTTAAGTCCTTAAGAGAAAATCAAAGTGACTTAAGAAAGATTTGGAATTTTGGATTTGAATTTTAGAATTAGTTTGATTGATTTGAATTTATATTTCATTTATATATGTGAATATAAATAAGAATATAAATGGGTTGTGAGAAAATTTCATGAATTAGAATTTAATTGAAGATGATTTAGGCTAAGTTCTTATGAGGGAATTAAGGACTTAGGAAATTTTTGGAATTTCAATCATGGGCTTAAATCATGGATTTCAATCATGGGTTTCAATCATGGATTTCAATCATATGGTATTGATGCGAGTTTGGAGAAAATAAAATAAGATTGATTTGGAGTTTGAGAAAATCAATTAGGATTGATTTGAAATTTGACTTGAAGGAAGGAAGGTGAGGAGTGGCTCAAGCTAAGGGTAGGCAGATTTTCCTAACACCCCTAAGGCATGACCTATTCCTATGGTTAACTCTTCTAAATCTCTGAGGCTGGGTTGAGTGTCCACCTAATCACTAGATGCGTCTTAAGACTAAGGATCTCTTAAAGTCTAAGAGGAGCCATATGTCTAAGATGGAGGGGTTGAGAGCTCATCCTAAAAATGAGGTCAATAAAGGGCGCCCAATAGGTGTGGTGTGACTTACAAGAAACACCACATGTATTGGTGTTGACCGAAATGATCAACAACACCGAAAGATCGCAAGCACTAATAGAAATAATTTATCCCTAACCCAAGGCATAGAAAGAATCCAAAGCTTAGTGTAACATGACTCTACTTATGTCAAGGACATAAGAGAGGGAAAGAGGAATCCACTAAGGATGGAATACATGAACCTTCCACTAGGGAAGCATGTTCAAGTCATCCACAAGGGGATGGGAGGTTTGTTTTGATTTGAGTCTCGCTGGGGAGAAAATTACACTGGGGAATAGGGTAGAATTTATTTTAATTTTTAGATTTGGAATTTTGAGATGGGCCCTGTTGGTTTGCGATGGATCACAGTGAGTAGGAGCCATGGAGGCCTAGACCTAACTCAGATTTACCAATCCAAAGAGGTAGTCTACTAAACACATAATAGGACTAGCCAACCAAAAGGATGACTTTAGGTATGTAGCAATTGTACTAGGAAGATAGCATAGTAGACTTACATCCTCCATAGTAGGGACGTGTTGCTGGGGTAATCAATTTGCAAGGCAACAGATTGAACCCAACCTAGGGCTGACTATTGAGTGGATGTCGCTAGGGGACTTAGATCAACTCAAAGATAGTCAAGATTAATTTCACTATTAGATTTATTTTGATGGATTCCGTTGGTTTACGATGGATCACACTGGAAAGGGGCTTATATCAGCCTAGACCTATCTCAGATTTACTAAATCAAAAGGAGTAGCTTCCCAACCGATGGGAGAACTATCAGACCAAAGGAGTGTCTTTTAGTTTGCAATGATCAATTGAAGGGAAGAAAGCGTGAGGACTCACATCTTCCACTACAAAAGACCACTAGGGTGATCAGTTTCTTTGGGCAACAAATCGAACTCGACCTAGGGCTGTTGTCGATTTACGACAATCATGCTAGAAAGAATGCTTCATTATCTTACACGGTGAGGTAACTGTAATGAAAAATGTATTGAACCCAACCTAAGGGCGACTGCGGAGTGAGTGTCGACTCGGGGACTTATCTCAACTCAGGTAGTCAGGCAATTCTTATAGGGAGTTCTACTGACACTGCCCTAAAGATAGGATGCCTCCTTGGGAAAAGGGGCCCTTTGGGGGCTTAAATTCCAAATCCACAAGAGAATTAAATTATTTGTTTTGTTTAGTTTGTTTATCATGGACCTATTAATTTGCGAGGGATCAAACTGAGAAGAAGCTTATATCAATATCTATAATTTATTGAACCAAGGGAGAATCTACGCATTTTCTGAACAAATTTTCCAACCACAGGGATGGCTACTAGGAAAGGGGGATTGTCCAATCCAAAAGTAACTCGGGTAGTGTCTAAATGGGGTTACAAATGACTTGATCTAAATAGAGTGCATGCAGGGGATGGGGCTGCTAAAGGGCTTAATCCAACACCCTAGAGGAGATGACATGGCTAGTCATATATCCAATAGGTGTTTGGTGTCCAATCGAGGACTCACATGCAAGAGTGGTGTACTCAGGGTGAGTCACTTGCTCCATAGTGAACATCAACCCTAAGGTGCCCGTCAATTTAAAACAATCACTAGGAAGAAAGCTGACTCACATCCTCCATAGCCTGATTCTTTGGGATAGTCACGTCTTGAGGTGTTATCCAACCTTAGGAGACTACTGAGTGAATGCCATTGGGGAGACTTATATAAAGTCAAATGTAGTAAAGAGGAAAGGAGCCTCTAAGGGACCTATCATAAATCTCAAATATACTCGACCTAGTTAGATCATGATGATTAGTTCAAGAAGAAAGCTTGGGGACACACATATTCTTAAATAAAATCAACACGAGATAACTTACTGGTTGAGCAGTGAAGTCTACTATACTAACAAGGCTCATTGGTTTGTAATGGTAAAGTTTGGAAGAAAGTGTGGGGACTCACATCTTCCAAACAAGTGACCACTCGGGTGACATACTAGCGAGGTAGCATGTAGACCCGACCTAAAGTAGCTAATGAGTGAGTGCCACATGGGGCTTTCTCTAATATCAAAATGGATCGAGACAAAAGATTTGTGTTTATTTTTTATGCATGTGTTAAAAGGGAATAGGATGCCTCTGGGACTCTTATACCTACCTTAAACACACTCAAGTATTTTGATGAAACGATGTCATGGATTGCAAATAAAAATTTCCACTAAAAAAGGATGCCGCTTGGGTTCTCTTACACTAACTTAATTGAGCTAATCGAAATAGGATGTCACTTGAGTTCTCTTACACCTATTCTAATAGCATCAAAAAATTGTGTTTGTGTTTGTGAAAGAGGGATAGGTTGCCACTGGGGGACTCTTACACCTACCCTAAACATGTCACGGTGGATTCGCAAGACAAGCAAACAATGCTTCGAAAGAAGAGAATATTTAGATGAAATGGAGTAAGATTTTTATTGATTGATTGAATTATTCTCAAACATAATTTCTTTCATGGGTAATATTTCTTTAGATAGAGCCCATTAGTTGGAAGTATCGGGTGTTCCCCTTTACAATCAATGAGCTGATAAGATTCTCCTTGGTAGGTCTTCTCTATTACATAGGGGCCTTCCCAAGTTGGTTCAAACTTGCCTCCCATTTTTCAATAGGAAACAATTGGTCTCCTTAAGATTAACACAAGTTCTCCTACTCTGAAAGAGCTCGGGCGGACCGACTTATTGTGAGCTTGAATCATTTTGGCCTTGTACAACTCGAGGTTCTAACACGCCTGTAGGCGACTCTCCTCCAAACCTTCGAGTTCTTCTAACAGCAACTTTGCATTCTCCTCTGTAGTGATCTTACTACCCAATGTTATCCCTAGTGAAGGGAGTTAAACTTTTAATGGTAAAACAGCTTCGAACCCATACACTAAAGAAAATGGGGTAGACTGAGTTAGGGTTCGGTAAGTGGTGCAGTAGGCCCACAAGGCTTTAACCAACTGCCCATTCCACTATAACTTATTATTGTCAAGAGTTTTCTTCAATATTTGGATGAGAGTTTTATTGAATGCTTCTGCTAAGCCAATTACTCTGGGGTAGTAGATGGTGGAGTATCTCTAATCTATATCGTGTCTTCTAAAAAATTTAGTTTTGTTTGAAAATGAAACTTCCATTCAATAGGTGTGGGTACATTGAATGGAAATGTTCATTCGAGCTTTTTGAAGGATGATTGTTCATTTTATTTTTGAAAATGAAATCTTCATCAAAATGAATAGACGGAAGATGTTAATTTGTGCTTTTAGAAAAGATTGTTAGTTTTATTATTTTTTTTAAAGATTCCTACATGTAACAATTATGAGAATTGTTAAATGAGGGAAATTTAAGAAAATTTTGTGGAAAATATTTTATTATGTGCATTTTTTGAAAGAGTGCTTTTTGAAAAGCATGATTTTTATTAGGGTTTATTTTGTCTTCATTATTTTAAAATGAACCTTTCCTTATCATAGAAATGATAAGGAGAAAGTCTTTAAATATTTTTTTTATTTAGATCTTATTATTTTTACTCATTGGAGAACCCAATGGGGGCTTTAAGACCAACATAGGGTGAGGTCTTAAAACATAAAGATGTTGGCTAGCTCAACTTAAGGATGAAATAAACAAAGTGCCAATGGAACAAGGGATAGTCTTGGATTCCTACCAAAGTACAAACCCACTATCTATGCTTCGAGACAATGATCATTTACCAAAGATGGAGAGAGAAACCATCTCTAGCGGAGTCGCCAAAAAAATCTATGGTGAAATTTTTAATATTCTTAAAGAATAAAAATATATAATTCTTTCTTCACTCTATGTGGGATAAAATGAGGATGAAAATATATATCTTCTTCTTTTTTATGTATTTTGACACCACATAGATCCTTAGATATTTTTATTGAGGATGATCAGGTATGTCATTAAGGAGAGGTGCACTATCCCTAAAGATAGAAGTCACCACCCTACAATGGACCTAATCACCTCAACAAGGACTCCTAAGGATAATGGGTATGCATGTGTACCAAAGATGCTTCCCTTACTTTATATGAAAAAGTAAAGTAGGGTTTATTTTAAACCAAGTTCGTTAAGTTCCCTACAGGGGCAAGCCTCGATAGTTACTTATAGGGGTGAGATCCCTTAGAAATACTCTTGATTCAGGTAAATGATCATTGTCTCCAAAGATTTCAATAGGTAGAACTATCAATCGACTAGTTTATTTTGGAAGATCAAATAGGATTGATCAAAAAGAGGGAGTTATTATCGAATCCAAAGGAAGATAAGTAGGAGAAGCCCATGATGCTAGGAAACCTGGAGAGCAACTCTAGGCTGAGTTCTTAAGAGAAAATCAAAGTGACATAGGAAAGATTTGAATATGATCTAGGTTGAGTCCTTAAGAGAAAATCAAAGTGACTTAAGAAAGATTTTGAAATTTGGATTTGACTTTTAGATTTAGTTTGATTGATTTGAATTTATATTTCATTTATATATGTGAATATAAATGAGAATATAAATGAGTTGTGGGAAAATTTCATGAATTGGAATTAATTTGAAGATGATTTAAGCTAAGTCCTTAAGAGGGAATTAAGGACTTATGAAATTTTTGGAATTTCAATCATGGGCTTAAATCATGGATTTCAATCATGGGTTTCAACCATGGATTTCAATCATATGGTATTGATGGGAATTTGGAGAAAATCAAATAAGATTGATTTGGAGTTTGAGAAAATCAATTAGGATTGATTTGGAATTTGACTTGAAGGAAGGATGGTGAGGAGTGGTTCAAGCTAAGGGTAGGAAGATTTTCCTAACACCCATAAGGCATGACATAATCCAACAGCTAACTCTTCTAAATCTCTAGGGCTAGGTTGAGTGTCCACATAATCACTAGATGTGTATTAAGATTAAGGATCTCTTAAAGTCTAAGAGGAGCCCTATGTCTATGATGGATGGGTTGAGAGCACATTCTAAAAATGAGGCCAACAGAGCCTAACTCAGCCCAATGGCCACTTGACCTAAGTTGACCCAACTTGACCGAAAAAGTCAAAATGTGTCAAAACCTTATCTAAGCCAAATTGATTGAAACCAATGGGTCAAGTTTATTCAAAAATGATTGTTGAACTTGACCACAGCCTCAATTGGCCAACTAGACCTAACCTAGCCCAATTGACCTTAAATCGAACTTGCCTAAAGGGTCATATTGAGCCAAATTCAAATATAAACCAAATTAATTGGAAACAAAGATATCAATCCATTTCATATGACCAACAAAACATGAACCAACCCATGACCTAACCCAAATAGGTCAAATGGGTCAAATTGTCAACTTGACCCATTTGACCTAAATGAAATCAAATGAATCAAATTCAAACCTAAACCAAATTGAATCAAACAAAAGCCACCAAAATATTTCAAATAGTCATATGAACTTGACCCAACCCATGGTTTGACCCAATTTGACCAATTGGTCAACTTGACCCAAGTTGACCCATTTTGACTTAAATGGGTCAACATGAGCCAAATCATTTCAAACTTACTTCAAATTCAATGAAACTTGACCTAACCCTTTTTCCAAACATACCAAACATATTCAAGTTGAAATCCAATCCAAATGACCCCTAGGTTAAAGGGTAAGTTTTGGCCAAATCCACTTGGAATTTATTCAAATCCTCTCCATAACCACTTGGCTCCCTCTTTGTGAATCAAGTGAACACTTTGGAGTGTGATACACCCAACTAATGGGTTTGGGTCAGCCCAACCTAGCCTAACGCTAAAACCAACCACTTGCATGAAATTAAGCACATGGAATCCCTCCTCCACTTGATTTAAGCACATGGGAGCTCCACTAATCCACTCCTCTAGCCAAACCATTGCAAGGACACGCGACTTTAACCACCGTCTGATCCTTAATTGGACGAGTGAGGAGAAAGCGTGTAGCGCTGATGCTGACACGGTGCTACAATGTGATAACTTTAATATCAAATCTCATCATGCCACATGGAAAGCGCATGCCATGTTAATGATCCACGTGGCACCGACGGGATTAGATATTTAATTAGGCTATTAAATACTTAATTAATCATGAAAACTTCTTAAATTTATATCTAAGACTAGAAAAATCAGAAAAATATGAAATAAATTGCATTGGATAGATAATTGAACAAAGAATATTCTAAAAATAATTTGAATAGATTTTAAATAGTGCTTTTCTCTAGATTTGAGTTTTATTGGGAATGTTATTTTGTTAATTACCCTCTAATTATTTTACTGATTAATCCAAAACTTCTTGTACATAATTAGTGGGATGACTCCTAACTTTCTTAATTTTCTTGGGATTTATTGGTGGCTTAATTAGAGGAATTACTAGTTCATTCCTTAATCAGTCCCTTAATATAATTAAAATTAATTAAAGGTATAATTAGTGGTCTAACCCTCTGATTGAGTCAATTAAGTTTTTTTAAGTGAATATGATATTTAGGAATAATTTTGGGATACTTTCCTTAAGATATTCCTTAAACCCTCTTCCTTAATCCAACCTTAATGGGTTAATTCATTAATTACCCCTTTCACAAAATTCTAAAACTTTTCAAAACACAATTAATCTATCTTGGGTAGATGCGTAGGTGTTCAATAACCTATAGTACATTAAATAAATCAAAACCCAACTCACATGTGTGAGAGGGGTTATGAAAGTACTTAAGTTAAATCTCTTAGGTTAATTAATCATTAATCATGTGCCAATTGCATTAGGCCATTTTCTTTTCTAGGTGAATTCGATTTAAATTCATTGTGTAGTTTTATGTTATCTCATTGGCTTATAATTATTTGATTAAGTATGCTAAGGTGGTATAGGTAAGTAACACACTTAATTCATACCTTAACCTAACCAAAGCATAAAATTGATATAATCACCTAAAAATTAAACTAAAATAACAAACATATGTGGGAATGGGTTAAGAACAGCAAACTCACCTCACATTTCTCAAATTAAATCAAACTCAAAACAAAATCAACCTTCCTTAAAAATAATTTGATTTGCTTTAAGCTTTCTTATTTCATAAGATTATCTTTAATAATTAATTAGGGTGAATGTGTTTACATGCTTTCATCACTTTAGCTCTTTACTAATATGCTAAATGTGTATGTCATATGAGTTTCATGCATTCATGCTTTTCAAAAAACAAATTCAAAATGAAATATTTTCTTTATGTCAAATTGCATGTTTTGGCTAAAGTAAAAAAATATGAATGGCTATTATCATTATTAAATCCAAACCTATTTTAAAAATCTACAAATCAAATACCTAAAATTGAAAATGTGCTACTTATAATTATTTATAAGCTTACATGTGGATATAAATATGAAGATGTGCATAGTGTAGCTCTCCTTCTCTTTTCTTTTGGCATAATTTTGAATAGGATTTGGCAAAGTGTATAGTTCATTTGAAAAGAACACAACACTTGCCTATTCTCATTCATATTCATTCCTATGCTATTACTCAAGAAGGGCATCTACACTTGCACATATAAATTGCATAAACAAAATAAATAAACAAATACAAACTTTATGCATCTTTCTTTTCCATTCATTTCTTTTGTACATGTATTTGTATTTAAGGAAAGTGGTATATTAGTCTGGAAAACCCCGAGGTTGCGAGGCTTTAAGTAGTCCCAAATATGTCTTGTACCTTACACCCCTAGTGCTAATAATGGTGTCATACTCACTTATGCTTTTCATACATACATGTGTGCATGTGAAAAATGGATAAGAAAATCTCTTTTCTACTTAATGAAAGTCATGCATCATAAAGCATTCCAATTTTTATGTATGCTAAAAATCATAAAGTGTGCTAAACATTTCCATATGTATAGATATGCCTAGATTCACATATGCATGCACATACATGTTGGGAAAGAAATGAATGTGTGTTTTGTGATATTAATTCACTCTACTTAATCTTAAAATATCTTTCTTTTTGAATATATTTATTTAAGGAAAATATAAACTTAGGATTAATTAAAACATATAATAAAATATTCACTAAATAAAATTAAATATGAATCCACTTTATAAATTACTTAAGGTAGGGAAGGAAACAGAAGTTCTTTTATTTTTTTTCCTTATCTTTAAAACTTAGTAATTAATTGTAGGATTTACTTAAACCAAAATAAAATACAAAATAAAATTGACCCAAATCAACTAAACACTTAAATAAAACCACCCATCTAAGTTGAACATCTTCACACTTAAAAAATCTAAACCTTAAAGCCATAGCTAGGCATACCACACAAACTTTTTTAAAGCACACACATTAGGTTAAGTCACCACTTCTAGCTTTAGGTTAGGGCGGTGCATGGATTGATGTTTGCTTTTATTTTGTGATGTATTGTTTTTATTCTAGATGTTAGGGTGAATGTGTGTAGAATGAATGGTAGAATGATTTAGTCTAATCATTATTTTATTCAGGGGATTGTGCTTAAGGGGAGTTGTAATAAAAATATAAATGCTTTTGTTGCGTTTATCTTAAGCATAAGCATAATTCAGTGGACTTGATCACCCATGTGTGGGGTGCTAAGTCTAATATACATGCTTGGGATTTGTATGGTTTGTTTATCTAATATCTATTTTGTAGGTGATAATTAGATTTACTTTTCCTTTTCATGTATCTTTTGCAATTAAGATTTTGGAATGAATGATATGGGGGATTAGGATGAGCATTGATCTTAAGATTATATCATATGTATCATGTGAAGCCTATGGAGCAACCACCTTCTAACCATCTAAAAGAAGGAACCAAAAGAAGAAAGAAGAAAGAAGAAAGAAGAAAAGAAGAAATGAAGACCACCATAACATGAATTTCCTTACTTGATTGAAAATTACTTCTGTTGTAATCTGGGTTGTTTAAGGGTAAAGCTCGGCTACCCAATTTATTTTTGGGTTCGTGTAGTGGTGCCCGACCACAAATGGCCTTTTATTCTTTTGCACTAGCTTTATAAAATGTTTAATATTTTGTTTAGCTTGTGCATTAAAATGACATGTTTTCCAAGTTTCTTCCTTGCTTGATATATGGTCTGGATGATGATTAGGCTCTTAGGGAAAAAATATTCTACCAAAGTAAACAACTAAAATTTAAAAATAAACAACTCATAACCTCACCTAAAGCTTAGGCTAAAAAGAAAGATAAAAGAATTACCAACCCCTTAGTTGGATGAGTATTTCTTTTATAACATCATGCATAAAAGCATATTGTTACACTCTTGATTGGAGGGCTTCCACCTTTTCCAGAGAACTTAGATTAACCTTTGAGAGCCATGGTAGAAACACACCTCCCCCTTCTCGCTGATTTTTGCCCATAATCTTACTTCTCATGCATTAGGCATATGAATCCTATAAGCCTAAGTCAAATGATTGTCCAAAAAAATAAAAATAAAAAGTAATATGTTTTGCATTGGATCTAGGTCATTTTTCATGCCCTTACATGATCTAGACTCTTAGGGAGTGAGTTTAAGCACTTAGCCTCTTTCTAAAATAAATAACATCCTAACTATCTTGTATAAAGAATATGACTTGCCTACATGAATTTAAAATTATAGGAGGAGTTAGTTGGCGACCACACCCAGGCGGATGTAAGTCCAAGTAGTCGGGTGGTTTTTTCTCTCTTATGGAGGCAAACCAAATACCCATTTTTCACTTTAGATTTAGGTCATGCTTTTGGCCCTCGCCAAAGCTCCCTAGATTTAGGTTATGAGATTGCTTGTCCCTTCTATGGGCCATAAGAATAAATCATCACCTCTTAGGCATTTCCATAACCTTGTATTGTGAAATTATAAGCCCTAAACTTCTAATAAAAATTTAACTCAAATAAATAATTCAGTTTTAAAAACACATTGCCCAATCATAGGATAGTTTGAGATACTTGTTAGGTTTCCTAGCATCATGAGCATCTTCTACTTATCTTCCTTCGACTTCGATAATAACTCTTCTCTTTAATCAATCACATTTGATCTTCTAAAATAAACTAATTGATTGATAGCCCTACCTATTGAAATATTTAAAGACAGTGATCATTTACCTTAATCGAGAGTATTCCTAAGAAATCTCATTCCTTAGGATATAATTAACTATGGGGGGCTTGCCCTTATTGGGAATGTAATGAACCCAATTTAAAATAAAGCCTACTTTACTTTTCCATGTAAAGTAGGGGAAGAATCTCTAGTACATATGCAGACCCATTATCCTTAAGAGTTCTTATTGAGGTGATTAGGTCCATTGTAGGGTGGTGACTTTTATCTTTTGATATAGTACTTCTCTTGTCAATGTCATACTCGATCACCCTCAATAAGAATATCTGCGGATCTTTGTGGTATCCAATAATGCATAAGAGAATGTATAATTTTATCTTCATTTTATTCCGCATAAAGTGAAGATGAAAGTATACATTTCTTTTAAGAAATCCTTAAAAATTTCACCATAGCCGCGTGTATAAGTAGTTGTGCATTATGCAAGCCACGTGAAAGGCCTACTCATTGCAAAGCGGTTTCATTGTTGGCATGTTAGCTTCCTTAAGGGAATTCTCAATCGATACTACATTGTCTTTAGCCAGGAGCTCCACCACTTCAGCAGGAAAATTCAGTGAGTCGATAACAATCCCGATGTCATCCTCCATCCTTGATTTTAACTGAGCAACCCCTTCCTTGGAGATCTTGGAGATAAGGACCATGGCTGTGTAAGTGCAGCGGAGTGGAATTTTTTTGGGTAATATGGATCAAAACCATGGAGGTTTCATTGTCACTCCCAGAAAGGGAGCGAGAGAGAACTTACAGAAGAGGGAGAAGGGAAATGCTGGCTAAGGGTTTGGGAGAAAAATGAAAAAATTAGGTTTAGGGTTTTAAAGGGGGTAGTTATAAGATTTATATTTTCTTATTATTTTATTTACCCTAATTTGAATTTTCATGCTGACATCATAACATAGACAATATATATATATATATATATATATATATATATCAATTTTATATTACTCTGATATTATGGATTCAACGGCGCAGTCTGTTTCATGATCAAAGGCCATTCAGTTCAAGTCAGCGTCAAATCAGTGTCAATTTCAGTTCAAATTTGCATGTCGTTGCTTTCACTCGCTCGATATTCTCCCAGACTCATCCGAATTGAGCTCAGACAATCTTATTTAATAGGTTTTAGCATTTTGATTTCATAAATGGAAGTCATTTGGGCATCATGGCTTCCAATCTTGATATGTGTGTCAGTGCATCGACGACCCTCATTCTTGATCAGTTGACCATCGAGTTATGCAAGATGCATAATCTGATCAATTTCAACATTTTGAATATAATGATGGAGTTTGTTCATCGATTGGAGGTCATCTCAACTGATGTTTGGTGGCATCGAGTGTATTTTAGCTCTAATTTCTACACCAAAACTCGTCAAATTAACCTTGTGAGCTGGACTTGACTTATGATGCATGTATGGAGGTCAATAAGTGCCTCCAAATAAATATGATTCATGCATAGAGCGAGTCATGCTTGTTGAAAAGTTAGTTGATCCTTTAGGTTGGCCTTGGGTCTTGGATCACTTCAGCTTTTGACTTTGATAGGTTCATTGAAGAGCTTCTTCCACCAACTGCACTCTACTTTGATGGGTTTGCTGAAAGTCTCTTTCTTTCATGTCTTCATAGAATTAGCTTTCCTCTGACCCTAGCTTCGTGCTTGACCAGGTTAGATGGAGGCATCAATTTGTTTACTTTGAGATTTGAAATTCCTTTTGTCCTAGCTTTAATCTTGATGGACTTTGATAAATGATTGACCTAATTTATCTATGTTGACTTGTCAGGAAGTGTATGCATGCCCGAAGTCCAGTGTTTGCTACTTTGACGAACTCGTTGAAGGGTGCATATAGATGACCCAGCCTTCTGGCTCATATTAGATTAATGTTGAGTTATCAGTCTAGCACTGTGTGCTTTAACAGACTGAATATGCATGAAATTCCTTTAGTTCAGCCATTACCTTAATGTAAATGATTGAATTGCTTCCTCGGTCCTGTGCTTTCTACTTTTGTGGACTTGATGAGGGAATTATCTTTGATCTATGTTTTGTGCTTGATCAAATCATTTAAAAAGACTCTGGAATATCACCTTGCAAGCAATATATAGATCGAGTAGAAAGATCTCTTAGATTTTGGTTACTTGTAGTCACTAAGCTAGATCTAGTTTGAGATTGAACAGCTATCATCATTGGACTGACAAGCATGGGTTCTTTCACTATGGCCTTTTCTTGCAGCTTGTTGAGTGAGGAGAGCGTCAACAACTTGGTCATTTATGGGCTTATTGCGTCCAATCTTTAGAACCCATCCATGTTCTAGACTTTAAAATGTAGATGTTGATGTTTTTCCAACTTAGTTGATTGAAGCTTCCAAAATTAGGAGTTCTTCTGACTTGATCTTTGACATTTGATGAATCTTGGAGAAAAACTTTTGACATTTAGGACTATTTTTTTGTGAATTGAAGTAGATTCTTTTATTCTTGCAAGACCTACAACTTTAACAATAATAGTTATAGATATATTCATGGATCTTAGCATAAAGCTCGATCTAAACCTAAATGCATATACAAGAAGCTCTCATGTTTCACAAGGAATGATTGAACAACTTTGATTTATAAAAACTAAAAAAATGCCCCCTGTTTAACAAGGGGATTATAGACAAGTTCAGAAATATATTACAGAGTTTGAACTTCTTTAATATAAGTAAACAAAGCTCATTCTGATCATTAAATACATTTATCTAAGGATGTCAGCTTGAAGAATGATGTCAACTTAGCTAAATATATAAAAATGCCCCCTGTCTAATAAGGGGAGGCTTTCGCAGTAACTTGAAAATGTGTTCTCATTTTATGAGAGAATCTTTAAGTGACATTACATATGTATTAGACATGAAATCCTAACTAGTGCAAGATTCATTAAAATATTTATATACTTATCCACAATCAATTATGATATTTCTTGAGATATCAACCATTGATTGGTGGCATCAGTCGTGACCATTCATGTCAATAAGCTGGTGGGCTCCTCCCTCGTACACATTATCTATGATGTAAGGACCTTCCCAGTTAGCTTCAAATTATCATCGATCTTGTGATGAGGGATGATTGGTCTTCTCAACACCAGAATAAATTCACTTTTCTGGAATGTCTGATAACGTACTGAACTATTGAATGCTTTGGACATCCTCACTCTATAAATTCCTAAACTTTGTTGAGCTTGGAGTCTAACTCCATCAAGCGCATCTAACTCTTCCATTTGCAGGTGAGCATTCTCATCTTGAGTAAGATTGAATTGGATAGCTACTCGAAGTGATGGTAGCTCAATTTCTAGTGGCAAAATAGCTTCAACTTCAAATGTTATAGCATAAGGAGTGGCCTTGGTTGGTATTTTGTAGGTTGTCCAATATGCCTAGAGTGTTTCTATCATTTTAGTGTGCCACTTTCTTTTATTCTTCATCAAATCTTTTTGAGTAGCTTTACCAATGTCTTATTGAAAGCCTCTACTAAATTATTGGCTCTTGGATTGTAGATTAATGAATATCACCAATTGATTTTATGTTGATCAGTGAATCTATATATCTTCTCACTCTTGAAAGCTAGACCATTATCTGAAATAATTCATCGTGGCACCCCGAATCTATAGGCAACATTATTAGTGAAAAAGTCAATAACTTGATAAGCGGTGACTTCATTAAATGAAGCAGCTTCAACTCATTTGAAGAAGTAGTCAGTAGCTGCTAAAAAGAATCAATGTCTCGCTGATGATGGAGGGTCCATTGGTCTAATTATATCTGTGCCCCAACTTTCTAATGGCCAGGACACTATTGTTGGGTGTAGAGGGTTCGGAGGTTGATGAATGAGATTCCTGTGGACTTGACATTTATGGCATCTCCTGACAAGATCTATGCATTCTTTCACCATTGAAGGCCAATAGTATCCCATCCTCTTAATTTTTGTTGCCATTTTAAGACATGACTAACGCGCCCTGCAAAGTCCATCATGAATATCTGACATAACTTGGTTTTCTTCATCTGTCCCTAAGTATCATAGCCACATTTGTTCAAAGTATCAACGGTACAATGTGTCATTGACATGAGCATATCGTAGGATTCTTTTTGTAATTTGTGTGGCTAGTAATTTATTTCTCGTCAATTTGCTTTCCTTGAAATAATTGATGAAGGGTTGTCTCCAATCATTTGGCTCTTCTACTATGAAAGCTTTGCATGATTTTTTTGTAGTACTTTTAAGTTTTTCTCTCTCTTGTACTTATCATTCTTTAGGAGAGTGAGGAACAATTTGAATTGTTTTCTGCTAGCTCAAGTTTGATGCCCCCTCTACCTATGGGGAGTATGGATTTCTGCAGAACTCAACGAGTGGACACTTCAATCAACACATCGTCATTATCCGCATTTGCCATCTCTTTTGCTAGCTTGGCTAGGCAATCTGCTTTACTATTATTTGATCGAAAATCTTGAGCTAGTTTAATGTTTTGGAATTTCCTTCATGAGCTCAAGCACTCGCCAATGATAGTACATCAATTCAAACTTGTTAATCTTATAGAGACCCAACACTTGGTTGATTACCAATTGAGAGTTCCAAAAGATTCTTAAATTTTGGATGTTAATAACAACAGCTTCTTCGAGGCCTGCCACCAATGCCTCGTATTTAGCTTCATTATTGGTTCTTGGCTCAGTCAGCCTATATGAAAGCCTCATTATGCCACCTTCCAATGTTGTGAAGATGAGGCCAATGACAGTTCTTACTTTTGGTATGTTTAGGGGATGAGGCAGGCTTAATAGATGATGCACCGACAAAATACATTTCCCAAATCTGCAGCCTTTCCCTTTCATGAATAAGTAGAATCTATTCGTCAGGTAAATAATCATTGACTATTGAATCTGCTAGGATAGGATGCGCAGTGAGAAAATCTATGACTATTTCCCCTTAACAGCATTCTGAGATACATATGCAATATCGAACTATAATAGGAGTACTTCCCAACGTGTCAAACGACCTGTCAACACTGGTCTTATCATCAGGAACTTCAGGGGATTGATCTTTGATATGAGTGTTATCTTATGTGATAACCTATGATGTATAAGCTTTTGAGTAGGAAAGATTAATGCAAAATAGTGCTTTTCGATCGGAGAGCACTTTGCCTCAGCTCCTATCAATCTTCGATTGATATAATATAGCGCATTTTTTTTGCTTTCTTCATTGTGATGTGCAAGCAACACTCTGAGGAATTCTTCTAATGCAGTTGTATATAAAATGAGAGGCTTTCTTGAGATTGGCGCCAAATATGGTGGATTTAACAAAAATCTCTTGATGCTATTGAATGCTTCTTGACATTCGTCGTCCCACTTAAATGGTGCATTCTTCTTCATCAATTTAACAAATGGTCGACACCTTCCTGACAGATTTGATATGAAGCATCGAATGAATGCCAAATGACCCTACATAGAATGAAGCCGAAGATTCTTAAGCAGTGACATATCCACTATCGCTTCGATTTTATTAGGGTCCATCTCAATTCCTCTATGTCGTACCACGTAGCCAAGGACCTTTGTAGACGAAACCCCAAATGCACATTTGAGAGGAATCATCTTGAGATCATACTGTCTAATTCTTTTGAAGACCATCCTCAGGTCATCAAAATGATCTTTCAATCTATGCTCTTGACAACGAGGTCATCTACATAGCATTCAACTTTCTGATGAATAAACTCATCGAAGATTCACATCATAGTCCTTTGATATGTAGCTCCAGCATTCTTCAACCCAAAGGGCATGACTGTGTAGCAGTATATACTAATTGGTGTACTAAATGATGTTTGCTTCTCATCTTCAGGAGCCATCTTGATTTGATTGTATCCCGATGATCCATCCATAAATGAGAACATATAGTAGTTGGAAATATTGTTTACTAGTAGTTCTGATTTTGGAAGTAGAAAAACATCTTTTGGGCATGCTTTGTTCAGATCTCAAAAATCAATGCAAATACAGTTTGACCATTCTTCTTTCTCACTGGAACAACATTGGCTATCCAATCTGCATACTTTTCTTCTCAGATAAATCCTGCTTCAATCAGCTTCTTAGCTTCTGCAATTACCTATTCTTTAATCTCCAATCTCATTCGCCTAGGAGCTTGCTTAACAGGCATTGCATCTAGTTTAATGAAGTTTATGAACTACCACCTCAAGGGATAAGCCTGGCATTTCAGAGTATGCCCAAGCAAAGTAGTCCCTGAAATCACATAGCAGAGCTTTCATTTCTTCAACCTTTTCATCAGGCAGAAGGGCACTGATGAAAGTTGGACGAGGATCATCCTCTATTTTCAAGTTGATTTCCTTCAACTCATCCATGGTAGCTAATTGTCCACCATCTTCAAGCTCTTCAGGTGTTGACTTGGCTTCTACTTCCTCATCATTTATAAGATTGACTTCATGAGGATCATTTTCATATTTGGTCTCAATGTCAATCTCTACTTTTATTATCGCATAACAGGTTTATCTTCGTCGGTGTTTACATCAGATATATCCAAGACCTTTAGATGTTTGATTATCACACTTTCATGAGATCTGTGAACTTTTTAGACCCTAGAGGGTATCAAAGAAGTGGGCTCACCATTTATCTGTTCCAATATCGACTCCAACTTTGTGCATCATCTTGTGAATCCTTGGAGGATAATATTTTTGCATTCTTGTGAGAACCATATCATCATATTCATCAAATTGCATGAGCCAATTAGAATCTTGGTGATAGCACTCCTCAGACTTGTAAAATAAAATTCCACGTTCATTACTTCCAAGTAAAAGAGGCACATAGAAAGTCTTTAACTCTTCAACAATGTGGACTTCACATGGAGTTATTTCTTTGAAGTGTTGAAAAGGAACCAGCACGATCACTAATGGTTCATCTGATATCAACAGATCTACCATCCTTCTTGAAGAGATACAATGAACTTCACTTTCATAAGTAGGTTTAGAATCATACTTAGGATCTGAGTATTCTATAATTTTCTTTCCTTTCATCGAAAACTTGTTTACTCCATTGGGTCCGACAGAAGGATCGCCATCTTCTTCTTCAATGTCACTGCCCAGATGAGTGACTAGCCTTTTCAACTTATGTGATGCACTAGCTGCTTTAGGAAGAGTCAGTGTCGCCTTCTTTCTTCCTTTTTCCTTCTTCACTTCTTTATGTTAATTTGCAGCAATTGAGGTAGAAGCGTTAGATTGTTGAGGCTTAGGCTCCTTCAACAAATAGTATTTTGCATCTTCATAGATTTTAGCTTCATGGATTGCAAATGGTTGAAGATTATTAGATATTATGTGTTCTTCCTCATCTCTTATGTATTTTATGTGTTAGTGCAAAGTAGATGGAACTATTATGTACTCATGTAGCCAAGGATGACCCAACAAGGCCCTAAATGAGGTGTCAGCATCAATGACATGAAATTTAGCTTTTGTGTAAAGCTCTTTGAATCTTAGTGGCAAGGTCTTTTTTCCTTTTTCATTGAAGTCGTGAATCATCAATTTGTTCTAGATGTTGAATGTCGAGAGACAATCCCTTCAATATTTTCAGACTCATGAGATAGACAGATGAACCTGGATCAATTAAAATTCAATTGATTATGACACCATCACTCTCTACAGAGATGTATAACAGGAAATTATGTTTTGATGTTCCGAGCATAAGATCTTCCTCAGAGAAGGTGATTATCAGATGGTCTTGAGATTGTAATACTTCAGTCATATACCACTCGGTGAAGTATGTTTCATATTCCTCTGGATTCTTAAGAGCCTGAATTAAGGTTTCATGAAGACCCTGGGATATCAAAAAAGGGCTTCATACACACTCAATTGTGCAGGGATCTTCCTCAAGTGTAACAGGATATTGTAATCGATTCCTTTATCCATGTTAGACTTCTTCTTTGGATCTTTGGGAATGATATTTTCATTAACTTCTATGTTTTTTTCATTGCCTTTATTTGGCGTTACTTTCTTCTATGATGACGGTAGCACCTAGCCACTTCTTAGTTGTATTGGGGTTGCTCTATCTAGCTCAGATTATTCTAAAGAAGTCTCATCTTCAGAACCACTATTTATGCTTGAGGATCAGATGGAGCCTTCAGAATTACTTCCCAATTTTATGCCCTTCATCAATGGTGATATTGAATACTCTGACTCATCTTCCACTGAAAAGCATAAGTCTTCTTTCAAGCTATCATTTGTTTGCTTCACTATCAGGCAAGGCTTGAATGCTACATCATTGGTGGTTCTCCTTCTTGGATTATCTTGAAGAAATGAATTTTTCGATGAGTATCCAAGGATGTTGAGATAACCCGACAGACTTCTCTAGAAAGAGATTCTTCATCATCATATCCTTCATCATTTGTTTCAATGATTTTGAGTGCTGGCATGAAATCAGCAAGCTTAATTAGTTGTCTTGCTGGTTGCTGATATTCTTCAAGATTATTAATAATCTTTTGGGTAGTAGATTTCTTCTTCATCTTCTTTTGTTTGACTGGTCTTTTAAGAGTTTTTGGAGAACTATGAATAGGCTACTTCTGAGGACGGGAAACACCAACCACCTTAGACTACTTCTGAAGAGCAGAACCTTTTGATGTAGATCCTGCCTTTGGTTTCAATATTGGCTCAAATGGTGATCTCCACTTGACAGTAGGAACACCTTCTAATTGTTTCAACATTTTAACAGTTTTCTTTGAGACCGTAGTCTCTCATTTTTCATCCTTAGCTATCTTTTCTTTTGCTTTATCTTTCTATAAGGGCATGGAAGAGGATGTAACCACCCTAGTAGATTCTTTCTTGGATGAATAAGAACCCTATTAGATAGCATGAATTCACCTCTCCTATATTTTCTTTCTAGCCAATATTTGAATACATAACAATCTTCTATAGAGTGGCTAACTACCCGATGATATGGAAAATAATTTGGGCTACCAATTCGTCCTGACTATTCAAGTATTTTATATTCTGGAAACTCCAACCCTGCCTTGAGTGCTTGTCGGAATAGTTTGACCACACTTTCCCTTTTGAATGAGTATTCCTTGTTCATCTTCTCCTTAAGAGATGGACACATTCAATCATCATCTCCTAATGATTGCCTTGGGTGGTCACCACTACCCGGGAAAGTTCTTAATTTGTCATTGCCTCCAAGAATTAACTTCAGTTAGGAATTGAAGAGTTGTTTAACTTTCTCTTCAAAATACATAGATTGTTTCCCCTTATCTACATTACAAGGTGTCCTCCTTCTTCTATTTAAATCATATGAACCAGTGTGAGATTCACTCCTCCTTGATTCTAGGAACTTCCCTTTTCTTTATTTTGTCTGGATGACCTTCAGTTTTGGTAAGATTCAACTTTTCAAATTTCACCACCCGATCAAGTAGTTCTTGAATGGTGGTGATGGAAACCATACATAAATAGGGCACCATTTTATCATCAATGTTTCCCATTAGCAGCTGAATTATATGTTCCTCTTTCAACTGTTGCTCGCACTTCATGCTCATGTTGTGCCAGTGAGTTATGTATTTAGTGACTGACTCATCCTTCTTTCTCTTCTCTATGGCGAGGTCAGCTATTGTAGTCTTTTTAACTGCACTAGCAAATCTTTTGATAAACATTGCCTCCAACTTGGCGAATATCTTAATTGAATCATTTGACAACTCTGCATACCACTCGAAAGAAGCTGAAGTTAAGCTGTTAACAAACTGTAGGAATAATAGTGCATCATTACCCCTAGTATTACCACAAGTTTCTTTGCATTGTGCTAAGGGCTACCTGTGGTTACCGTTGCCATCAAATGAATGAAATTTTGGCACTGAGTAACCTTTAGGATATGACATCTGGCCATATTCTGTAGGATACGGGCAAACTATATTCACCAGTTTCTCCATATATTCAGCAGCTTTGATGGCTTTGATTTTTTTACTTATGATGGTTTCGAGCTGTATAGCTGTCACTGGCTCAGATGTGCTCAATATTTGCTGGAGAATGGGTGGAGCAGTCAATAAGTGCTCCGGAGGTTTGTGGCGCTTGCTCAACTGGTGGATTGATGGGCGCAGTGTTGGTTATTTTATGATTGATAGGAGGAATTGGTGTCTGCACTATGACAGCATTCCTCTACATCATTTGCATCATGAGATTCATCTGCATCATCATCTGATTCATCTTTGAATTTAGCTGAGAGATCTCTTTATCTTTCACTTTCACCTGCCATTGCATTTGCCTTTGCACCTGAGCAAGTGTAGCAGTGTCAGCGAATAGCATGTTATCTTCTTCTTCCTGTTCCTCTTCTTACTCATCACTTAAGAAGGAACTAAAAGGTTTTACTTCCGTTTGACCTGGTGTTGATTCTTCGATGTCGATAGGAGGTGTTTCTCCATGCCATCTAGATCGGTACTATCATACACCAGATGGTTCTCCGATGTGTTGTACCATATACACCACATCTACCCCCATGATATCTTCTTCATCTTCCTCTTCTTCTTGTAGCCTTATCTCTGATCGATGTCTCCATCTGATTTTAGACTTAGAGTGTGGGATGAACGTCTCCTTAATCGGAGGGCTATGATCAAAATCAAGGGAATATCATTTAGGTTGGTGATGGGATTCTCCAGGGTGTCGACCACCAAAAGCATCATTAATTATAACACTCTTTTTAGGAACCTATTCCTATTGGGCCCTATCATCAACAGATCTTCGGATAAGCAAATCGGATGTCACACCTTTTTGCATTTCTTTCGGTAGTAGATTACTGAACGCGTGGTTCAAGTGTCACGCCCTGATGTTCATCGCACAAAGCTTGTTTGTAACGCTCCTAAGTTCTTACTACCTTTGATGGTAGCTTTTGCAGTGATGCATTATTGGCTTCTCTAATAATTGGCATTTGATATCTCTTCTTCATAAGGCCTTATTCTTTTATAACTTTCAGCACCGTATGCACTCTAGAGGAGAGTTCACGATGCCTCCTTTTTGGAGTTGGAGCTTGGTACCGTTGCTCCTAGAATGATTGCTTAATGTCACCAATAGAGCTGTTCCTTTTCACCCACTAGAGATTTTCAAATTTATTATGAGTGTGAACACTTACTTCTGGTTGTAAGGTTGGTTGTGTAACAGAGGGGCCAGGTGAGAGCTGATGGGCTCCCTGCTCAGGATTCCTTCTTCTCCTCTGCCTTCCAGTCAGCTTTCCTCCATATGAGGAAGCTTCAGCATCATGTTGGCCTTGTGCAAAGGGCAACATCAGCAGAGAAGTAGTGTTCGGATGTACTGCTGAAATTGTTTGCCCAGTTATCATTCTCTTCATGGCTGGAGCTTCAATATGTCCCAACCTTTCAAATATAGAGTCTCTCTTTCGAGGAACCTCAACAGCAGTAGCGATAGGAGTTTTGGTAGGCTTGGCCTGTTGCACGGGTCGATGTGTTAATTAAGCATGATTGTCTCTTGTCCCAGCAGCAGTTTAAGCAATGATTGCTGGGAAATCCAAGCTACCAAATTGTATAGTAGCTCCATTATCCTTGGTGTTGATGATAGCATTAGCTAGGCGGATGTTGGCTCTGCGGCCTAGCTGCACAGTGAAGGGTGTGTTCTGAAGATCCATCTATGAAATGAAATATAAGGATTAATAATCAGTAATTGATATATCATCTCATACATTCATGTTGCTGAGATATAACAGAACAAACATGCATAAAATATGAAAACAAGTTATGTATAGAAAAAGATTTTTAAAACTTTAGAATTATGTTCATTTTAAAAATAATTTTGAGTTTCAATCAATTTAACTTTATAAATAACTTTAAGTTTTCATTTTACTATACTCCACTATTATCATAGCTTTGATTCGAATAGCCAAAGATGGAAAGAGAAACTTGTGCCTAGTGAAGTCGCTAGAAATCAGTGAGCTCCAAAAATTCACCACCAACCTCACAATGAATTGAAGAGAGTATGATTTATGATGCCGGTGTAATTTTCAAAAAATAGATGGAATAGTAGATAATACACTACCTAGAGATTTCACCCTCATTTTGCGAGGATACTTCTATCAGGTTGGGTCGACTACCTCTTCTGACTAAGTAGACTAGGGACCGCAACTGCCCGGGATGATGAAATCATGGGATCTAGATCGGGCACATCATCATTCCTCCAACCATCAGGTTTAAACTAAAATGATGAATTCCATATCTTAAATTTTGAAACTCCAGATGCTGCTACTATACGCTACACATTTAGTGACATAATGACTAGCCTTAATCAAAAATTCTCTCTCAATTATTGAGAGGGGTAATTAACTAAAGGAGCTTGCGCCTATAGGAAACTTGAAACCAGATTTAAAGTTCTCACCAAATGAGAATGAAATCTCTCGGTAGTGTCTTATCTCATATTCCATCTGCCTTCTAAAATTACATCGATACATCAAATCATACTCTCTTCAATATCAAAAATATTTGTCGAGAGGTCGATGGCGAATTTTCGGAGCCTACAATCCATCACAAGAATCAAGATTAGCAATTGTAACTCCTTCCATGTCACCTTCACATGTTACATCTTTCATCTGATAGAATAGCCATCATGTTCATTTGCAGAGGTTGTATCCAATATAGGATTTTCTAGACTAGGAGATCTAGAGGTGCAAGTTTCCCTTCCAAGCCATTCAACCATATATATATATATATAGATGCAAGTTTCCCTTCCAAGCCATCATGTTCATTTGCAGGAGGATTTTTAGTGTTCTCCCTTAAGGTTAGATGAAAGTAGGTATATATATATATATATATATATATGTGTGTGTGTGTGTGTGTGTGTGTGTGTAGGCTTACTTCTCTTTTTTATATTAAATAAACTTAAATTTTGATTTTCGCAATTGCATCGCCACATAGACAAATTATATGTCAATTAAAGGTTATTCCGATGTTTCAAATGCAACGACACAGTCTGTTTCATGATCGGAGGCCGTTTGGTTCAAGTCGGCACCAAATCGGGATCAATTTCAGTTCGAATTTGTGCGTCGTTGCCTTTGATTGCTCGATATTCACGCAGACTCATCTGAATTGAGCACGAATAGTCTCATTTGATATATTTTAACATTTGGACACTATCGGTGTGATCAATTTTGTGAATGAATGTCGTTCGGGCAACGTCGCAGCTTCCTGACTTCGATATACACGTAGGCGCATCGACGGATTTTCTTCTTAATCGGTTGGTTGTCGAATTATAAAATATATTTAATCTGATCAATTTTGATGTTCTGAACACGATGGCAAAGTCCGTTAGTCGATCGGAGGTCATTTTGATTGATTTCGATGATGTTCGGTGCATTTCAGCCTTGATTTGTGTGCTATTGTATTTGAAAACGATCGACTTCATCTTATGACCTTGACTCAACTGATGTGGCATACATGGAGGTCAACAATAGGTTATGAAAGTAAAGAACTGAAAGCATTCATAAATTAAAGGAAAATTTGCAATATGATCCAATAATAGGTTTTTTATTTCTTTTTAATCTTAGCGAGTTCAACCTCTACAAAGAAAAAAAAAAGAAAAAAAATAATAATTTGGTGAGCATATATGATTCGTGATTGTTTTATATGTTGAGTTCTTATTTTTATTCTATAAATCTTTTTAGATTAATATTTCTACATTATTATTTTTTAAAACTTTTTTGATATTTATAAAAAAGTATTGAGGCTATGAAGCGCAGACACTCTTGTATATTCGCGTGTCTGCCGGGACATAGACGATGGCGACATGTTCCAAAGACGAAGAAGTGTCGACCACACCGACGCGACAAGAAGGACACTGTAAGACACAATAATTTCTAAACTAGGGGACACATCCCGCGCGTATATTACCTGTTTTGAAGCCTTAGAAGCGTCTTTCTCTATTTTTGCCTTGACGAAGTAGCATGGGGCAATCGACAAAGCCCTAATCGTCAATGTCGTAGCACCTATAGCCGTCAACCTTGTTATAGTTGATGAAACCCTAATCAACTAGTCTTGTGCAGTGGACGAAGCCACGTAGTCGACATAGCTATTCACTGAAGAATCCCTAATCAATGGGTCATGTAGAGTTGACAAAGCCGCGCCCTGTCTGCTATTTACCGAGAAAGCCCTAATCACAACAACAACAACAAGCCTTTGTCCCACTAAGTGGGGTCGGGTACATGAATCCTTCATCTCCATTGTGTCTTATTACGTGTTAAATTCTCATTTAATTCAAGTATATTAAGATAATTTTTTATACATATTAACCAAGTATTTTAAGGTCTACCTATACCTTTCTTAACATAAGGCAAATTTAATGCATCTGTAATAACTGGAAAAAAAAATGCAACCACCGCGACGGTTAGCCACGGATTTAAAAAAAAAGTCCAAGGGGAGTTCGATTTCGACAAATGGAAATAGAACCTCCAAACCACACGAGAGAGGGAGAGAGGAAGGGAGAAGAAGAGAAGACTCACCTTGCGTGCCCTAGCCGAGTCTTTCATGTGCCGTCGACCGAGGAAGGAGAAGACAAGACCATGTGTCGACGTGCATCGATGACCGAGGGAGAAGAAGGAGAAGCGATGACCCTAGTGCGTCCATGCCCTAGCATAGTGAGGCGGCTCCATTGCCGTCGACAAGAGGTCGCCGGAGCCTCTGGTGCACCGACGATCAAGGGAGCCGTGCGTGCGAACGGGAGGAAAGGAGAGCCGAGCCGTGTGGGCGTGCGTGTCTTAGGGCAAAACTCAAAACTGAGAGGTAAGGAAATAAGATATATAGTTAATTTTAATTGAAAATTGGCAAATGGTAATGGTAATGGCTACTTATCCTTTGGATGAGTATTGGTAAAGATTTTGACTGTGACTCCAAGACCGATGATAAATGTAAAAAAAAAAAGTTCGTACAAAATGTTTATGTATACCTACCTCACATATGTTTGATTGTTTGAGCAAATTTCTTTTATGTATATGTGAAAACAAAAACTGGCATACATATTAGTTCTACCTTCTTATTTACTATAGTGTAATAACATAATTGACCCACTGAATTTTATTCATTTGTTAGCTGATCAATTTTTTTTAAGAAATCATCCTAACTAAATGGCTGATAGAAGGGAAAATGATGTTTATCACCGTAGAAGGACTTCAAGAGATAGGTAATTATGTCAATTATGTCGAGTTATGTTTAAAGTGTATTTCTCATGAACATTGTTAGTATATATATGCGGACAAATTGTTAAATGATTTGTGAATTGTAGTGGCTCTTGTATGATTGGAGATTTTAAAAAAAATTTGAAGTGTTATGTATGTTTTTATTTTATCCGTCCGACCGTCTATTCCCATCTTGGTATTCCAAGCTCCCAGGCTGAGTCGTGACAGCATCTACTCTCCTAACCGGGTCATCGGATGACAGATGTTTTTATGTGGCCAAACCATATAAGGCGACTCTCTCTAATCTTATCTGTCACTGGAGATACTCCATCTTTTTCTTGAACATACTCATTTCACATTTTATCTCTAAGAGTAAAGCCACTCATCCACCTGAGCATCCTCATCTCTGTAACACTTATCTTAGTCTTATGCTTCTCTTTTTTTGGCCAACATTCTGCACCATAAGTCATTGCAGGTCTTACCACCATCTTATAAATTTTTTCCTAAAGTTTAAGTGGAACTTTTCTATTACACAACAGGCCAGATGCATTCCTCCACTTCAACCATCCAACTTGAATTCTACTAATAACATCTCCATCTATTTTACCATCATTTTGAATAATATAGCCTAAATATATGAATCACTCACTCTTTTAATGACTTGTTCACCTAATTTCACAACACCACCACTAGAACTTTTACAACTAAAATTACACTCCATATATTCATTTTTAGATCTACTTAAACAAAAACCTTTAGACTTTAAGGTTGACTTCCATAATTCATGTTTCTCTTGGACTCCCTCTCTAGTCTTATCAACAAGAAGAATGTCATCAACAAAAAGCATACACCAAGGTACATCTTCCTATAAATGCCTAGTAAGAACATTCATAACTAAAGAAAAAAAGATAAGGGCTTAAAGCTGATCCTTGATATAATCCAGCTGAAATAGGAAAATATTTTGTCAATCCTCCTTATGTTTGGACACAAGTAATAGCTTTAGTATACATATCCTTAATGACTTGAATATAACCAATATTAACTCCTTTCTTTTCTAGAACTTTCCAAAGAACATTTCTTGAAACTTTATCATAAGCCTTCTCTAAATTAATAAATATCATATGTAGATCCTTCTTACTTTCTCTATACTTCTCCATCAAACCTATTAGCAAATGTATAGCATCCATAGTAGATATACCTGGCATGAAACTAAACTGATTGTGAGAAACTTTTGTATCACATCGTAACCTATGCTCAATTACTCTCTCCCATAATTTTAATGTATGACACATTAACTTAATTCCTCTATAATGTGCACACTCTTGTGCATCACCTTTATTCTTAAATATAGCAACCAACAAACTCTTTCTTCACTCATCTGCATCTTATTAGTATTTAAAATAACATTAAAAAGATTTATAAGCCAAGAAGTTTCTTGATCTCCTAAACATTTCCACACTTCTATTGGAATATCATCAGGTCATGTTGGTTTTTCACATTTCATTTTTTTAAAGCTTCTCTAACTTCAGATTTACTAATACGACAATAAAAATAAAATTCTCTATTTTTATTTAGGGTATTAAGGTTGCTAAAATCAATCGTATTTTCAGATCTTTCATTGAAAAGTTTATCAAAATAACTCATCCACCTATTTTCAATATCTTTTTCTAAGAAAAGTACTTTATTGTTTTCATCCTTAATACACCTCACTTGAACTAGATCTTTACTTCTCATATCTCTTCAGTTGACTAACTTATATATACATCTTTCACCTTCTTTAGTATCTAATCTATTGTATAAATTACTAAAAGCTAAATTTTTTGCATCATATATTACTTTGTTAGAATCTCTACATGACACTTTATATCTTTCCCAATACTCTGAGTTTTTACATCTAAACTAAGTTTTATAACAATGCTTCTTATTTGTTAACTTTTATTACACACTCTGACTCCACTACCAACTATTTTTATTAAAAAAAGCTTTTCCTTTTGATTCTCCAAGCATATTTTTAGCAAATTGTTTAATTTCACTTGTTACTTTTTCTTACATAACATTAGCTTCCTTATGAAAAATCCAAACTCTAAGCTCTTGTAGCTTGCTCTTAAAAATATTTTTATTTGTGTTCTTTAAGTGCCCCATCTAATCTTAGAACAATAATTTGATTTATTTTTCCTCTTGAAATCTTTCATCTTAAAATCTAAAATTAATAATCGATGTTGGGCACTTAAAGTTTCACTTGGAATGACCTTACAATCTTTACAATCTAAACGATCTATTTTTCGTATCAAAAAATAATCAATCTGTGTTTTACTAAATCCATTTTTAAGTAATAATGTATTCATCTCTTTTCTTAAATAAAATATTAGCAACTACAAAATCATAGGCTAAAGCAAAATCTAATATAGTCCTATTTTCTTCATTAGTCACTCCAAATCCATAACCACTATAAATTTTTTTTAAATCTTTTACCACTCTACTAACATTATCATTGAAATCTCCTACAATAAGTACTTTTTTTTCAAGAGGTATCTTTTATATTGATCCCTCTAATTCATTCCAAGATTTTTCTTTTGAGCTTACATCCAAACCTTTTTGAGGAGCATAAACACTTATAACATTGATAATCTTAGTATCAACAATAATCTTTAAAGCTATAATTATATCTCCACATTTATTAATATTTATAACATTATCCTTCAAACTTTTATCTATAATCACACCTATGCCATTTCTAGTTGGACTTCTACATGAATACCAAAGTTTAAAACCTAAACTATCAATCTCGTTGGCCTTCTCTCCAACCCATTTAGTTTCTTGAACACATAAAATATTTATATTTCTATGAACCATAAGATCTATTAATTCCATTAATTTACGTAAGTGTATATATTCCAAGTTCTAATTTGGATTAACTTATTTACTGATCGTCCATAATGTGGGAACCCTTGCTTATTTAGCGGCTTCGGGATGCCTTAGCATTAACACAATGATTTAAAGGATTCATGTCAAGATTATTTGGTCAAGTTTTACGCTGTCTGTCTACTACCTATCGCAACCCTCTACTTTTCACATCCGGACTTGGGATCGGCAAAGGAATCCCTAATCGATGGATATATTTTGACTTTATATAAATAGTGGTGATATAGAAATTTTATATGAAGTATTTATTATTATCATTTATATTGTTTATTTTCTTTTTGTTATTTTTATTTTGAGAGTACAAAAAATAAAATTCTTATAGCGTGTCCATGATGCGCCGAGTCCTATTTTTTGTAAAATTATTGTATCATCGTGTCCCCTTGTCCGTGTCCATGCTTCATAGGTATAAGTCAATTTTTATATTAAAAAACTAACTTTATCAATTACATACTAGCCAAAGATGCAGAAGATTGAGGGAGAAAGTCAAATGCAGTATGTGCTGTTGATCAAGCATTGGCTGCAGGAAAATGAATGCTGTTACTAACGAAGATGGAGACGAGCGCTATTGTTGATGGAGACGAGTTCTGTTGCAGGCCAAATCACGAGTGTGCTGTGATGTTGGTTTCTTGCTGCGATTGCTATCCCTTAGTTCCCTTTTCCTTTTATTCTACTTAATAAACCTGCAACTTGACTGCTGAAGTGAATCCAAATTTTAAACAATTCCTTTATTATTTGATCATTATTGTTTGTTTAGAACTTTGATTAATGATTAAATCTGCATGAAAATTGATGAAACTAGATTCATGTATTCTTATAGTATAGATTGTAAGGAATAATGTGACTTTGAGTTTGAATATTATGCAGAGGTAGATGAAAGTACAAAATTGGGATGAGAATAGTCTTTTTCCTCTTTTGAGGAGAAAAGACCATCTCTCTCTCACTCTCACTTTGAGTTGAACTAGACGGCATTGGTGGTTCTGGGAAGATCTATTTGGAGGTAATTTATGTCATTTATTTGTATCTTCTGCTTTATCCCACCTATATTGCTAGAGAACAAGGGATGCCTTATATTTGGGTACTGTGTGTGTCTACATTTTTTATGCTCCTATCATTGAAGCTTTCTCTGAACTAAAACCATTCTTTTATTCTAAATACAAGTGTTGGATTTGCACATAAAAATTTGTTTAATTTAATGTACTTGTGGTTTGCAAAGCAAAGCTATCTTGCTCGTTCATCAATGATAATTTGGATGTTCTGCTTGTGAATCTAGTCTGTTTAGTTCAAAGATATAGTTGAAGGGAAACAATTTTGATCCATATATTTAGATGTTAAAAGTTTAACAAATTGAAAGGATAATTGATTGACTTTTCTGTAGAGTTGAAGTTTCTTTTCCTTTTGTCTGCATATACAAGTAATGGATGCATGACTATGCACAGGCATACATTCTTACAACAGTACTGGTCAATATGAAGGGCCTAATTTCTTGAGATAGATGGATCACTTGCTCTGAGGCTAAAAATTTTATGATTAAGTTTATTTGCGATTTGCAAGTATTAATTTTGTTTGTAGTTATTCTATATTCTGCTTCTTAATTGGTTTGATAGTTCTTATAACACTCCTTTTGTTTTTTATTTTATGCCGTGAAATATACAATTAATGTTAACTGCTTAGTGACTATTACATCAGTAATTTGTTAACTTAATCTAATTTCACAGATCAAATATACGAGCTATGATGAAATTTATGAAGAAAAACTGTGGTGGAGAATACCAATACCTTTTGTCTCTGATTTTCTTTTGAAAAGTAGTTTGGGCTCTGCTCTTAGAATGGCCCTTGGTTCAGAAAGCTTGAATGTTACTCAATTTGTAGAGTCTGCATTTGGACAGTTGAAGTCATTTAATCATAACCATGTGAAGAGTCTCCCCCCTTACAATAATGGTATAAATGGTTCAAACGAACCGAAAGATTCATTAAATGCCATTTCTAGTTACAATGAAGCTCCAAACCAAGAGATGATTATACAGAGCCCAATGGTAAGACCTAGGATTGAGGATATAAATCGTTCACCTGTCCCTCTTGTTGATGAAGCAAATGGAAGCAATTATCCAATAGAGCGGAGAACAAATGACTCCATACAGGCTGAATATTTTTGGAAGACCTTTGGTGACATTCTAAACCAAAGAGTATTCCGAAATCTTGGTGTCTCTCTTCCTGAGATTAAAAGTTGGGACGGATTTGATTTGTTAAATAAGATGAGCATGCAATTGCGTCGATTAGCAGAAGAAAAATATGTAGAGTTTGGACTTGCAACTCCAGAAATGAGGTATAAGAACAATGTTGAAACTAGTGAAGCTTCCACAAACGCTACTTCATCTTCTTCTGCAGATATCAGAAAAGCGTCCCGAAATTTGCTTAGTCAGACTGAAACTATTTTAGGAGCATTGGTAGTTCTTGCGAGGGCCCTTTCTAAACAGAAAGATGAATCAGCAACACTGGGTAGTCGAACAAACAGTAAAGATAGTTATAAGACTGAAGGACCTTCAAAATGAAATAGGAAGTGATAACTCTAACAATGGGATCACTTTAGGTGCCGAAGGAGCAGAGGAGATGAGGGACCTATTTTCTAGTGCTGAGAGTGCGATGGAGGCTTGGGCGATGCTCGCCACTTCGTTGGACCGTCCGAGCTTCATCAAATCGGAATTCGAGAAGATATGTTTTCTCGACAATGTTTCTACAGACACTCAAGTAGTCATCTGGCGCGATTCCATTCGAAGAAGATTGGTTATTGCTTTCAGAGGCACTGAACAGGCAAAATGGAAAGATTTGTTGACTGATTTAATGTTTTTACCAGCTGGACTGAACCCTGAGAGGCTAGGTGGGGACTTCAAACACTAAGTGCAGGTTCATGGCGGATTCTTAAATGCCTACGACTCCGTCCGAAACAGAATAGTGACGCTTATCAAGCTTGCAATAGGTTACCATGAAGAAGATCATTTTAAGAACATGCCGAAGTGGAATCTTTATGTCACTGGGCATAGCTTAGGTGGCGCACTCGCACACTTCTGACTCTAGAGATTTCATTAAGTCCAATGGCAAAACATGGTGTGATTTCAGTCACAATGTATAATTTTGGTTCCCCAAGAGTTGGAAATAGAAGATTTGCAGAGGTATACAACGAGAAGGTCAAAGATAGCTGGAGAGTTGTGAACCAGAGGGATATTATTCCGACAGTCCCACGCCTTATGGGCTATTGCCATGTAGCTCAGCCTGTTTATCTTGCAGCTGGAGAGCTAGAGAAGGCCTTGTTAAACAGAGAATTTAGAGGAGATGGATATGAGGGAGACCTGATTGGAGAGGCCACATGATATGAATCTTTATTCCCCTGGTAATATCAGAAGCAAAAGAGAAAGAAAAAGGTCAAATTGGCTAAAGTACTTTATTGGCATCCCAAAAATATCATAACTTTCACTTACAATTGTTCCTTTACATAGAAATAAGAAGACAGAAGAGAACTTCCTCAATAAACAATAATATTACAACCATACATAACAGAAACAACGGCCAGAAGTTTGATAAAACCAAAGATCGAAAACAAGAATCAAGTACATACAATGATATGCAGAAGACAATATGAAGCATAACAACATTGCCGCTAAACTAAGAAATGTAACTATTTCCACCTTAAAATTAAATATCCATAAGTGAATCGCCAAAAGAACAGAGACTTAAATTCAAGAAATCAAGAAAAAGTGTCAGGAGGAAGAGACGAAGGGGAAGACTGAAGAAGATAAGTTCTTTCTGAAATTTCTTGATTTCCTTTTATGTTTTGCTTCTGCCTTCTATTTATACTTTCTTTTTCTTCATATAATCTAGATCTCTGCCTTTTCTTTTCTAATGCTTTAGTTTGTTATCATTTTGGCTTCTATCTTCTTAGGTACGAGCCATTCTTTATTTCCTCTTTGTGAATGTCATCTAGCCTATCCTCCATTAGACAATTGAAATGTGCAATGATTTAATAATGCTCTCTTCCCTCTTAATATTATTTCTAAGCCCTGATTCAAAACAACTTTGAAGGAATTAAGGTGGAATATTTGAAATTTGGTTAGATAAGTCTTCAAAATCATTGTAGAAGTTCTGAACTGTTGTTGTTTACTGTAATTTAGTTAATTCTCCTCTTAGATCTCTATAGAGGGAAGGTCCAAACCTCTGAGTGACCTGATCTTTAAATTGATGCCATGAATGTAATTGTTTATTTAAATGCATCCATTGATACCAACTTAGTGGCCATCCATATAAAAAGCTATGATAAATTTCGATCTTGAATTGTAGTATTAAAAAATACCGCCTTGAATAACCAAACCTCTTGGATTTTCACCATTCAATAATTGGCATGTCTACTTTAACTGGTCTAGTTTGTGTTTGTGTTCTGTTAGGATGATTAAATTCAGCAGAGTAGGAATTACATACTTGGGATTGTTGCTGTTCTTGAGAAGATTTGTCTAGTTTATCCTCTATAGCTGACAGTCTTCTTGAAACTTCATTTAATATCAAAGAGATTGAGGTCATTTGCTCCTTTATTTTGTTTAGCCTTGTCACACATTCTTCTAATGTTTTTGATGTGTGCCTTATTCCTTTAGCCATTTTTGTATGATGTAGTCAACGAGAGCACCAATAATACGAACTAATTTCTGGATTTGAGTCTGGTTGGGGAGAATGGTTCTGTCCTGTGTCAATTCTGGTCCGGCTTGGCTTGAGTGGGGTTCGGTGAGTTGACTCACTGAGTGCTCGGAACTCGGCTGAGTTCTGATAATGGGGAAGAGTTATCGGTTGCTTTAGGAACCATTGGATTTAGCGTCTTATTCTCAGCCGTTGGATCTAATCACGCGGATTGAGTTTCTCTCGAGCCGATTCTTGAGCCGTCGTATTGATTTAGTTTCTCTTCTGCCCTTGGATTTGTGTTTCTAGCGAGCGGTGTTTGATCCCCTGATGTCCGTTAGTGGATTACACCTGTTGCTTTCTACGCGGCTTGATCCTTGGATCTGATCTGAACCCTTGCTTGTGGTTTGCGCGGCTGCTTCTTGGCCGTTGGATGAAGCTTTTGAGAGAACCTAACTTTATACTTTACTTTGTTTTGTTTTCTTCGACTCCCGAGAGGAATTAGGGTTGCGGTGAGATCGGAGGAGAAAACTAGGGTTCTCCGATGGAAGACGGTGGTTTCCGGTGAGGAAAGCCAGGAAAATGAGTGAGCAGGAGGAAGAGACAAAGGGGAAGACTGAAGAAGATAAGTTCTTTCTGAAATTTCTTGATTTCCTTTTCTGTTTTGCTTCTGCCTTCTATTTATACTTTCTTTTTCTTCATATAATCTAGATCTCTTTTTTCTTTTTAGCTAATTACGCTTTGTTATCATTTTGGCTTCTATATTTCGGCGTTGAGGTACGAGTCATTCATATTTCCTCTTTTCTTGATTTCTTGAATTTAAGTTTTTTTGCGTCAAATATGGATATTTAATTTTCTAAGGTGTGGAAATAGTTCTGTTGCTTTAGTTCAAGCACCCTTGAATCTTTTGTAACTACATTTTGTTAGTCATTCTATCGATCATGTATTCTCAGACTTCTTGATTCTTCGCCTTTGGTTTTATTAAATTTCTGCCGTTTAATGGATGGTTGTAATATTATTGTCGGGAAGTTCCATCTCTGCTCTTCCTTTACTCTGTTATTGTAAAGGAACAATTGTAAGTGAAAGTTATGATATTTTGGGATGCCAAGAAAGTCCTTTAGCCAATTTGGTCTTTTCTTTCTCTTGCTTTCCTACACAGGAATAAAGATTCATATCACCACACCTGATGTTCTTGTTAGTGAGTTCATGAAAGGTGAGAAGCAGCTCATTGAGAAGATATTGCAACCTCCTTCAATCAATCAGAGATAGCACTGCTCTGATGCAGCATATGGAGGATTTCTACTACATCTCCCTTCTAGAGAGTGTAAGATCAAATTACGCAAAGGCTGAAGATAAAATTTCCTATGATAAAGGCATTCAGTCAACTGCATGAATCTACTTGTTGCATTGGATTTGTCAGAGTATATCTCTTCACAGGCTATTGGGAACTTAGAAGGTGAATTACTCCGTACAAATAAATCAAAGGAATAGGCAACAGATGAAGGTATGATCAGTCTGCTATGGAAATTTAAGCTGTATGATTCAAGTTGATACTTAATTGTCCATTTTTCATATCACGAGTATCCTCCATTGCTCAGCAAATATCATATAATCCGCTGACTTTGCAGAACTGGGTGATATTTTCTTTTATTTTTATTTTTGAACATTTTAGCCGATTTAATTACAAACACACACAATAAATATAAGGGTTTGAACTTAAAGAGCTCTTAGTTAAAAAGCCTAAGCTACAAGTGCTAGACTAAAGTGTTGCTGACCATATAATTTTGAAATTTATTTAGGAGTCATTTATGATAATTTCTTTTATTATTTTATTTATTTTATTTTATTTATATTTTGATTTGAAATAAAATATATTTAGTAGTGATACTTATTTTTAAAAATAATATGATTTGTTTTTAGAACATAAAACAAAAAATATTTTATATATATATATATATATATATATATATATATATATATTGATCTCAAACAAGCCCATAGGTTATCTCTATTGAAATTTATTTGAGTTACCTCTATATTCTATTAAGTTTTTCGCTTCAATGATTTGTATTTTAAAAATATATTAGGTTTTTCGCTTCAATGGAATTGACTAGTAACATTGAATATGATTGATTTTAGAATAATCGATTGGTTTTAATATTGATAAAATTTTGACTTTTTAATTTTTAATGATTAGAAATAAAATATTGTGAGCTCTAAAAATTTGCCACTGACTTCTCAATATTGAAGAGAGTATCATTTTAAGTGTCGGTAAAATTTTTAGAAGGCAAATAAGATAGTAGATAAGACATTATCTAGAGATTTCATCCTCATTTTGTGAGGACTTTAGATCTGGTTCCAGGTTTCTTATAGGCGTAAGCATTTATAGTTAATTACTTCTCTCAATGCAGAGAGATAATTTTCGATTAAGGTTAGTCGTTAGATCGTTGAATGTGTAGTATAGTAACATTATGTGGAGTTTCGAAAGTGTGAATTTATGAAATTGATCATATTAATTTAAACCGGATGGTTGGGGGAATAATGATGTGCCTGATCTAGATCCCATGGTTTCGTCATCCCGGGCTATCGCAGTCCCTAGTTTACTTAGTTAGAAGAGATAGTCGACTTAACCTGACCGAAAGATCTTTATCAACAACACATGAGTTACGTCGTCCAAGAAATTCTCTTAGACTTAGGGTGGTGTTTGTCTAAGGAGACAAACTTAAGTCTACATTAGTTGATGGAGGTTTTTTTCCCTATCAGGTGTACCCTATGATTCACAATTTAAAGGGCAGAGCCATTGGGAAGCATACGTGTTATGGTCGTGATCATAATATAATGATTATATTTGACGGCAACCACATGATCAAAGACTTTGGTCAGAATCGCATTATGTGGAGCCTACGGCCAAACTAATGTGTGAGGACACGCCACATCCTTAGAGATTGATTGAGAGTGAACATAGTAAAACACTTGATTTGACATTGGCTTCTTTGTGAGCTAGAATTTTCTTAATTTATCACCTCTGATAAATAATTGTGGAAGGTGAATTGAATTTTAGCTTTAAGCTTTTAGATATTGAATTTCATTTAAGCATTTTTAGATTGATACTTTAATTTGAGTTAATTTGATTTGAAATCAGAATCATATTTTCATGGAAGTATCCCCTCAGATTAAAATCACCATTCAACACAACCATCATCGAGATAGATAAATGGTTAAATTGAATATATTTAAGAACTTTAGATCATGTCAACTCTGTTTAGCTCCTAATAGAGGATTAGATCTACTATCACATGATAGAATTAGCTTATCAGATATTTTAATAAGTTAAAATTCTTATAATAATTGGATTTTTAGGTTTTGTTAACCCGGACCCGGTCCTAAGACCAAACCGGGAACACTAAGTTTAAGCATTCAACGTAGTGTCGGGGCCCATGCAAGTATTTAGTAATTTAGGTAATTTTGTTTCTAAATTATGAGCTTAATTTTATATTTATTTAATTCCAACTTAATTTACTTTTGCATTAAAATTTGCACATTAAATCTCCATAGCCCATGCGGTAGTTATAGCTTAGATAATTTCATCTAATTAATGAAATTATTGACTTTGAAAATCATAATTAGAATGAAATTCCTTAATTTTTGGATTGAAAGAAGCTCCATAATTCATAGAGAATTTAGTGTCTTCTGCCGCAGTATAAAGAGTTGCAAATCCGGTGACGAAGAGTTCATTCATTTAAATGCTTTTTCAAACCACTTGAATATGACATAAACTCTTGGAGATGTGTAATAGATTGCACTCATTAAGATATTTACACATATCTTTCAACATTTAAGTTGAGCTATTGAAAATATCATGCTATTATATTTGAAAGCTTTATAAATTGAAATACTTGAATATTGTATAAAATTGCTTGAAAATGAATAAAGAGTTCAACAAGTATTTACTTGTATCTTGAAGCTATAGATTCAAATGATAGTTTGATTTATAGTTTTGCATGAAAATTCAACTCCTCAAAAATACTTCAATGAATCAATAGAGTGTAACATTCAAGTTGATTCCTCCTTTTTTTTGAAGGTTCTTCATTTAGCTTGTTTCTTATTTTCATAACTCGTTGATTAATAAGACTATTTATTTTCATACCTTATCATATAATGGATTTCTACATTTTTATGAAACATCCTTAGATATTTCAAGTTTACGAATAGATAAACCCATGCTATGAATATAGGTACCTTCTCTCTTTTCAATTCAACCTTCAACTTCATCGAATTCTCTCATGTGAATGCTTGTTTTAATTAGGTATTACTGCCGAAACTTCAAGTGCTTGAATTGGAGTTAGTTATGTTATGATATACATTGGAAGCTTATTCGAAACCTCCCACATTTATGGCTCCTTTAACGGGTTTTATCGTCTTCATAACTTATCGTTAATGAGCTCTTTGATTTCATAATTTACCAATTATTTGAATAAAATTATCATGAGTTTTGGTGGAGTCCCCATAAAAGTTGATTCGTGCTTATAAATAAGAATGAATTCTCTTCTTCTAAATTCATTATTTTTCATTTGCCTTAACTTTCTTGTTGGGGTTCTACAAGTTCAAGCTTTTAAAGTTTATCTCAATTATATTTTGTAAGATTTTCATTTATCATTTGTAGTCAATTTTCCTTTGAATTTTAATTTAAGCTTTTTTACATAAGTCATAGTTGTTTAAATGATTTTCATTTATTTAAGTCTCGAAAATTTTAAAATTTTGGCAACATTTCGATATTCCGCGTCATCCCCGAGGGGATACATTGTTTTGGCTATTCGTCATACGATAAGCGTGACAATTGGTGTTTTGAAGTACTTCGGTCGAATTTTAATCCTATTACGCCCTGATGAGCATAACGAGACCTTCAATCACCTGTATAAAAGTAAATATATATGCAAATATTCTTCATCCCTTTTTTTAAGTACTAGATTTAATCAATTTCGGCAGCATTTTGGCATAGGGGGAACAACATCTAACAATTTTGACTTACTCGGTACGTCCTGATGAGTATAGAGAGCGGTGTCTTGCAACAATACAGTCGAATTTCTTCTCGTCACGCCCTGATGAGTATGAGGGCCTTCAACGCATATATATATATATATATATATATATATATATAACTCTCACATTCACATCACACATCCACAACTATTTCACTATATCATTGACATTGGAAGAGCATCAATAAAAGGAAGGGATTATTTTTAAAATAGGCTTAGTGCTAATGATAATTAGTTATTTAGCAAAAAAGTATAATAAAAAATAGTTGACAAACGACGACGGCAATTACGCGATTCACGTTGAAGGCCGTCCGTCAACATCCGCTTGATTGAAACGGCCACCTTTTTTTGTGGTTTGTAACGGGGAGAGAGAGAGGGAGATTTTATTTTTATTAATTTTTTTAAATAATATAATTATTTAAAGTATATAATTTAAAATATTTTTATAAAATATTTAATAACTAAATATTTATATATTTAGTTATTAATTCTTTATTTATATATATAATTAAATATATAATTTAAAAATATTTTTAATTATATATATAAATTTATAAATTTATTTAATATTTTTTTATTAATTAATATAATTATGTATAATATATAATTTTTATTAATTTTTGTTAATATATAATATAAAAATATTTAAAATATATAAATAAATAAATAAAGAAAAGAATAAATTATATAAATATTTTATAAACTATATAAATAAAGTAATTATATATATATATATATATATATATATATATATATATATATATATATATATATATTTATAAATTTATTTAGTTATTTATATATTTAAATTATATAAATATTTTTAAGTTATATAAATAATTTAAAATATTTAAAATATATAAATAAACAAATAGTTATATATATATATATATACATATATACACTAGTTATTTATTTATTTAAAAATATTTATTTCTTTAAAATATATAATTAGTTAAATAAATAAATAAATAATTGTAAATTATATAAATATTTAGTTATTTATATATTTATAAAATATTTAGTTATTTATATATATATATATATATATATATATATATATATATATATATATATATATATATATATATATATAACTCTCACATTCACATCATAACATACAACTATTTCATTACATATATGAAGAGCATCAATAAAAGGAAGGGATTATTTTTAAAATATTAAATAATAATTTATTTTTATCTAAAAAAGTATAATTAGAAATAGGCCAATATCAACGGATATAATATAATTAAAATCCGAACGGTTGACGACGAATGGCCACCTTTTTTTTTTTTTTTTGTGGTTTGTAAGAGAGAGAGAGAGAGAAGAGAGAGAGAGAGGAGATTTTATTTTTATTAATTTTTTTAAATAATATAATTATTTAAAGTATATAATTTAAAAAATATTTTTATAAAATATTTAATAACTAAATATTTATATATTTAGTTATTAATTTATTTATTTATATATATAATTAAATCTATAATTTAAAAATATTTTAATTATATATATAAATTTATAAATTTATTTAATATTTTTTTATTAATTAATATAATTATGTATAATATATAATTTTTATTAATTTTTGTTAATATATAATATAAAAATATATAAATAAATAAATAAAGAAAAGAATAAATTATATAAATATTTTATAAACTATATAAATAACCTATGTCTTATGATCTTTCATCTCAATTATCCTCCGACTAAGTAAAGGACCGCATCACCGGGATGATGGAACCACGATCTAGATCGCATGTCATCATTCCCAACCATCTGGTTTAAACCGAAATGATAAATTTCAAATCTTAAATTCTAAAACTACATGTTGACTATACGCTACATTGTTTATAATTTAATCAAAAGTTCTCTCTCGCTTATTGGGAGAGGTAATTAACTATAGGGGCTTGCGCCTATAAGAAACTTGGAACAAGATCTAAAGTCCTCACCAAATGAGGACAAAATCTCTAGGTAATATCTTATCTACTATTACATCTGCCTTCTGAAAATTACACCGACACTTCAAATCACTCTCTCTTCAACATCAATTCAAATTTTTTGAAAGATCATGTTATATATATATATATATATATATATATATATATATATATATATATATATATATATATATATATATATATATATATATATATATATATATATATATATATATATAATATAAACATATTTACGCACTATTATTTTTTTTCTTTTCCCTTTCTCCTTTTATTACTCCCAAAAAATGTGATACCAAAGAGGGTAAACAAATATTTAAATTTATAATAGATAAAATAATTAAAATATCTTGCCTTAAAATTCTAATTTAAAATTCTAATTATTTTTTTAATGAATCCATAAATTTAAATGATCTTATCAAATTGAATTAAAATTTAGTTCATATAAGTTTAAAGGAATCTTTTATATCAAAGAATTGGATAAAATCATTAAAGATATAAATTGATAATTAATTTATGTCATAATAAACAATCTATCCTTATGCTAATGATAATATACTCCTATATGACTTGTATGACTTATGCACTTACATATATGACTTGTATGACTTATGCACTTATTTAACATGCTGAAAATTTGATCGCTATCGCTCAATATTATTATCTCCACTCTTGATTTTCATGGCATCTTTATTTATTTGGGTCATCTTCTTTGATGTCTCAAACTTTTATTGAGATCTCATATTAATTTATTTATAGAAGATATCTTCTGTGGTTACTTTGAGGGGAAAGCTTCAATCTCATATTGATTCTAATTTTATTATTATCATACCTTTCACTAATCTTAATTTATTGAAAAAAGTTTTTATTTTCTTTGGGTTTAGTGTTTTCCTTTATTGGTAGTTCATTTTGGGCAATCCCTCATCATAAAAGATTCAAAATCTTTACCATCTGAATCTCTTATTCGTTGTTTAATGAGATTAAGAACCTCAGCATATTCTAATTCATTATGATACAGATTTTTTTATTAGTCTCATTTTATCTATTATATCAATGAGTCTGCCATCGAATTCATAAATGGGCTATCATCTAAACTTATTAAAGGGTTTGTTATTACTCCCTTTTCATTGGGTCCACTCTTTTTAAAATTTATTTATTTACTATGGTATTTTGAAACCTTTTACTTTTGTCTTTGATGAATACAATAGCTCATTTTTCCCTCATCCTTCTTTAGCTAATGCTTAATGGAGATGTATATACTAGAAATGATAGATTAAAAAAATAAGGATGGGATGAAATAAAATATTTTTTTGTCAAAAAGTTGTATTCAATTCTTCTACTTACATCATAAAATCATAGGTCATAAATCTTCTTCTTGATTTAATTGCCACCTATATGTGAAGAAGAATTTAAAGACTCATCTTATAAAGGATCTTGCCTCTTCTCTTGTGGGTATTAATTCTTAGGCCAATGATTATACCTTTTTTTTTATCAAGTGGGTTATTTTTTGAGTTTATGAATGACAAATATTTTAATGTTTCTTAACCTCTATTTGGTGGTGATTTTAGTGGTGAGTTACTTGATGATGACCTTGACTATAGCTTTAATGATGTTATTATTGAAGGGAGTTATTATGGTTGAGAGATTATAACTTTGCTTAATATAATTTAAATTGATTTTTATGGATTTGATCTAGATTTATTATACAAAAGTGCTAAATTATGTTTTGTGGATTCCTCATAAAAAATATTATATTAGCATGAGATATAATTAGTAAGTCCCTTCAGTATATAGTTTCTTGAATTATCTAGGCACTCTTAAATCATTTGGATAAGAGAAAGATACTCCTAGATCTTGAAATATAATAATTGGGAATTGTTGTTCATATTTTATCTTACTTGAAAGACTATCTTAAATAAATGCACCAAGGCTATAAATAATATTTCTTTTATTATTAAAGTAATTAAATAATTAATTAAAATTAAATTAAACATAACATTTTATTAATCAAGCAACTTATTAATCCATGCCTAAATGTGTCATTATTTTCAAGCAACATCCACCATCTGTGAAAATGACCAGAAATTTTAGCTCTAATATAGGAAAGTAGACAAACAATTTATAGTGCTTAAACAACACATTATATCAATCACAGCTTAGTAAGCACACTTTATCATAGATTAAATAAGCATTAATAATTGTGTCTATCATAGTACTTAGTATGTGCAAGTCAGGGTGTGGTCAAAGGATTAACTCATGACTTGACAAGACTGTCAAACTAGTTTATGTCAAGAATCAATTAAACTAAGAATTATTATATCAACATTTATAGATTTAAAGATTAAAGTTATAATATATTTTGATGGGGCTCAAAGAGATTTTAAAATCAATTTTAATATTTATAAGTTTTAAAAGAAAATAAATAGAAATTATTTTTTGAAATTTGATCTAATATTTGGTTTAAAAAATTGATCTAAATTTTGAAAATCAATTAAGATGACTTACTCTATATTATTTTTATTTTGAAGTAATCATATAAGATATGGATATGAGAAATTGGTTCTAATCATGAGATTGAACTATTACTTAATAAAAGTCAAATTATTATAACCACAAGCCAAGCCCTAAAACAAAGATCTATACCTACTCAACTAATTGAGATTGCCACAAACTAGACTTACATGAAAATGCATATTAATATGAGATCTTGATAATTGGGAAATTCAATCATCAAACTTAAGACTCAAGATTCAATCATTTGAATATGATTTGAAAGCCCAAGTGATGAATAACTTCTCAATATCTAAAAGCAATCTAGATACTTAGAGTGAAAGGATAAAAGATATATGATTATGTATGACTTATATGACTACATTACTTAATGGAAGTTATCTATTACAAATAAGATTAAATAATTGATTTAAAATCAAGTGCTTAGGCAACTATAGTAAGCATAAGGAGAATGTAGGTAAATATGATTCATCTAAATACAAATCAACTATAAATGTAGACAAATGTAGTATGTATAAGTGAAATAAATATTCAAATGGTTGTATTACATCTGAATAAATCAAAGAGGTGTCAAAGTGCATATTTAGGCAAGTGTGTATGCCTAATTGGAAGAATGATGACCTAAGGAGAAGATCTTAACCTTATGAAATAAACCACTTAAATCAATTCATAAGTCCATAATGACTAGAAAATAACATCATAAAGCTTATCAAAATCACCACTATATTTCATTTAAGAAGTGTGATAAATGAAATTTCTTAAATTAAAAGTCATTTAGGCCTAACTAGAAGGCAAACCCTTCACAGGTTAGGGTGATGCCTATCCTAATATGTTGTGCGGTTTTAATAATCTAAAATAAATTAATAAGTTTTAAAAATAAAAATATAATTCATTTTACATTTTAAATTTAATAGTGTAATTTGTAAATCAAAATTATTAAAATTATGGATAAGTAACTATTTTGCCAATTAAGCAATTATAAAATGGTTCATAGTACCTGGAAACCTACTAATTAGTCAAACAAAAATTGTTAATGCTCCAATTAAGCTTAGTTAAGATAATGGACTTTTCTAAATATTTTTAGAGCTTTTAGATATTATTTACAATTTTCAATAATTAACACCAAATTATCAAATAAAAAATTCTTAAAATTATAAAAATACTTTAAAATTTATCATCCATCCTAATAAAAATTTAGAATAGAATTAAAGATTGATGTTCATTCTTTTTGTTAAACACTCTTCTAAAAATTAAGAATAATACTTTGAAAATACATCTTTTCTTAACACATGATCAATTAAATTCCATGATGTATTCATCAAGCATATGAAATTAGATCAATGGTCTAAAAAAATTTATTGATTTTATTAAATTGATTTACTATTTTTTTATAATTAGTAAAATTTACATTAATAATAAATTAACAAGTATAATTACGGAAGTATACAAATTAGGATAGACTAAAATACATGCACATGGTTGAGGAAAATTTAAAATAAAACTAAATAACGATTCAATTTATGATTCTCTTAATTAAATTTATTAAAACGATAGTTTAATGAAAATAATATATAATTATAAATTTATCAAATAGTTTTAAGATTATACTAAAAAAGTTTAAACAACGTATAAACAACTCTAAAAATTTTCAAAACTTTGATGAAATTAAGTATTTTTTTAATAAGTAATATATAAATCATATTAAGTATGAATATCAAAAATAAGTAAAAAAATTCTAATAAATTATTAAAAGGTTGGATATGAGTTTAATAATTTAGGAAGATTAAATTTAAAGTTAAATAAACATAAAAAAGTATTTCTGCAATTTATGTTTATAATAATGTTAAAATGTGTTTTTATAAACATTAAACTAGAAAATTAATTTCGAAGCTTAATACCCCCAAATTTAATATCCAATGATTGCATCGCACTACAAATAGAAAATAGATATTTCTAAAAACTATTCTTTATTTTTAATATTAATTAAATAAATTTTAAAATCAAATTATGATTTTAATTAATGTAAATCAAGGGCATAATCAGATAAACTAAGCTTTTATTAAATTAATATATATATATATATATATATATATATATATATATATATATATATATATATATATATATATATATATATATATATATATATATATATATATATATATATATATATATATATATATATATATATATATGCATGATATAAATAATCGTTCATAACCAATTTGACCAAATGATTAAGTAAGAATAAGGTGCATTTTAAGAAATTTAGAAATGTTTTAAAAATGTTGATATAATTAAACAAATTAAAATAAAAGGTGTTTTGTATTTTTAAATTAAATCATTAAATATTTTGGATTAAAATATATAATTTTAAAATGATCATGAAGTTGAATCTCTAGAAAAAAATTTAATTCCGTTTGGATTTGTCATCTGCATAAAAGAAATTCAATTTAATTTTCGATTTAATTCAATGAACAATAATGACTTAACTCTTATCTTGTATCATATCAAAATCAAGGCATAATAACCCATTAGCATTCTAAAGGCTCTTCCTCCATCATTTCTCATATAAAAGTGAAATCATTCATGAGAATGAGCTCTACAAGTGAGTGTAAAAATTTATGTAGGCAATTAACTATAATCTTCCATAGACCATCACCATAGAAGAAGGCTTAAGTTTGATTTTATGTCTCCACAAAATGAATTTAAGTTGTAAAATTAATCCCACACCTCACCATATCTTTTAGCTATTGCCCCTAGATTAGATCAACTGGGGTGCCCTAATTTGCTCAATGGACCAAAATTAAATTATAAATCAACAAGCCCTCCAACATCTATACTTGAGCAGAGGCCATGTAGAATTAAAATAGCCTCATAGTAACTACTTAAAAAGGATTTTAAGCTGAAAGGAATTAGATACAAGGTATTTGCTTGCTATATCCCTTAACTATTCTTAGCTAACTTATGAATCCATTGTTTTCGAGATATGCTATTGAATGACTTGATTGAGGTTAGAGGTCATTCCAAAAACATCATAATAGGTGGAAATTATATTAAATATGATTAATTATTTTAAATAGATAATTAATTCAAATTTAACAAATTGAAGATTTTATGTAAGGTTATGATTTATTCATAGTATTCTAATCATATGAGAAGTAGGCTTAATATCTTAATACACTAAAACTATCTATTTGAGATAAATTTGGTTTTCTAATGATTTTGGTTAATTGGTTACAAATGGGACAAGTTTAGCAAAATTTGTCTTTTAGGTATATTTGGGCTATACCAATAGTCAATTAAGTTTAATTATACTATAATGAACTAAATTCGTTCATTTCAAAGGTTGTTTAAGCTTGTTTTGGATACTTTGATTCTATATATATAATAGGGTCAAATGAATTTAAGTATTCTACATGGCTCATTTTTCTTAACCAAGAGCCATTGGGTTCAACTATTACATAGTTAAATCATTTTGAATCATATAGATGGATAAATTCAAATCAATTAGATCAAATTGAGAAAATTGACCTTAAGGATTAAATTTGGTCAAATTGGATTTAATAGGACCAACTGGCTCATTTAGGTTGACCCATTAGTCAGTTAAGGTATGGTCAAATATAACAAATTAATTGAAACTCAATAAAATAGTAACTTGGTCCAATTTGATCAAATTGATTAAAATGACCTATGGAGTTTAAATGGATTTAAGATCATGAGATTAACTGTAGATGACATAATTCATGATTTTTGATGGAGTGTTTCATAGTCAAATTTGGTTAACTACCTTTTTATCTAAGTGGTCTTAAATTTGATAATCTAAGATAAAATCTATAAAATCTTAACTAATTTTGTTCTTATTTTTCTTGCATTCTTACAATTATCCATCACACTTTTGAACCCATTATGCTCCTTTTTGAGTCTTTGATGATTGAATGATCTTTATTGCATTTATTTTTTATGTGATGAGATAATTATCTCACTTGGTTGCATGTTATACCTTTTATCATCTGGATTGATTCACTTTAAAGTATAGATTATTCTATTAGGATAACAAGTATTAAAAATAATCATTTTGTTTGATAATTAACCCATGCAAATCAAAATATAAGCATACTAATGATAATTGAGAGCAAGTTTTGGATGTGTGCTTAAGTGTAATTTACATTAGGGAATATAAACCTTTTTGGAGATTGATCAACCCAGGTTATCTACTTGACTTAATTTGATCTCAATCATATGACTTTCATTAGGAGTTTATGTAGATTAGAAAATTTATTCGTCATGTCATACTTGGACTCTATTCTTATCTCATATCATAATTTTTTTACACAATAATAACTTCATATCATCACCTTTTTCTTTTTTATCTATTGCTAACTTTAAGTCAAATAATTCCATTAATAAATGTTAGAAATAAATTAAGTAGGTTTCAATTGACTTATTTGACTCTTAATTCATGTTGAAAAGTGTTGTGAATTCTTTAATAGTTTTTAAGCACATGCAAATTATGTCACAAATAATTTTTAAAGTTAGAGCATGGAGAAACACTACATAGTATGAGAAATGTAACTTACCTTGATGATGAGTTTTTTTTAAGTAGTTAAGAATAGTTTAATTTGAGAGAAGTTGCAATTCAAATTTAGTGATGTAGTCAAAAATATTTTTTGACACTGAAAATGGATTTTTTTAACATGGAAGAAGACTATGCTTTTACAATTTTCATAAAATATGCATTAGTAAGTGGTATTTTAATGGTACTTTCTTCTAGAAGATCAGTTTTCATTAGTGATAGAACTAATAATAAAGTTTCTGAGGAAAGGTAAGCATTGTTGGATCAAATTTGGAATATCCTTGCTTATGAGGAGACTTAATATGAAGATAAACTCACAAAAACTAGTTGAGAATTCTTTGAATTATTCTATTTACATGATCATGCATTTGGTTAAGCCACACTATATATAATATATACCATGCTCATTGTGCTTGTTAGGATGTTAGATTCAAATCTATATATTGATGAAACGTAGACCATCCTAATAATTATTATTGAGCATGAAGAGAAAAAGAGGATAATATGAGTGAAATGAAGAGAAGGTTTAAGAATCTTCTTATATTTTACTATTAGAATGTACATCACTTATATGAATGAGCATGTGTTGATTTTATTCTCTAAACCCCTCTTTATAAGTTTAGACTAATTAGGTACACATCCATAGGGATTGCTATAATTAATAAATTTTATAAAAATTACATAAAAACACTTAATGGTGTTGTGAAGTGGGCAAATGTTGCTAGCTAACATTTTAAGAACTAGGCAAGGTTTACCAAATTCTATGTTGAAGTCAATTTTATTTAGATAATTCTATGACAAATTCTCTTAATGAGTTTATTTTATGAATAAGAGAGTATTTTTATGACCTCACTATAATAATTATTGAGTTAATTTAAACATTTTAATTTATACTTGAATGAAGACTTCATTAGCCTTGCCTGGGCGACTAGAAACAAATGAAGACATGAATTCTCCATGTTTTGGTGACAAGATAACACACAACAATCAGAAATACAAGAGAATAATATATTAAGAATTATTAACAATAAAATGCACTATACTTAAAACTTATTTTTCGTAGCAATCCATTACAAACTCATGTGCTTAAGAAATACATAAGGAACCCAAGTGCAATGTAAGATAAGAAGGTGAGCAAATATTCATTCATACTTCTGCATTTATTATTTCTTTCGAGTTATTTAAATAGTTGAGCAGCATGGACCCTCATTGGCAAGCCTTTGGGAAATTCAAGATAAGGAAGATGCATGGGGTGATCTTGCTCTGCAATTTCCCACTCATAGTTAAGAATAATATGATGAAGAAAAACAGCCATCTTTAATTTTGCAAAATTTTCTCCTGGGCACATATTTGCACCGCCACCAAATGGCATGTAACCCTTCTTACTTCTTTCACCAATTGAGCCCTATGAGTAGAGCATAGAAATATAAAAATTTATAAAAAAAAATTGAATATATCAATTGATTAAAGATACAAAAAGTGAGTGATCCTCACCAACCATCTCCATGGATTAAATTGCATTGGATTGTCATGGATTGAAGGATCCAAATGTATGGCTGAACAGTGGATTATTGCGAGGCTATCTCGTGGAATAACAATATCTTTAAGAGAGAGAGAGAGAGAGAGAGAGAGAGAGAGAGAGCAATTATAAATATAGCTCCAAATTGTTATGGTACAGTGCAACTATGTATTAATTAAGAATCATTTTTAACATAACATGCACTTAATTGTGTAAATTTTGTACTTTAATTAAGACATACCTTTATATTTAACCTCTTCAATTGCCTTCTTTGGAATGAAAGGAGCAATATTGCCTAATCGTAGGGCCTCATTAATAACCTTCATAAATAGCATATATATATATATATATATATATATATATATATATATATATATATATATATATATATATATATATATATTATTGTAGAAATTGTATAATAATTTTTAAAATTTTTTGATAAATAAAAAAATATTAATCAAAAAATAGATGGACTTACACAGCTTGTGAACTCCATGCTTTTGTAATCATCCCACGATAGTTTGTAGTTTAATTTTGACTTCGATTTGGCAATTCGAAGGTGTTCTTCCTGAAATAATTTTTTTAATTTTATCAAGAAAATATTTTAGAAAAAAATTTGAACATGATATTATTTTTCTGATATTATTTTGTTATAATTCAGAAATAATAAAACTATTTTCATGATTGAGCACATCAAATATTTTTCAAGAAAGAGTAATGTTATTTTTCAGGATTTATATATATATATATAATTGCATTGACAGAATAATCTGAATATTAAAGATTCCAAATTATTTTAATATTACCTGCAAAAATTTAACAACTTGAGGAGAATCTGCAAGGTGGTACAGCATGAAGGCTAGAGCCCTCGAAGTAGCATCATGTCCAGCGAAAAACAAACCGATAATGAAGTTCTCAATAGCTTCATCTGAGTACTCACTTTTTCTCATCAGAAGCAAGTCAAGTAAATCAAAATTTGCTTCTCGTCTTTCAGCTTTAAGAATATTTTCATCTTCTCCTTTCTGTTCTTTGCAATTTTTAGATATTAAATTAAGTCTTTCTTCCATTATTTTCTTCACCATCTTTATGACATTTTTCCTTGCCTTCAAAATTAAAAGGAGAGAGATGAATGGATACTTCTATAAAACTTTTTTCATTTTTTGTTATTGAATGGTTATGCAAATTTGTTACATTACCTTAAGTGCCTTCCAATATTTCGTTCCAGGAAAATTAATAGGAAGAGATACAAGTGCTGATATAAAGTAGGAATAATCTCTGATAAGAAGCTCCATCCTGAAATCATCCGCCATTATGCTTAATGTGGTCTTAGCCATTATTTGCATGGAATACTGCAGCATCAAGTCATCAACACATCAAATTAATTACATTATAATTTCATATCTTCATATATATATATATATACACACACTTAAGAGTAAGCTAAACTAAAAAAAAAAAAAAACATTTAGTTGAATAAAAAGAGTAAAGATTTTAAAGCAAGAGAGGGCATGATTAAAATAGAATTATTTCAAAGAGTTGTTAATTCTATTAGTAAAATCTAAGCTTATGCATTTTTTTTTTTAAGAAAATATACATTTAAAAGCAATTTCTTTATATATACACACACATATTAAATGCTATTAGTTCTAAAGTCAATATTCATATAAAAAACCGATAAAAATTTTAAAAAGTAAACCAAAAAGGCATCTCAGTCACTACTTTTTAATGATTAATAACGCACCTTTAGTCACATTTTTCAGAAAACAGAGACGATAGCTCAAAATTCTTGTTCTACTTAGAATAGAATGATCGTAATTTTATCAATACCCAAAATTACCCCTTGCAAGAATTTTTATTCAGTCGATACCAACCTTAATTGTCTCTTCTTTTCCGGAGATGATAGAGCCATCCTGCCAAGATCTTACAATACCAGAAGCCAAGAGATCGGCTTCTTCTAAGAAGAGAATTTGCAGCCTCTTCAAGCTCAGGAAGTCAATAATGGTGGATCTTAATCTTTTATGACTCTCTCCGAATGCAAATGATAGTGATTCTTCGCCAAATATTCCTCTGAAGGCTGGCATCCAAGCTGTTCTGAACAGTTTTCCATCCTTATTTTGCACAAATCGATTCAGCTCAACACTAGCAGATACTATGGCTTCTCTTCCAAGCAAATTTGATGAGAATATTTTCCCATATCTATAATCACAACCATACTTCATCATTATATATATATATATATATATATATATATATATATATATATATATATATATATATATAGAAATTATAAATAATATATATATCAATAAATATTTACCTTGAGATGCGGTCTTCCATGAAATCTCCAATGGAGTTGGCTGGATAAGGCTTGAAGAAAGATAGGGTTTCTCCAATGAAAGGTAGCCCTCTGCTTCCAGCGGGGAAGACTTTGGAGGGCTTTTGTTTGTTGATAAACCATTCGATGACAATGAAGATAGTTGTCGAGAAGATTAGAAGAAGAGCTATAGTGAATTCACCCATGTCTTTGATTGAAGAAGATGAGCTTAACTAGGCTCGTACTTCCAGTGTATGTATGTGCATTACGAGAGTCCTCTATTTATGCAGTGCTCCAACCTCTAATTAATCTCGTAAAAGCAAAAATAGACGTTAAAATTTTATTGTGAATAACAATATTTTAATAATAATTTTAAAAATAGATACGTAACAATGTTAGTATATATATAGAAAGATTGGAAAACATTCAATTAAATATTCTAACATTTCTTATTTTAATCAATTTCATTATATTCAGTAAGCATATTTCGCCTGTAAGACACAAAACTGTTCTCATGATTCTCTTTTGGCATTGTGCCAATTCATTTTCTAAAATGTTAAATAAAATTGATGTTTCCTAACTGGAAACTGTTTGGTCAATCTACCAAATATTTATGCCATAAACTATATATTTCGAATTTTCGACAGCATAATGGTGTTAGGAGGATAGCATTTTCTATTTTTATTAATAATATAAAGCATTTATTAATTATTGACTCAATGAAATTTAAAGGTATTTTAAATTAGTATCATCATTAATGCGTCACACTGGAATATTCCTTAATCAGTTTGTTTGGAGGTTCCTTTTGTTGTATTGGGAATTGCATTTTCTATTTTTATTAATAATATAAAGCATTTATTAATTATTGACTCAATGAAATTTAAAGGTATTTTAAAGTAGTATCATCATTAAAGCGTCACACTGGAATATTCCTTAATCAGTTTGTTTGGAGGTTCGTTTTGTTGTATTGGGAATTGCATTTACAAATGAAATATAAACATTACTCACGTCTCTAAATTGGTGGAAGCCGTGAACCCCTGAGATAATCCTCTCGAGGCCATATCCTAGGGGAAAGTAAGTGGGACCGACAGGATGATGAATGTGACGCTGTTGCAGGATAATATATCGATATCCCCACCCACAAGATGAGTGGGGTGTTGGGTGGATACCCATTGCAAAAAAAAATAAAAATAAAAATAAAAATAAAAATATAAAGCATTTTCTATTTTTATTAATAATATAAAGCATTTATTAATTATTGACTCAATGAAATTTAAAGGTATTTTAAATTAGTATCATCATTAATGCGTCACACTGGAATATTCCTTAATCAGTTTGTTTGGAGGTTCCTTTTGTTGTATTGGGAATTGCATTTACAAATGGCGGAGAAAACATAATTTATAATTTTATACAGTTACATAAGAACGCATTATATATTTACATATCTATATATCTAATTTCATATTTATAAATAGCAAGATTTATATATATATATACACCACACAATTCTTCTGTATTTATATAATTAACATCTAAAATTAGATATTTATTTATCTAATCCTTTACTATGCTTAAGAAAAATACATTTCAGTTTTTTTTTTAATTAATGATAATGACATTTTGATGTGATATTGAAGATTGAGGAGTTATATAAATTAAAATTAAAATTTAGGTGTTAGATATGTAATTTCATAGAATATGCAATGTATGTAAATTTAAATAACTAAATATTTACAGCACATCAAAACATCTATTACTACCATTTTTTAAAGTGAAATGAACCTTATATATGCAAAGATGCTTTAGGTGTTCATTATGTAATTGCATAAAAAATTGCTTTGTATTTTTTTTATAAAATTAGTGATGATGGTACTTTTGATGTGATATTGAAGATTGAGGAGTTATATAAATTAAAATTAAAATTTAGGTGTTAGATATGTAATTTCATAAGAATTGTATGGTATGTATGTAAATCCCTCTTTTCAAATAAATGTTTAATAGCACATCAAAAACATCAATATTACTAGCATTTTTAAAGTGAAATGAACCTTATATATGCAAATATCAAGCTTTAGGTGTTCAGTATGTAAATGCATTGCTTGGTATTTGTATAAATCCCCCTTATAAAATTAGTGATGATGGTACTTTTTTTGTGATATTGAAGATTGAGGAGTTATATAAATAAAAATTAAAGTTTAGGTGTTAGATATGTAATTTCATAAGAATTGTATGGTATGTATGTAAATCCCCATTATAAATAACACCTAAATATTTAATAGCACATCAAAAACATCATTCTCACTAGCATTTTTTAAAAAATAATGATTTGATAATAAGAATTTTTCCCAATAGTAGCTAGAGATAAAAATTGAAGTTTTATCAAGGAGTTCAAATTTTTAGATAATATCAATGAAATCATTATATATATATATATATATATATATATATATATATATATATATATATATATATATATATATATATATATAAAGTTTAGGTATTTTATTTAATATTTTTAAAAATAATTTATTAAAATAAATAAAGATATAGTTTCTTTGCAAAAGGATTTAATATCAATTTATAATAAGATATATAAAGAAATATATATATATTTATAATATAGCTATAGATATATATATAGACATAACATATAATATTACATATATTTTTTTGTAAACAAGATAAATAATGTGGATGTTCAAACCCTTCATTATTTCACCTTCTTATCTTACAATGCACTCTGGTTCCTTATATATATTTCTTTAGCAATAAGTTGTAAGTATAGTGCATTTTATTGTTAATAATTCATAATTTATTAATCTTTTGTATTTTTGATTGTTGTGAGTTATCTTGTCACCAAACATGGAGAATACATGTCCTCATTTGTTTCTAGTCCCTCAGGCAAGGTTAATGAAGTCATCATTCAAGTATAAATTAAAAAGATTATATTAACTTAATAATTGTTATAGTGAGGTCACCTAATAACAAAAGTCATCTAAAGTAACATTTCATCAAGCCACAAATGAAAAGATTGTTCTAACCACTAGACCTTAACATATTAAATCCAATTAGCAAAAAAATATTATTCATAACTCATTCAAAGAAAACTTACCATCAAGTAAGAATACTCTTATTAATAAAAAAACTCATTATGAGAATTTACCATAGAATTATCTAAATAAAATTAACTTCAACATAGAATTTGGTAAAACTTTCCCAGCTCTTAAAGGTGTTAGCTAGCAACATTTGTCTAGTTCCCTACACCATTAAGCTTTTTTGTGTAATTTTTTATAAAATTTATTAATTATAGCCATTCCAATGGATGTGTACCTTAGTTTAAATTTATAAAGAGTCATTGAGAGAATGAAATCAACACATGCTTATTCATATTAGTGATTGATGTACATTCTAATAGTAAAATATAAAAAGATTATTAAAGCTTCTCTTCATTTCACTCATATTATCTTCTTTTTTTCTTCAAGCTCAAATATAATTATTGGGATGATCTAGGTTACATCAACACATATATTTGGATCTAAGGTCCTAATAGGTACAGTGAGCATGGTCTACATAAGACAATAAGTTAATCCATGGAATGACATTATATATATATATATATATATATATATATATATATATATATATATATATATATATATATATATATATGTATATTATTGACCTCACTTTTGGAGTGAGCTTTCAACCTCCTCTTCTTAGACTTAGGACTTCTCTAGACACTAAGAGCTCCTTAGCCATAAGACACTTCTAGTGATTAGGTGAACACTTAACCTAAACCTAGAGACTTAGAAGGGTTAATCATAGGATTATGCTATGTCTTAGGACTTAAGGAAATCACCTATCCTATAGCCTAAACCCAATCCATGTGCACCTTCTTATATCCAATCAAAATCTAAACCTCAAACCAAACCTCAAATTCAAATTTATATTCCAAATCTAAATCCAAGTTCCAAATTAAATGATTGAAATCTAAAATCAAATCCAAATTCAAAATCATTTCTAAGCCCTATGATTTTATCTTACCTTAGGCAAATTCAAATCCATATAAACTCAATTGATTTTCTCAAATATCAATTCAATCCTTCAATCAAACAATCAAATTCCAATTCAAATTCAGCTCCAAATGATTGAAGCCCATGATTAAATCCAAACTTGAAATCTTTCCTAAGCCATGTCATTTGATTCCATGAGCTTAGCCAAATCTCCACCTAATTCAATCCAAGTTCAATTGATTTCTTTGAATCAATCATATCTTCAATCATTCACAAATATAAATAAAATCTACTCAAATAATCAAAACTAAATCAAACTAAATCAAATCCCCTTCTAAGTCCTTTGAACTTACCTTCTTGAACTTAGCCAAATTTTTTTCAAATCACTTCAAACTCAATTGATTTTCTTATAAATCAATTATTCCTTTGATTATATTCCCAAATATAAATGAAATTTATATTCAAATGACCAAAACCAAAACCAAAACCAAAACTAAAATCAAATCAAAACTCAATCTAAGCTCTTTGAACTTAGCCAAATCCTATCCAAATCAAGCCAAAAATTAATAGATTTTCTCTTGAATCAATCACTCCTTCGATCACCTATCTAAATATAAATGAAACCTACAATCATCAAACCAAATTTAAGTCAACCCAAGCCAAGACCAACTTAGCCCTTTTGACTTAAAATTTTCAAATGAACCAAGATCCATTGGACTCCAAATTGATTGCAGTTGAATTTATATTTTAATTCTAGGCTCACATATAAGTTCAACTAAACTTAAATCAAGTCAAAACCAAGCCAGTTGACTCAATTAGGCTTACTTGACCAAAAGTGACCTAAATGACCTTTTTGAGCCAAGTTCTAATCCAACCCAGATTAGATTGAACTAAGCCCATCCAAGCCTCATACCATGACCATTGATCACCCTAGGATGACTAATTGCCATGAATTCAGTCAAACCAAGTCAACTTGGTCATTTGACCATGACAACCCATTAGCCCAAATGAACCAAAACTAGCCAAAACTCACCATACACCAAATTGGAAATCATTGATTCACATCAACCCATGATCAATGGTTTGAACATGACTTGACCATAAATTGAGCTGACAACCCAACCCAGCCTAATTGACCCACTTAGCCCAAATTGACCTAAATGATTAATTTGGCCTAAATCTAAATTAAATCCAAAATTGATTCAAACCAAAGACTACATTCATCTTCAATTAGCTAATTGAACATGAATCAACCCATAACCCAAGCCAATTTAGCCAATTTTGGTCAAATTGGTCAACTTGATCCATTTGACCCATTTGATTTCAAATGAGCCAAAATCAATTCTAGGACAAATTAAATCAAATTGATCATACCAAATTCTTTAAATCATCATTTGAACCTAACCTAAGTTTTGGTTTGACCCAATTTGACCAATTGGTCAACCTAACCCAATATGACCCAATGTGACCCAAATGACCCAAATTGAGCCAAATCCTTTGAAACCAACTCATGGCATCTTGGGAGCTGATCAAACTCAACCCAAACCCACTTGGGATCATCTCAAAATCAACCCAAATCCAATCAAATCCCTCATAGATCCTCCCCCACATAGGATTCTACCCAACCTTATTCAATCCCCCTAATTCAAATCTCCCCATCACTTGCATTCAATGAAGGCTGACTCCACAATCCCAAAGAAAGACTTTGGAGCTAAATCCAAAGTTCTCAATCAAGCCATCACCTCCCAACCATCTCCCCATCACCTTTAATGGTGATTTTCACCCATCCCAAAAAACATGAAAATAAAAGCCTCAAAGATCTTCCTTCTGCCATTATTCACTCTCCAAGAGGTCCCCCAAGCAACTAACAACCATTTTCCCACTTCTTTTGAGCTAAAAACACCAAAATTGGGTGGATTCCGGCAAGGAGGTGGCAGTTATTAGTGAATACAACATTCTAAGAGTGAGACAAGAGGCTGCATTCATTCCAAAGCTTCCTCTTGCATCTAGGAGCGTGCTCGGATTTACACCGCTACCAGAAACCATCCTCGACAAGGTAATTTTGTCAAACTTTAGCCGACCATAGGATCTTTTATTTGTGAGGATTATTGCATAATTTTAAGAATTTCTCATAGATTTCCCTTGGATTCTTCATTTTATGTGATCCTATGCATTTTTGGGTGTTTCTAGCAAAATCGCTTAGAAATCGAGCCCAAAACTGCACAAACGGGCAATTTTCAAGGAAAAATAGCCCAAACAACCCCTTCTACGATCGGACGGTCCGATCTAAGCCGCGGAAATGAGCAATTCCCGCTCATTTTGACCACACAGACCATAATGCCAATCAGTGCTCAACACGTGGCACCACATTCCAAGTTAGCGTCGCGTGGTGTTGACTAGGTTAAGTAGGAAATTCTGGATTTTTTGCTTTTAAAATTGTTTTATTGTCTGAAACATGAAAAATTCATAAAAAAATAAAAGTTCATGAAAAAATTCTAAGTAAGGGCTCATTGGATTCAGCTTTTCGAGAGGAATCCAATAGACCCAAAATCCCAAATGTTTACTAAATATTTTGAGCTTAGTTTGAGTTTTAGTGAAAATAAAATTTTATCAATTTTTCTAACAATATAAATCTGATTGAGTTAAAATTTTTAGAGCTTAAAACTGAAGTTATGATCTATCTACTAAAAATTTCAAGTCAAAAGGATTTCTGGATTGAAAGATATTGAATTTTGAAGCTCAAATAGTCTATTTTAATAAAATAAATTAATAGACTTTATAAAAAGTTATTTAAATTGGCTAAAAGTTTGAAAAATCATAACAAATTATAAAAAAATCAAAAAGTTAAAATAAACACTCGTTTAAGGGTAATTCAGAGGAGGATGTAATAAAAATATTTCTAATTTATTTTGAGTAGTAATTAAGGCTTAATTAAAAATTTAATTAACTTAATTTCTCCTTAATTAACCATGGGATTAATCCCAAACTTTCTCAGATTATCTAAGGGATGACCTCTGCCTCCCCTATTTTGCTTGAGATTTATTGCTTACTTAATTAGGAAAATTAATTGATTAAACTTAATTACTCTCCTAATCTAATTAATGATTAATTAATCACATGAACATTAATGAATTAATTAATTAAGTGATTAATCCTTGAGCAATAGCGAATGAGCCCATGGGATAAGATTGAGACCTCCTTCTTAATATATTCCTTCAAGTTCATTTAATTAATCAAGTTAATTATGGCTTAATTAATTAATTAAATTACTTAATCAATGAAACTAATATCCAAATCATTCCAGAACTTAATCACTTAAGTCTTGGGTAGACTCTTAGGTGTTCAATAAGCTAAGATAATTCTAAGAAAATTATAACTAACCTACATGTGTGGAGGGTTATAAGAGTACTTAATTAAACCTTTAGCTTAACTAACCAATAATTGTGAGCTAATTGCATTAGGGCCCTTTTATTTTCATAGGATCATTATTGATTTTATTTTCAAAGTATGTACATATCATGTTGGCTCATAATTACTTGGATAATTATGCTAAAGTGGCATAGGAAAGGGTTAATTAATGTACTTAATGCATGTTACAATCTAATTAACTCATAAAGTCAACTTAACTTCTTTTCATTGAACCAAATTAATTAACCAATATGGGAATGGGTTAGGAGCAACAAATGATTGAATATCCTCTATTCTTTAAATCAAATCAAACATCCAAAACAAACTTGATAATAAATTTTTATTTATTTTAAATGATTTTATTTAATATGATTATCCTTAGGAATTAGTTTAATTGAATGAGATTATGTACTTATATTTAAAATTTCCTTTCCAATCAAGTTAAATATTGTATGTCATTTGATTCCATGCATCCATCTCTTTTCAAAAATAATTAAATAAAATGAAGTTTCTTTTATATTAAGCTTGCATGTGCTGACTTAACTTAATATATTTGTGACTATTATCACTAATATATCTAAATTATTTTTTCAAAGTTTATAAATCAATTACATTGATTAGAGTGATAGTAGTTATGATTACATATAGGTTTGCATGTGCTTACAGCTTAGGTATGTGAAGTAAAACTTTCTTTTCCTTAATTCATGTGTAGTTTTATATGTATTTGAATGTTAATAAGTATATAGTCTAGACATCCCGTGAATACGAGAATTTAGCTAGCCCCAAGGAGGTCATTTGATTACCTCACTTCCCTGGTTAACAACAACACATACTTATTTGATTTCAGTTACATGTATTTTTACATTAGAATTTGGATGGAACTTTGTTTCATATACATAAATGTTTTAATCAAATAAAAATATAATTTTTACATAATTTTCTTCCTCTTGTTTACATATACATTCATATATAGCGAGATAGCAAAGTATATAGTCTGGACATCCCGAGAATACGAGGCTTTAGCTAGCCCCAAAGAGATCATTGATTACCTCACTTCCTTGGTTAACAAAGGCACATACTTGCTCATTTCTCTTTATATATGTGTGCATATGTGGCTAAAGGATGAAAAACTCTCTTTTCTACTAAAATTACTTGCATTCATTATTGGCTAAATGATTGAATTAAGTAGTCATATAGTTGGAAGCTTTCTTTCCTACATTCATATATATAAATTTACATATGTTTGAATGCAAATGGGTATATAGTCTGGACATCCTGGGACTACAAGGCTTTAGCTAGCCCCAAGGAGGTCATTTAATTACCTCACTTCTCTGGTTTAACAATGGCACGTACTCATTTAATTTCATCCTTATGTATTTTTATAAAAGAATTTGGATAGAGCTTTAAATTAATATGATAAAGTAATTCAATCAAATTAAAAATATAAACTTTAAATCTACATATTCACATCTATCATTTAAGTGTGCTAAAATATATTATATGCATAGGTATACTTAGGATTTAATCATATGCATGTTATATGTGATGAAAATGAATGATTAAATATATATCATGTGATAGTAATTCAATCAAATTAATCTTAAGAATCCTTTCATATTAAATATAATTATTTAAAGTGAACCCAAACTTAGGATGAATTAAAATATGTAATAAGCCATTCACTAAAGAGTATCAAATTAAATCAACATGTTTTATAAAGTGGCTTAGGGTAGGGATGAAAGAGGGCAACCTCTTCTCTTCTCTTGACAACATTTAGTTGCTAAGTATAGACGATATGAAACAAAAGAAAACATAAATTAAAATTCTCAAATCAATTAAACCACTTAAAGTAAAACCAACCTTTCATGCTAAATTGAATCCTTCACACTTAAAAAATTATAACACTAATGCCTAGTTAAGACATGCCACACAAGCTTTAATACAGGCACATTAGGATTAAGTCACCACTTCTAGCTTTATATTAGGACGCATGGTGTGATTATGTTTTATTTTGTGATGTATTATTTTAGACTAGATGTTAGGGTGTATATTTCGTAGACTGGATGGTAGGTCATTAGCCTAATCATATTTTATGTAGGGGACTATGCTTAAGGGGCTGTTAAAAAACTAAATATAAATACTCTTTTTGTAGGTTTCTTAAGCCCCTAAGCATAATCCAAGTTAGGATAGGTGGGCTTGGTTACCTATATGCAGGGTGCTAAGTCCAAATTATAAATATAACTACTTAGGTTGTATGTGTGTTTAGCTAACACTTATTTTTACAGGTGTAGTTAGATTTACTTTTCCTATTTTTAATGTAAATTTTATTAGAAATTTGGATTAGTGTTATGGGGGTTTAGGATGAGCATGTGAGGCTTAGTCTTGGGGTGCCATGTGATGCCTTGAAGCCTACTAAATCAAAGAAATAAATATATGAAGAAATGAAGACATGAAGACTTGAAGATTTGAAGACACCCCATAGCATTTATCATTTATAAATTAATTATTATTTCATTTTTGTTGTATAAGGGTAGAGTTCTGCCACCCATCTTTTCTTTTGGGTTGTATGGTGGAAATTGCAACCTAGATTTTATTATTTTACACAGTTTATACATGTTTGATTGATGTTCTGTTTAGATTATGCATTAGAACAATATGCTTTTCATAGTTTCTTAATGTTTGATGTTTGAATGTGTGGCTTAGATGTCGTAGGCTATTAGGATAAAATTAATTTTTTTTACCCCAATTAATCACTCATAATTAAATTTTAATCAACTCACAACCTCATCATAAAGCCTAGGCTATAAATATAATTGAAAATTTTAGCAACTCCTGTTGTATGTTTAACATCATGCATTCATATTGTCTCACACTTATTAAGAGAGGGTTTTCCATCCTTAACAAGGGGAAGACTTGACCTTTGAGGGTCTCCTGTAAAAATACCTCTTTCTTTCCGATTTAGCCATAATTTCATTTCAACATGCATTTAGGCATAAAAAATCCCAAAGCTTTTGTTAAAATGAAGTGTTAAAAAATTAAATAAAATTTGAAAAAATTTGCATTTGTAGATTAAGTCATTGCTCATACCACTCATGCTCTAGTCTCTTAAGGAGTGGGTTTAAGGACCTTAGTCTCTTTTTAATTAATAACAACCCAACTATCTTGCATTTCATATGACCGGACCACATGGACTTAAAGTGTAGGAGGAGTTAGCTGGCAGCCACTCCAAGAGGTTGTAAGTACAGAAGTCAGACAATTTATTCTCTTGTGGAGGTAAACCATTATGTCCATTTCTCGCTTAGATTTAGGTCGTGCTTTAGCTTATGCTAAAGCTCCCTAGATTTAGGATCTGAGGTAGCTATTTTCTTTGCTACAAGCATAAATCCTCACCTCTTAGGCATTTTCACAATCTTGTGTTGATGGATTATAAGCCCAGCAATCTAATAAAATTTCAACTCAAATAAATAAATCTCTTCAATTTCAAATATATAAAGTCCAATTATAGGGTAGATTGGAATGCTTACTAGGCTTCTTAGTATCACGAGCATTTCTTACTTTCTCCCATTGGATTTCAAAAATAAGTCTTCTCCTTGACCTATCCCATTTGATTTTCTAAAATAGCCAATCCTTTAATAGTCTTAGCCTTGAAATCTTTGGAGACCTTAATTGCTACTTTAATCGAGAGTATTCATAAGGGATTTCATTTTTTAGGATGTAATTAACTATGGAGGCTTGCCTCCATAGCTTAATGAACCCGCTTAAAATAAACTCGCTACTTTTTTTCCATGTAAGTGAAAAAATCTCTACATTCACATCATCATGCCTTAAGAGTTCTTATTGGGTGATTAGGTTAATTATAGGGTGATAATTTCTATCTTTCGATATAGTGCATCATTCCTTAATGTCATACCTAATCACTTCAATATGTACCTCTTAAGATTTGTGTGGTGTCCCACATCCCAAAAGTAAACACCATATATTTTTCTAGTGACTTCGCTGGGGATCGAACCTAGAATCTCACCATCTTTAGTAGACAATTATTGTCTCCAAGCATCGATGGACTTACATTTTATATAATCCTAAAACTATATTTCTTTCTAGACTTTGCTTATTTCATCCTTAAGCAAAGGTAGTCAACATCTTTTAAGTTTTAGGACCTCACTCCATGTATGTCTTTAAACCCTTATTAGGTCCCCCAATAGGTAAAAATAAATTAACTAAAAAAAGAAAAAAAAAACCAAACATAAAATTTAGAGCCTCTTACCACTAGCTTGGTGAAACAAGGTTCACCCCATGCTTAATAAAATTTCAATAAAAACCAATGTAAAATAAAAACATATCTTTTACAAAATTTTCAAAAGTCCTTTCAAAATAAAAATCATATGAACCCCATTTAACATAATCAAATTTGTTAAATGGAGGTTCTTTCTTTAAAATCAAAATTAAACAAAGACAATAATCTTTTTTGCAAAAAATTTCAAATCCCTTTCAAAATAAAATTAATTGAACCCCACTTCTGCAATTTGTTAAGTGAATGTTCCTTTTTCAAAATCAAAATTAAATCAAATAAAACCTCTTCTTCAAAAATAAAGATCAAAACCTTTTTTCAAACAAAATTAACCAACCCCATTTAACATACCCAAATATGTTAATTGTTGAATTATATTTTAAAATCAAAATCAAACAACAAATACAACAAAGAAAAATTTCTTCTTAAAAATGCCAAGACATTCTCCAAACAAAATTTCAAAACGTATTTTCAAAAAAAATTAACTCCATTTAACATACCTAAATTTATTAAATGAGAGTTTCCTCAAAAAGTAAAACAAAATCACATATCAACACACAACAATCAATACCAATACACAATTGAAATCCATTTAACATACCCAAATTTGTTAAGTGAGAATTTCATTTTCAAAACAAAAAAATCCAAAAAATTTTGAACCTCATCATATTAATATTTGAAAAGTAAGGTTCCAAATAAATTAGTTAGAGCTCAACCTCTATATCAACATTTGACTAGTGAGGTTCCAAAGAAATTCTCTTCAAAATCTCTCCAAATCAAGATATAATTATTTGAACTCCCTTATCATATTCAAATTTGATGTGTGTGGGTCCAAATTAAATCTATCAAGAATGTCCAATCAAATTTGACATGGAGCTTGAAAATCTTAAGATGACTTATGATAATGCAATATTCACTATTATTAGTCATAAAGTTACGGTTAAAAAAAATTATGATGGAATTCAACTTAAAACTAAGATGTGGATTCTCACTATAAAGGAGAAAGGCCATAGAGGTTCCTTCAGGGTCCAAGAATGAAATTGACAAGGATTTTGAGTATGTCTTATCGATAAGTATGACTCAAATGACTTGAATCCTAATTCCTAAAAGAAGACAACTCTCAAAATAATGATCGTAATCCATAAAGTAGCAGTACCATTGAACTTGATATCTTTAATGATTCCAACTCGGGTAGAGATGCCCCCATTCTAAGCTATCATGGTGTCACTATCGATGAAGAGTTAGAATCATTAGATTTTAAAGGTCTAATAGGATAAACATTGGGCACCAAAAAGAGTAGGTAGACATCAATTCTACCTCTCAAGATATCAGTAAGTCAATAGTGGCGTGGTCCTATCACTTTGATCAACACCATGAAGAAGCAAAATTGTTGGAAATAATCAAATTCTAAATCCTTCTTAAGATACCTCAAAATCCAAAATAAGGGCATGAAACTATTCTAAAGGTTAATCTTAAGGCCCCAAACTATCTTAGAAGGTTGCCCACTAAGCTAAATAATAAGTGCACCATCACCTTTTCTAAAGAGATAGAAAAGTGTTTGATTGGAACTTAACGATTCTTCCTTGCTCGTTAGTGGCAACCTCCTCAAGTCATACTTAACATAGAATATCCTGAAAAAGAAAGACAAGCAATCTCTAGAGAACACAATATAAATAAAGACTCAAAAGAAGAGACAAGAAATAAAATGAGATTAAAAAAAAGGAGAGAGAGAGAAAGAGAAGAAGAAAAAAAATAAAAGTAATGCACCAATAATACACACTGATTTGGAATCCAACAGATGAATCATGTGTACAAGGTGTAAATTCAAAAAAGAGAGAAAATATACAAAAATAAATTTTGAGTCAAATTTTGACAAGTCTTTGAGTTAGATAGCAATAAAAAAGTTCTAAAAGGATAATGTATGATATGACTAGAAATTAGTTGGTATGTGAGCTCATTGACTCAATTCTACTATCTCATGATATTATTATAGGATTGGAAGTTAAGACATAACCTCAAGTCAAAAAATATATGAGATTTCAAATTTTCACTTCATATCTCTTTCTTCAAGCTCAAAGAGGATTCAGTAGATAAACCTTCAAATGAAGTAACAAAATTATCTTTTGTCTAGTCTACCTACTTTGTTCAAAGAATTTTGAAGACTTTCAAGAAGAGGATGCACTCCCTGCAGTTGAGGAGAAAATTAGATCATTAACCAATAAGTTTCAAGAAAATTAACCTCAGAATATAAAGAGAGTCCACCCACCCTCCCAACATCCATATATAATAAGTCAGAAGGAAAATGCCAATGACTTGGTTAGGTTACTTTTGTAGTTTAAAGATTGCTTTACCTAATAAAAGTGCCCAATACATCTCCAAGGTAAAAGTTTAAAATTGAACCTATTGCTATTCCTATTTTACAAACTTTTGATGTGAACATTTGCACCAAGAAGAGGATCAAAGTTTGAAGTTAACTTTATTAAAGAAGAAAGACACTATCATGCTTACCCAACATTATTCCCAGTCAACAGGAAGAACATTCAAATCCACAACACGCCAATTTTGAAGATCTAAGTTATGCATCTTGAAGAAAAATTCACATTACCTATATCAAATTTAATAGTACATAGCCTCTTTTACAGTCTCCTCATTCAAGGATGGGTCAAATGATCGGAGGATGAGAAGTCATTTGCATTTATAATTTTCATCAAAATTTTTGCTATAAGGTCATGCATTTTTCTTAAAATCCGGTGCCACATACCAGTGGGCCATGACTCAAATCTTCAGCGAACCCATTCATCACCAAGTTGAATGCTACTTTGATGATCTTGTGGTCAAAAGCAAAGAAAAGAAAAATCGTCTTTACAATCTGTGTAGTTGTCTTTGATTAATTATGACACTACAACCTAAAGATGAATCCCCTAAAGTATACATTTATGATGGCTTTAGGAAAGTTTCTAGGGCTTGTAGTAAAACATCATGGGATAAGAAAAATTGATCTAAAAGAGATTAAAGATATGCAACCTCAAAAAAAAAAAAATGGAAGAAAAAAAGAAAAAAGAAAAAAGAAAAAAAGGAAGATAAGAGAAAAAAAATGGGGCTCAACACAATTAAAATCATTTTAAGGAAGGTTGTTGTATCTAAGATACTTAATCTCTCATCTTTTTGGTAGGTGCAATCATTCACTACTTTGACAAAGAAAGGAGATCAAGTTTTAAAGGATGACAAGTTTCAATACTCATTTAAAAGCATAAGGTAATATTTCATGTCATCTCTAATATTGGCCCCTCCATTATTCTTAGGCCACTAGTTTAAGGTTATCTTAATTTAGGATAAAACTCTTCTTATTAAAATTTATCATCAATAATCAAATTATAAAACTCTATGCATCAATTGAAAAGCTTGCAAAAAAAAAAGAGACCTCAATTAATGTTGAATATAGATGGTTTAAACTCTTTCAAAGCTAGTCTATCTCAAAACTCTCCAAATCAAGATTTTGTTTCTGATCATTAAAAGGCATACTTTGGTGTTTGAAGGATGGAAAGTAGTTTAAACCACTATGATAGGAGAGTGTCTTGTTTTTCTAGTCAATAAACACTACCTCAAGAGCCATCACACTCGAAATCAAATTCTAAATTTGGAAAATAATTCAAGTAATTGGAATGAGCAATTTCTTTCATTGAAATGTAAATTAGAGCATAATACTTGAGAAGCCTTGGTGAGTTTCTTCGACTATGGATGATCAATTACTTTGACTGGGTCCCAAGAATTTTGGAGAAAGAACACTAGGCTTAGTTTTTCTTGTTCCATTTCCACACACCTAAAGAAATTTCAAAAAAAAAAAAAAAACAAAATCAATTCCTAGTAAAGTCATGTTTTCACATCTATATTGGTTGAATCCAAATTAAAAAAACCTAATAATAATATTAATATCAATCTATAATTACCCTTCAAAATTCTTCATCAATCTAAACATTTCTTCAAACTTACACCTAAAACTCAATATTTATCTCCAGTGATATTAGGATAGGTGTAAGAGAACCTAAGAGGCATCCTATTTCAACTAGCATAACTAAGTTAGATGGAAAAAAACCCGAGCGACATCCTTTCTTGGTGGAGTCACATTGCCCCTGTGGCACCATTTCATCCATTCTTCGACCTATTTAGGATAGTTTAGAACCTGGCATCCTATTCTTCTTCTTTCATGCACTATCTTCTATCTTCTCAGCTATTTTGATGTGGGATAATGCCCCTTAAGGCACTCACTCATTAGTTGCTCTAGGTCGGGTTGATGTGTTACCCTACTAGTGCATTATTTCAGTGGTCCCTTGTTCAAGAGGATGTAAGTCTACTGTGCTTTCCTTCTTGACTTGATCACTGCACACCAACGAGCACCTTGTTAGCATGGTAAGCCTTGTTGGTGGTGGTAAGTTACCCTCATATTGGCTCCATTTAAGAGGATGTAAGTCTACTATGCCTTCTTCTTAAACTAGCCATCATGAACTTGGTTGAGTATATCGACAAATACACATACACATCTTTTTTTGCTACTATTTTGATGTGGGATAATGCCCCTATACACTCACTCATTAGTTGCTCTAGGTTGGGCTGACGTGTTACCATGTTAGTGCATCACCCCAGTGGTCCCTTGTTCAAGAAGATGTAAGTATACTACGCTTTCTTTCTTGATTTGACTGCTGCACACCGGCGAGCATCTTGTTAGTATGGCAGGCCTTACTGTGTGGTCGGTAAGCAACCATCATGTTGGCTTCATTTAAGAGGATGCAAGTCAACTATGCCTTCTTCTTAAGCTAGCCATTGTGAACTGACTTGGTTGAATAGAGGATTAGGGTAAGTCCCCAACAACTCCTTTCCTCTTGACTTCTTCAAGTCAGGCTGCAACTCCCTACTTGGTAGTCACCCTTTGGTTGGGTTGATCATTGTCATTAGGTTGCCCAGTTGTTCCTTGAAGATGTAAATATATTATGCTTTCTTCCCAAGTTGCACACCAGTTTAGGTTGGATAGCACAATTCGAAGGATTATCCCAAACAATCAGTTCCACTTTAGGGAGATATAAGTCTACACACCTTCTCTCTAGACTGATGTCACACTCCGACAGGCACCTTAGGTTGGTTGGTGTTCACTATGCTGATAGTGACCCACCCGGTGGATACACCACTCTTAGGCTACACGCTTTTCTCTCCTTAGTTGGCCACGAATTCCTATAGGCATTATTTTCTTCAGGGTTTAGGATAACGCCCCTAGTGGCACCTCCCTTGTGGGCACTCTACTTGGCCACTTCCTTTGCGACCCCATTTAGACACTACTTGGGTTACTTTTGGATTGGAAAGTCCCCCTTTCCTTGTAACCACCACTATAGTTGGAGATTCTATTAAGTGAATGCACAGATTCTCCCTTGGTCCGATAAATCTGAGATAGGTCGAGGTTGATATAGCCCCTTTCGGTGGTCCTCATTGCACCAATAGGGTCCATGATAAAAAATAAATAAAATATATATTCACTTATGGATTAGGAATTAATGCCCCATGACACATTTCCCAAGGCATCCTATCTTTATAGGTGTCAACAAAACTTTCTATAGGAATAGTCACTACTCTTGAGTTGAGATAAGTCGACACTCTCTGGTAAGCCAGGTTGGGCTCAACTTGTTGTGCCAGCAATTATCCCATCGGTCTTCTTGCTTTGAAAGATGTAAATCTATGCATTCTTTTGCATGATCGTTGCACACTAACAAGCAGACCTAACTTAGGTTCGATCTATTATACATCAACGGGTCACCCCAGCAGCTGATCCCTACTCAGGAAGATGTAAGTCTACTATGCTTTCTTCTTAGCATTGTAGAGAAAGGCACCCAGGTCGGATAGTCCTACCTTGGTAGACTACCCATTTTGAATAAATGAGATAGGCCGACATAGCCCCTTCTCGGTCCATCGTACCAATGGGATCCATCAAAAGAAATTAATCCTAACTCTTGGTGACATAAGTCCCAGCTGATAGTCTCCTTAGGTCGGGTTTGATTTATTGCACCATCAATAGGTCACCCCAATGGTTGTTCCCTGCTTTAAAAGATGTAAGTCTACTATGCTTTCTCTTTAGCTACCAAATGCTACCCTTAGGTTGGATAGTCCCCCTTGTGGGTTGGTAAACTACCCCTTTATTTATAAATCGAGATGAAGGCCAACCTTCGGTGGGTCCATCGCACACCAACATTGTCCATAACATAACACAAAACTAAATTATATCAAATTGTAACAAATAAAATGAAATTAAAATCAAATTAATCATCAGGACTACTCTTGAGTTGAGGTAAGATCCTCAGTGACACTCACTTAGTAGTCACCTTAGGTCGGGTTTGATTTATTGCGCCATCAACAGGACATCCAGCGGTTCCTACTTTGAAGCGTAAGTATCTTGCTTTCTTCTAGAAATTGCCAGAAAGGCAACCAGGTGGATAGCCCCTACATGGGAGGTGGACTACCCCTTTGGACTTGTAAATCTAAGATAGGCCATTCCCCTTCTCGTTCCATCACACCGATAGGGTCCATAACAAACTAAATTTTAAAACCAACCTCCCAATAGAGTCAAATTAAACATATCGAACAAACAAAATTTCTCCCCAGGCACAAATATTAGTCTCCTGGTGGAGCCTAAATTGAAATATAATAAATTCAGCAGGGCTTATATCCCTGGATGTACCCAATTCAAAATCATTCTCCCTGGATAAGAAATCCAACCAAACTCTTATCCCCTGGATAGCTCGAACCGCTTCCACGATGGAAGGTTCATATTTAATCCCTAGAGGATTCAAATCCATATCCCTAGATATTCCTCCAAGATTAGAACATATCCAAATTAATTTGATCTTGATCCCCGATTATAGATTCTTATCCCAGTGGATACACAAATCATATTCATAATCAAACTCAGTCCATATCCCTGGATAGCTTGAACACCTTCCCTAGTGAAAGGTTCATGTACTCAATCCCCCCACAGATTCCTCCTTCTGGTGCTCTTATACTCTCGGCATAAAGAGAGCTACAATGCACTAAGATCGTGATCCTATCCTAAATCTACTTCTTAGGTCTAGGTACATATCTTTTCCATTATTTTTTGCAATCTTATGGATGTTGTTAATCATTTCGGTCAACGCCAATACATGTGATGTGCCTTGTTAGTTACACCACACTTATTGGGGGTCCTTTTGTTGACCTCTCATTTGGAGTGAGCTCTCAACCTCCTCTTCTTAGACTTAGGACTCATCTAGACACTAAGAGCTCCTTAGCTATAAGACACTTCTAGTGATTAGGTGAACACTTAACCTAAGTCTAAAGACTTAGAAGGGTTAATCATAGGATTAGGATATGCTTTAAGACTTAAAGAAATCACCTATCCTATAACTTAAACCCAATCCATGTGCACCTTCTTAAATCCAATAAAAATCTAAATCTCAAACAAAACCTCAAATTCAAATTCATATTCTAAACTTAAATCCAAATTCCAAATCAAATGATTAAAATCAATAATCAAATCCAAATTCAAAATCCTTTCTAAGCCCTATGATTTTATCTTATGGTTTAGCCTTAGCCAAATTAAAATCCACACAAAATCAATTGATTTTCTCAAATATCAATTCAATCCTTCAATCAAACAATCAAATTCCAATTCAAATCTATCTCCAAATGATTGAATCTCATGATCAAATCCAAACTTGAAATCTTTCCTAAGCCATGTGATTTGATTCCATGAACTTAGCCAAATCACCACCTAATTCAATCCAAGTTTAATTGATTTCTTCATGAATCAATCATATCTTCAACCATCTTCAAAATATAAACAAAATCTATATTCAAATAATAAAAACTAATTCAAACTAAATCAAATATCCTTCTAAGCGCTTGAACTTACCTTCATGAACTTAGCTAAATTTTCATTCAAATCACTTCAAACTCAATTTATTTTCTTATAAGTCAATTGTTCATTTGATTATCTTCCCAAATATAATAGTGAAATCATTCGTGCATTGAAACCAAAACCAAAATCAATTTAAAACTCAATGTAAGCTCTTTGAACTAATTCTTTGGACTTAGCCAAATCCCATCCAAATCAAGTCAAAAAACAAATAGATTTTCTCTTGAATCAATCACTCCTTAGATCACCTATATAAAAATAAATGAAATCTACAATCATCAAACCAAATTGAAGTCAACCCAAACCAAGCCCAACTTAGCCCTTTTGACTTGGAAATTTCAAATGAACTAAGATCCATCGGACTCCAAATTGATTGCAATTGAATTTATATTTCAATCATAGGATCATATATAAGTTCAACTAAACTTAAATCAAGTCAAAACCAAGCCAATTGACTCAGTTAGGTTCACTTGACCTAACGTGACCTAAAGGACCCTTTTGAGCCAAGTTCTAATCTAACCCAAATTGGATTGAGCCAAGCCCATCCAAGCCTCATACCATGACCATTGATCACCCTAGGATGACCAATTGCCATGAATTGGGTCAAACCAAGTCAACCCTTTAGCCCAAATGAACCAAAACTAGCCAAAACTCACCCTACACCAAATTGGTTGAAACCATTAATTCACATCAACCCATGATCAATATTTGAACATGACTTGACTATCAATTGAGCCAGACCTAACCCAACCTAGCTTAATTGGCCAACTTAGCCCAAATTGACATAAAGGATCAATTTGGCTCTAAATATAAATTAAATCCAAAAGAAAACTAAAGACATATTCATCTTCACTAGCTAATTGAACATGAATCAACCCATAAACTAAGCCAATTTGGCCAATTTTGGTCAAATTGGTAAACTTGATCCATTTGACCCATTTGATTCCAAATGAACTAAAATCAATTCTAGGTCGAATTAAATCAAATTGATCATATTAAAATACTTTAAATAATCATTTGAACATAACCTAAGTTTTGGTTTGACCCAATTTGATCGATTAGTCATCCTAACCCAACTTGACCCAATGTGACCCAAATGACCCAAATTGAGCCAAATCCTTTGAAACCAACCCATGGCATCTTGGGAGCTGATCAAACTCAACCCAAACTCACTTGGGATCAGCCTAAAATTAGCCCAAACTTAATCAAATTCCTCATGGATCCTCCCCCACATAGGATTCCACCCAAAACCATTCAATCCTCTCATTAAATCCTCCCTATCACTTGCATTCAATGAAGACTGACTCCACAGCTCCAAAAGAAGACTTTGGGCTAAATCCAAAGTTTTCAATCAAGCCATCACCTCCCAACCATTTCCCCATCACCTTTAATGGTGATTTTCAGCCATCCCAAAAGATAAGAAAATAGAAGCCTCAAAGATCTTCCTCCTGCCATTATTCACTCTCCAAGGGGTCCCCCAAGCAACCATCAACTAGTTTTCCACTTCTTCTAAAACACCAAAATCAAGTGATTCTGCAAGGTGGTGGCTATTGGTGAATATAACATTACAAGAGGAGATAAGAGGCTACATTTATTCCAAAGCTTCCTATTGCATCCAGGAGCATGTTCGGATCAACACTGCCACCAGAAACCATCCCCGATGAGATAATTTCAACAAATTTTAGCCGGCTGTAGGATCTCTTATTTGGGATGATTCTTGCACAATTTTAGGAATTTCCCATAGATTTCCTTTGCATTCTTCATTTTATGTGAACCCATGCATTTTGGGGTGTTTTTCAGTAAAGATCACCAGAAATTGAGCCCAAAATTGCCTAAGCAGGCAGTTTTTGGGCAAAAAATAGCTTAAATGACCCCTTGTTTGTCGGATTCTGGGGAGACAAAGCAATAGCCATCTGATCCCTCTTTGTTAGAGACGGGCTATTGAGATTAGAAGCCAAAATTGCTTGATTCCGTCCATTAGATCATCGGGTGCGATCTAGATCGTCTGATCTGTGATTATACAGCCCGATCCGATCCTATGGAAATGAGCAGTTCTCGCTTATTTTGACCACATGGACTATGATGCCAATCGGTCCTCAACACATTGCGCCGCATGCCCAGTCAACGTCGCATGGCGCTGGCTGGGTTAAGTAGGAAATTCTGGATTTTCTGCTTTTAAAAATTGTTTCAATTATCTAACATTTTAAAAATTTATAGAAAATAAAATACTCACTGAAAAATTCCAAGTAATGGCTCATTGGATTCATCTTTTTGAGAGGAATCCAATCAACCCAAAATACCTAATTTTTATTGAATAGTTTGATCTTAATTTGAGTTTTAGTGAAAATCAAATTTCATCAAATTCTAACAATATAAATCGATTGAGTTGATATTTTAAGATATTGGAAGTTATGATCAATGTATAAAAAATTTCAAGTAAAAAGGATTTTTGGATTGAAAGATATTGAATTTTGAAGCTCAAATAGTCAATTTTAATAAAATAAATTAATAGACTTTATACAAATTATTTAAATTGCCTGAAACTTTGAAAAATCATAATAAATTTTAGACAAATCCAAAAAATGCAAATAAATCTCATTTTAATGGTATTTTAGTGGAGGATGTAATAAAAATAATTTCACTTAATTATGAATAATAATTAAGGCTTAATTAGGGTTTAATTACAAATTTAATTAACTTAATTACTCCTTAATTAATCATGGGATTAATCCCAAATTTTTTGATATTATCTAAGGGGATGACCTCTACCTCCCCTAAGTTTTGTAGGATTTATTGCTTATTTAATTATGAAAATTAATTGATTAACCCTAATTACTCTTTTAATCTAATTAATGATTAATTAATCACATGAACATTAATGAATCATTAATTAAGTGATTAATCCTTTGAGCGAATGAGCCCATGGGATAAGATTGAGACCTCCTTCTTAATATTTTCCTTCAAGTTCATTTAAATAATCAAGTTAATTATGGCTTAATTAATTAATTGAATTACTTAATCAATGAAACTAAGATCCAAATCATTCAAGAACTTAATCACTTAAGTCTTGTGTAGACCCTTAGGTGTTCAATAAGCTAAGATAATTTTAAAAAAATTATAACCAACCTAAAATGTGTGAGGTTATAAGAGTAATTAACCTTTTTTTAACTAACCAATAATTATAAGTTAATTACATTAGGCTCCATTTATTTTCATAAGATCATTGCTGATTTTATTTTTAAAGTATGTGCATATCATGTTGGCTCATAATTATTTGGATAGTTATGCTAAAGTGGCATAGGAAAGGGTTAATTAATGTACTTAATGCATGTTACAACTTAATTAACTCATAAAATCAACTTAACTTTTTTTCATTGAACCAAATTAATTAATCAATATGGGAATGGGTTAGGAGCAACAAATGATTGAGTCTCCCCTCTTCTTTAAATCAAATCAAAAAACATCCAAAACTAACTTAATAAAAATTTTTTGTTTATTTTATATGATTTTATTTAATATGATTGTCCTTAAGAATTAGTTTGATTGAATGAGATTATGTGCTTATATTTAGTATTTTTTTTCAATCTTGTTAAATGTTGTATGTCATTTGATTCCATGCATTCATCTCTTTTCAAAATTAATTATAAAATTAAATTTCTTTTATGTTAAGCTTGCATGTGCTAACTTAACTTAATATATGTATTTGTTATCACTAATAAATCCAAATTTATTTTCTAAAGTTTATAAAGAAATTACATTGATTAGAGTGATAGTAGTTTTATTTACATATAGGTTTGGATGTGCTTATAGATTAGGTATGTGAAGTAAAGCTTTCTTTTCCTTAAGTATGTGAAGTATATAGTCTGGACATCCCGGGAATACGAGGCTTTAGCTAGCCCCAAGGAGGTCATTTGATTACCTCACTTCCCTGGTTAACAACGAGACGTACTTATTTGATTTCAGTTACATGTATTTTTACATTAGAATTTGGATGGGACTTTGTTTCATATACATAAATATTTTAATCAAATAAAATTGTAATTTTTGCATGAATTTCTTCCTCTTGTTTACATATACATTCATATATAGTGAGATAACAAAGTATATAGTCTAGACATCCCAAGAATATGACGATTTAGCTAGCCCCAAGGAGATAATTTGATTACTTCACTTCCCTGGTTAACAAAGGCACGTTCTTGCTCATTTCTCTTTAGATTTGTGTGCATATGTAGGATGAAAATCTCTCTTTTCTACTAAAATTACATGCATTCATTATTGGCTTAATGATTGAATTAACTAGTCATATAGTTGGAAGCTTCCTTTCTTACATGCATATATATAAATTTACATACGTTTGAATGCAAATGGGTATATAGTCTAGACATCCCAGGAATACGAGGCTTTAGTTAGCCCCAAGGAGGTCATTTGATTACCTCACTTCCCTGGTTTAACAATGGCACTTACTCGTTTAATTTCAACTTTATGTACTTTTGTATAAGAATTTGGATAGGGCTTTAAATTTATATAATGAAATAATTCAATCAAATGAAAAATATAAACTTTAAATGCACATATTCACATCCATCATTTAAGTGTGCTAAAATACATTGTATTTGTAGGTATACTTAGGATTTAATCATATGCATGTTACATGTGATGGAAAGGACTTATTAAATATATATCATGTGATAGTAATTCAATCAAATTAATCTTAAGAAGCCTTTCATATTAAATGGAATTATTTAAAGTGAACCCAAACTTAGGATTAATTAAAATATGTAATAAGCCATTCACTAAAGAGAATCAAATTAAATCAACATGTTTTAGAAAGTGGCTAAGGGTAGGGATGAAAGAGGGCAACCTATTTTCTTCTCTTTACAACACTTAGTTGCTAAGTGTAGGCCATATGAAAAAAGAAAACACAAATTAAAATTCTCAAATCAATTAAACCACTTAAAGTAAAATCAACCTTTCATGCTAAATTGAATCCTTCACACTTAGAAAATTACAACACTAATCCCTAATTAAGATATGCCACACAAGCTTTAATACACACACATTAGGATTAAGTCACCACTTCTAGCTTTATATTAGGACGGTGTATGGTGTGAAGTATGTTTCATTTTGTGATGTATTATTATTTTAGTATGTTAGGTGTATGTTTAGTTGGATGGTAGTGTGATTAGCCTAATCATGTTTTATATAAGTGATTATGCTTATGGGGCAGCTAAAATAAATAAATATAAATGCTCTCTTTACAGATTGCTTAAGCCCCTAAGCGTATTCCAAGTTAGGATAGGTGGGCTTGGTTACCCATGTGGGTGCTAAGTCCAAATTATAAATATAACTGCATGGGTTGTATGTGTGTTTATCTAACACTTGTTTTGCATGTATAGTTAGATTTAATTTTCCTATTTTAATGTAATTTTATTAGAAATTAGGATTAGTGCTATGGGGGTTTAGGATGAGCTTGGTTAGAAGCCTTAGTCCTGGGGTGCCATGTGATGCCTTGAAGCCAACCAAATCAAAAGAGAAAAGATATGAAGAAATGAAGGAGATATAAAGACTTAAAGATTTGAAGACACCCTCATAGCATTTATCATTTGTAAATTGTAATTATTATCTCATTTTTTAGGGTTGTATAAGGGTAGAGCTTAACCCACCCATCTTTTATTTTGAGTTATACTGGCGATGACCTTTTATTCTTTTATGTAGTTTATACATGTTTGAATGATGTTGTGTTTAGATTACGCATTAGAATAACATGATTTTCATAGTTCTTAATGTTTGATGTTTGAATGTGTGGCTTGGATGCGGTAGGCTCTTAAGATAAAATTAATTTTTTTACACCAACTAATCATTCATAATTAAATTTTAGTCAACTCACAACCTCATCATAAAGACAAGATAATGAAAAGATTTAGCAACCCTTAGCTAAATGTTGTATGTTTAACATTATGCATTCATATATCTCTTATTAAGAGAGGGTTTCCATCCTTGCATGATAGGGGAAGACTTGACCTTTAGGGTCTCATGGTGAAAAAACCTCTCTCTTTGATTTAGCCCATAATCTCATTTCAATATGCATTTAGGCATAAGAAATTCCAAAGCCTTTATCAAAATGATGTGTCAAAAAATTAAATAAAATTTGAAAAGATTTGCATTTGTAGATTAAGTCATTACTCATATCACTTTTGCTTTAGTCTCTTAGGGAGTGGGTTTAAAGACCTTAGTCTCTTTCTAATTAATACCAACCCAACTATCTTGCATTTCATATGACCAGATCACATGGATTTAAAGCGTAGGAGGAGTTAGCTGGCAGCCACTCTAGGCGGTTATAAGTCCAGAAGTCAGACGATTTATCCTCTATTATAGAGGTAAACCATTATGTCCATCTCTCGCTTAGATTTAAGTCATGCTTTAGCTTATGCTAAATCTCCCAAGATTTAGGATCCAAGGAAGCTATTTCCTTTTGGCTACAAGCATAAATTCTCATCTCTCAAGCATTTCTATAATCTTGTGTTGATGGATTATATGCCCTAGCAATCTAATAAAATTTCAACTCAAACAAATAGATCTTTTCAATTTAAAATATATAAAGCCCAATTATAAGATATATTGGAATGCTCACTAGGCTTCCTTGTATCATGAGCATTTCCTACTTTCTCCCTTTGGATTCCAAAAATAAGTCTTCTCCTTGATCTATCCCATTTGATTTTATAAAATAGTCAATCCTTTGATAGTCTTAGCCATGAAATCTTTGGAGACCTTAATTGCTACTTTAATCGAGAGTATTCTTATGAGATTTTATTTTTTAGGATCTAATTAACAATGGAGGCTTGCCTTCAGGGAACTTTCAAGCTTAAAATAAACCCTACTTTACTTTTTCATGTAAAGTAGGAGAAAAATCTCTAGTACATTTGAAGACCCATCATGTCTTAGGAGTCATTATTCGGTGATTAGGTCCATTATAAGGTGATGATTTCTATCTTTTGAGATAGTGCATCATTCCTTAATGTCATACCCGATCACTTCAATAAGTACCCCCTAAGATCTGTGTGGTGTCCCACATCCCAAAAATAAACACCGTATATATATATATATATATATATATATATAATGCAGTTTAACCAAATACATGATCATGTAAAGAGAATAGTTCAAAGAGTTCTCAATTACCGTTTGTGGGTTGCTCTTCATATAAAGTCTCCTCAGAAGTAAGGATATTTTGAACCTTTGACACAACAATGTCAACCTTTCCTTAGAACCTTTATCATTACCTATTATTAATGAAAACTTACCTTCTAGAAGAAAGTAACATTAAAATACCACTTACTAATGCTCATTTTATGAAATTTTAAAGCTTAGTGTTTCTCCATGCACTAACTTTAAAAAATTTTATGACTTAATTTCTTGTGTTTAAAAACTATTAAAGAATTCACAACTCTTTTCAACATTTATTAAGAGTGAAATAATTCAATCAGAAACTTCTTAATTTATTTCTAACATTAGTTAATGGAATTATAAGACTTAACGGTAGCAATAGAATTAAAAGAAAAAGGGTGATGATATGAAGGTATTATTGTATAAAATTTTTTTATAATATGAGATAAGAAGAGAGTCCTAGTATGATATGACCAACAAATTATCAAATTTGCATAAACTCCTAATGAAAGTCATATCATTGAGATCAAATTAAGTCAAGTAGAGATCCTGGGTTGATCAATCCCCAAAAAGGACTAGATTCCCTAAAGTTAATTACACATAAGCACACCTCCAAGAGATGCTCTTAATTTCCATTGACATGCTTATATTTTGATTTGCATGGGTTATTAATCAAAAGAAATGATTATTATTTAATTCTTGTTATCTTAATAGAATAATCTATGCCTTAAAGTGAATCAATCTATACAAAAAAAGGTACAACATGGAACTAAGTGAAATAATTATCTTTCCACATAAAAAATAAATGCAATAAAGATCATTGAATCATCATAGACTCAGGAAGGAGCATAATGGGCTCAAAAGAGTGATGGATAGTGGTAAAAATGCAAGAAAAATAAAATAAAAATTAGTTAAGATTTTGTAGATATTATCCTAGGTTATCAAATTTAAAACCACTTTGATAAAAAGGTAGTTAACCAAATTTTATTACGACACACTCCATCAAAAACTATGAATTATGTCATCTAGAGTTAACCACATGATCTTAAATACATTTAAACTTCTTAGGTCATTTTAACCAACTTGATCAAATTGAACCAACTTAACCATTCCATTGAGTTTCAATTAATTAGTTATGTTTGACCATAACTTAACTGACTAATGGGTCAACCTAAATGGGCCAATTGGTCCAATTAAATTCAATTTGACTAAATTGAATCCTTAAAGCCATTCGCTCAATTTGATCTAGTTGATTTGAATTTATCCATCTAAATGTTTGAAATGATTTAACTATGTGCTAGTTGAACCCAAATGACGCTTGGTTAAGCAAAATGAACCTATATAGAATATTTGAATCCATTTTACCCTATTAGATCTATAGAACCAAAGTATCCAAAACAAGCTTAAACAATCTTTAAAAGTGAACCAACTTAGTTCATTACATTATAATTAAACTTAATTGGAAAATGGATTAGCTCAATTATACCAAAAAAACTAAATTTGCTAAACTTGGCCCATTTGGAACTAATTAACCAAAATAATTAAAAATCAAAATTGTCTCAAATAAATAGTTTAGTGACCTATATAAAGCCTACTTCTCACATGATTAGAATCCTAAGCATAGATGATAATCTTAAATAAAAGCTTGGGTTTGTTAAATTTGTGTTAATTATCTATTTAAGGTAATTAATCATATTTGTCCCACATATTACTATGCTTTTGAAATGACCTCTATCCTCAATGTAGTCAATCAATATATTTGAAAACCATGGTTCTCTCTAAACTATGGTTTTAGGAGTTAGTTAAGAATAGTTAATGGATATAGCAAGCAAATACTTTGTATCTAATTCCATTCAACTTAAAAGTCATTTTTTAAGTAGTTACAATGAAACTATTTTAACTCTACAAGGCCTCTCATCAAATATGGATGTTGGAGGGATTGATTTTATAATATAATTTTGGTCTATTGAGAAAATTAGGACACCTTAGGTTGATCTAAGTGTTAACCTCATTTTTGGATGAGGTTAATAACATTCCTAAAGGACAATCATTAAGACTCCCAATCTTAAATTAGAAGTCTTCTAATCAAATACCTAGAACACTACACTTTGTGATCTAGTGCACTCTCCTTGGATTGATCTAACTTAATGGGTTTTAGTTAGATTCAACCCAAATCTCGAATTTAAATACACATTATTCCAAAATTAAAATTAATCAAGCCTATATTAAGGATAAATTAGGGAACTAAATTTAATTACCTTAATTAAGCTAAGACCTATATAAACCTAAAGAAATTTAAATTAAATCTAAGAAAACCTAAATCAAATGATATTAAAAGCATAAAACCATGATATGAAATTAAATAAATCCAAATCCAAACTAAAGGTCTTGGTCAACCCTTTTTGACATGGGTTTGACTTATGTGGTCCCACTAAGTCAAAGGTCAACCCACAAAAATTTGACCAAATAAAATCATTCCAAATGGTTGGGGTGATAATATGAACATATTTAAAGATGAATTTGAAATGATATGAGTCCAATATAGCCTTAATCAAGCTAATTAGGTCATTTGACCTAAGTGTGCCTAAATTGGTCTTATTGGGTTTAAACCCTAAACTTAAATAAACTCAAATCAATTATTCAAAATCATTTGAAAATGATTATTGAACATAAACCAAACCATAATTGGGTCCAATTTGGCCAATTTGATTATTTGTCCCAAATGAAACCAACTTAACCCATTAAGCCCAACTTGGGTCAAATGGGTTCAAAATGAAATAAAATTGGAATCGTTTGATCTAATGCATTCCAAATTGTTTAGATTAACCCAATTGAAAATTAATATCATTATAATTGAGTCAAATAAATCATTTGACTTAATTAAAATCAACCCAAATCCAAATACATCAAAATGGACTAAACCTAAAGTAAGCACTCCATAAATTTCAAAATCCTTTGATTAACAAGTTCATTAATGATTAAATTGACATAATCCAAGCATTGATCTAAGGCTAATCCATCAAGTGAGGCAACTTAGATCAAACCAACAAAAGAAATCATTAAATGGCATAATTCAAAAGGATTTCAACCAATCTTTAACTAATTCCCTTAGGATATAATCAAACCTTTCCCAAACCTAATTAATGTTGATTCCCAGCTAACATTAAGCCACTTAATCAACTTCAAATAAATCCAAAACTAAATAAGATGCCATGGCAAGTCAAAGCCATGTAATGCCAATTATAATACTATAACCTCATTCCCATTCCACCTCTTTAGCTTAGTCAAGTGTTGCATGGCTAGTAAGTCATTTAATTAGTTTCCAAGGATTTCAATCACCCAGCCGACCAAGAGGAGAAGAAACCATGCTTAAGAGGCCCGCTTCAATGGTATCTTTATCTAGAGCTATTCTCAAGTGAAACAAACTATCCCATCACCTTCCCTACCTCACACGAATTTGAAACCCATCTTCCCCCAATCCCGTCGCCACCAGGAGGCTAGAGAATGACCAAAGTTGATGGAATCCAAGCTGGGTTAGTTAAGGAGGTGATCTAGAGGTAGGCAACTCAATTCCTTTGGCACACAAGCTTCCCACACTATTCCATAGCTATTGGAGTCAACCCCACTGCCAGAGATCATTGAGACCGAAGTATGCCATTAATGACCTCTTTTAAGCTTTCGAGTCTGATAATTTTGAAGGGAATTTGATCTCAAGTGAGATCAAACCATTTAGATCTTCATATTTTCATTCACTGATGGATTTGGCATCAAAATCATATGATTTTGACGATCGAATTGCCGAAAATCACATGAAAATGATGGACGGCTCTAGGCCTTCATCGTCATCATATGAGACATAATCTTTGTCATCCGTTCCTTTTAAAAAAAGAATGGGCGGCCAAGATCTAGTCGGATCTCAAATTAAAATAAATAAGACGAACCATAGGTCGAATCACTGCTGTCTGATCTTCAATCAGACGGTCCTTAATTAACCCACGTGCATCGCCTTTTTAACATGGATCCACATGGATCCCATGTGGTGCAATGGCACAGCATTGCGTGGAAAGTGGTGCCATGTTGGATCCATGTGGATCCGATGCCTAAATGAAAAATTAGGATTTTTCTGAATTAAAAATTAAGAAAAAATAATTAAAAATTCAAAAAATCCTAGGAAATTAAATATAAACAAAAAAAATGCAAATTTGAGCTCTATAGATTCCTCTTAATAAGAGAAATTTATTAAAATTAAAATTCTCAAATTATTTTGGGTATTTTGTCCTTAATATGGGTTTGAATGAAAATTTTCAAATCTTAATTAGTTCCAAACCAATAATCAAATTGAAATGAAACTTTAAGGAACTTAAATTGATGTTAAGACATGCATTAGGAAAATTTTTCATAATTTATTTAGCAATAAATCTTAATATTAGAAATTTCAAACTATAAACCTTCATTTTTATTAAATAAATTAATAATAAATAAAATAAATGATGGGAATTAATCAAACTAATTCAAAACATCATAATATACTCTAATGACTATAAATAAGCCATTGAAACCGATGGGAACATAATAAATCACAAAATGTCTTAATTAGGCCATTAATTAAATTAATAAATTAAATTAATCAATCAACTTAAATAAATCACAATAAATCACCCCAAAAAATTATAAATGAACTCTTAGTGGTGAATATTCTAGAGGTGAATCAAGGAAAAATAAAACCTCTAAATAAGTTTCACTAAGTTAGGCCTAATTTAGCTTTTAATGAAATGATTAAAACCATAATTACACCTTAATTACATATCTAATCAAAGTGAAACTTTAAGGAATTTAAATTGGCAAGGAACCCAACTTTCCATAGAAATAACAAATCTAATTGACCTCTTCATTGGGAGTATTTGAATTTTCCAAGTCTTTAGATCTATTTAAGGAAATATTAAATCAAAAAAATCATAGAAATTATTAAATCTATAATATAAATTTAAAACATCATAATTAACATCAAACACTTAAATAAAATACTCAAGCCAACTGAAAGTATTAGAACCTAAATAATCCTAAGTTAAAGATCATGATTAAAGGAAAATATGAAATGTAATCATACTTAACAATAATAATCCCTTAAACCATAATAATTCCATTTATAAAATGAAATATAAAATTCATTAAACTCTGAAATTTATAAGTTATCAATATTTAAATACATTAAAACCATTTGGATTAAGAAATGAAATGGTATAAATGCAAATATGAAAGGTTAAGTGTAATTAAACTTTGAGTTAAGTTGAATTATACTTAAAATGGCAAATAATAAGGTAAATTTAATACACAAAGGAATAACCTTTCTTTAAATTCCTTTTTTTTAATTTTATTTTATTTTATTTTATTTTATTTTTATTTTATTATTATTTTTTATTATTTTTATTTATTTTTATTTTTATTTTTATTTTAATTATTATTATTTTTATTATTTTTAATTTTTTTTCTTTCTTTCTTTATTTAAATTCCTTAAATCATGAAAAGAAAGAAAAATTACATTAGCCTATGTGTTCTTTCCAAATGACATAATGATCATTCCTTTCAAATTAATTAAAATAAATAAATGAAATATACAATTTGGAATTAATCATCTAAGTTTAAATTCATTAATAAATCTTAAAGAATTTCATGAAATGAATAAATTAAAATAAGAAAGAATCATTCATGTAAATGTGTTATAGAATTGAAACATAATAAATTGAATATAAATTTACTTAGGTTAATAAACATTAATGAAAATAAATGAATGAAATTAACTTGAGTTGAACAAAGGAAATTCCTACACCTAAGTGTAATGAGTAAACTATATGTATCTTAAAATTAAATAAATAAAGAAGAAGAAGATAAAATGAAATTATACA